>CM045729.1:31048579-31196079 GCA_024760905.1 Plotosus lineatus | reverse complement strand
TATGGCAACAAACTTTAGGCTGCGTCTGTGTAATACTATTTAAAAAATAGTTAACTCTTTGATTTAGGGTAAATAATTTCTAAACCACAGATTCTTGAAGAAAAAGGCAAAATCAGTAAAAATAGTTAAATATATCTGCAGCAGTACCACATATAGCATAATATCGCGATATTTCAGTGACGATATTATGATAAAATGAGCTCCTTGTATCGGGAGAGAAATTAGACATTTCTAATTATTCTAGTCTCTCGTATGTGTGTATGTATGTATGTGTGTGTGTGTGTGTGTGTACATATACATTAAACGTTGATCTTTGCTTAGGTTTATCCAATTAAGACTGGAACGTGGTGGGGTTATTAATGCTCACCCATATTAACACATCAGTTCACAACTTGTATCCTGACTTATTATTTCTATTACTGTATCCCTTTAATATTTTGCGATTTTTGCCGAAGAAAATGTATACCCCATATACTAATAATGTTAAAACACACGCAAAGCAGAAATTTATCATGCAGGTCAATCCAGTGTTTTTCTTTTCTACACAAATTCTCATTTGACGTAAAGCTCACTAAAATTAACATTCCTGAAATATTTACTCTCTAAATCCCTCCCTGTGATGCCCCGATTGCAACAGGTGATCTGATAGCCGCACTACGCGGGTTGCCAGATTGTACAGACTACTTCTTACGTGGGTTCCAGATACTATAGACAATCCCAAACTTCAAGTATACGCTATATCCCAATTCAACCTTACAACCCTCACAATTCCATTTCGTATGCTATTACCTATGAACTCGTAACTTCTCTTTTGTCACATCAACTCCGGTCAAAATATTAATTCTTTAAACGAAATCTGGCAACCCTGCTACGCGCAGTAAGGCGTTAGAGACAATGATCTGTACAAAACCCTGCAAATGGCATCATCAGTTTAATAAACCGAGCTGCTGTGGATTTTAATTCATATTCATCCGTTACCTCAGCAGTGCAGAGGAAGGATCAGTGCCACCTCCTCCACAAAGGAAGAACATGCAGGTCATGAGAAATGAACAGATATCAGAGTGTAGACGAAGCTGATCAAAAGCCAGAGAAACGGATCCAACAGGCAGAGTTACACAGGGACAAGGTTGCCAGATTGACTCTTATCAAATCATTAAATATATCTTCAGTGATCTGTCAGTCTTGACAGGTCTTCTTGGGGTGGGAAATTGTAATTTATCTTAGAATGTTTATTTTTTTCTCTCTTTAAGTTCTAACAACATATTGATTAGTGGCTCTGACATGATGACTACAAGCCTTTGCTTCTCACAGTGTCCTATTTATTTATTTAACAACTTCAAAATGTCATGATTGATATGGCAAAGTGTTATGCAAGGAGACATTTTAAAATTATAATAAAATTTATAGAGGAAATCTCTTTTATTAGCACATTGCAAAGTGTTAGCCTGTCTCCCGTCACAGGAAAGTATTCAGAATCCAGGATGATGCATTTTTCTGGTGTCTTTGTAATGCAATTTTATTTTATTTATCCTTATTAATTTTACATAAGAGGAACTTAAATAAAAACTGCTGAAAAAGGTTGCTTGTTTTCCAGATGTTTGAGAATATTAATTATAATATTATAAATATAATAATATATCATGTAGGTGAGGTGGTGGTATAGGGCGCTGAATCGCTGATCCAAAGGTTGGAGGTTCGAGTCCCACTCTCCACAAGGTTGTTAATGTCCCCCCAATGCAGCGAACTGGGTTATCACCATGTCTTTCAATGTCTATGGTGTGAGGCATGTAAAAGAACAATTGCTGACAAGAGCAGGCTGCAAAGCCATCAATATGTTTCTGCCTTGCGATGGCCTGGCGAGCTGTCCTGAGTGTACTCTGCCCTCTCCCGGAGTCGGCTGGGATAGGCACCAATCTCTCCGCGACCCTAATTAGGATTAAGCAGTTACAGAAGAAGATGATGATGATGATGATGATGATGATGATTACGACGATGATGATGATACTCATCATCATCATCATCATCATGATATATAAAACAGGGATTTTAAACCCTGTTCCTGGAGGCCGAGCTTCCCAAAAGACTTGGCTCCAATGATTATCAATCACACCAGACCATCTGATTATTGCTGTGCGAAGTTATTGATCAGCTAAAACGGGTGTTAGATTTTGGTTGGAGATAACACTTGCAGAAAGGAAAATCTCCAGGAATGGGGTTGGTGACTTCTGATACAAAGAAATAAAACAAATGTTATGTCTTACATTTATCATTCCTTTATGCAACTGAATAATGGAGAGTTAAGGGCCTTGCTCAAGGGCCCAACAGTGATGGCAGTTGGTATTGAACCACTGACCTTTGGATCAGTAACCCTATCAATTAATAATATAATTTATATAATTTATTAATAGTTATAAAGGTTGGGGGTTCGAGTCCCACTCTGCACAAGGTTGTCACTGTTCCCCCAGTGCAGCAAACTGGGCTATCAAAGGCGGGCCATGTCTCTCACTGTCTATGGTGAGAGACATGTAAACGAACCATTGCTGACTTTCGTAAAGAGTAGGCTGTTTAGCCCTCAGCGTGTTTCTGCCCCTTGCTAAACGGTTGTGTCAGGAAGGGAATCCGACATAAAAACCTATGCCAAATCAAACATGCGAATCAGATGATTTGCTGTGGTAACCCCTGGGGGAAAAAAGGGAAAAAGCTGAAAGAAGAAGAAGAAGAAGAAGAAAAAGAAGAAGAAGAAGATATCTTTCATGAATAAACGACTACACTTACTCATTCATTTGCCTAACCATCAGCAGCAGCATGGGCAGCAGCCTAAACAGTGAAACACAGACATCCCCCAACCCAGCCACTTCCTCCAGCTCATGTGAGAAGACACAAACGCTTTCCCAGTCCTGTTGAGAGACATAGACCCTCCAGGGTGTCCTGGGTATCTCCAGGGTATCTCTGTGATCTCTACTCTTTTGGGCATGCCCATAACACTACAACAGGAAGGTGTTCAAGAAGCATTCTAATCAGATGCCCAAGCCACCTCAACTGGCTCCTCTCAACATGGAGGAGAAGTTGTTCGACTCAGAGTTCCTCCTAGATAATCAGGTTTCTCACCCTATCTCTGAGGGAGAGCCCTGCCACCCTGCAAAGGAACTTTTGTTCCTGTTTTTTTTTTTTTTTTTTTTTTTTTTTTTTTTTATTTCAGGCACAATGGTGCACTTTAAATATTTTCTATGACAGTATGCCCTTGACCCCTTGACTATTCGCGGTTTTGCACCCACGGTTTGAGTATTCGCTGACTGCCGAGCAACCGGCACGTGATTCAAATTCAGCCAATGGCTGTCCTCCTTTCTCCTGATTAGTTGAGCTGATGTCCCACCCCTTTTTCCTCATTCGCACACAAGTTGTCAATGAGCCTCTTTTTTCTGTGTGTGTTTTAATTACCAGTTAAGCTATATACCACTCAAACGCTATGAGTCTTCTCTGGCTAAGCGATACAAAAAGCTGGATGTCTCTTCTGAAGAAATAAAACTTTCTCCTGAGAAACGATGGTTTTCTCTGAACTGTTGTATTAAAATCTTTTTCAATTATGATTCCAGTACAGTACCTAAGTTCATGTTTATGCGTGAGATTTTATGTTCTGGAGCATGTTTAACAAATGATACCAAAAGATAAAAGTTTATTACAGTACTCTTCTTGAACTTGGAGTGACGTCTCCAAGATGGCACTGCCCATAGGGCGACGTCGTTTGGCCTTTGACACCGCTACTTTCGCCTTACGCTGTGTCTCCCTGTACTCCTGTTTACTCTCTTCGGTTTGTGAAGAGATTGCATTGAACGTGACTCCTCCAAGAAGGCGTTGCCTCGAGGGGGACGTCACAGAGTTCTCGGAGTCAAATTGTTTCTTTGTTCATTTTAATTTGTTTTATTTGTTGTTTTGTATGTTCATGTTTTGCGCTATGCTCGTCTATGACCAACTACAGCTATGTGATCGGAGTCTTGGGGCGTGTATAACTAAGCACGCTCAACTCCTGAGCGAATATGCTATGGTTGCTCAATGCTAGCCACACCCTGGCTAACAATAAGCCCAGGTGCAGTTCCCTGCGAAACAAGATGGATGAGCGTCATGCTCAGATTGCAGTGCAGAGAGATCTACAGGACTGCTCCATACTGTGTTTCTGTGAAACATGGCTCAAGGAGAGTACACCCGACGAGGCGATTGCACCAGCCGGCTACACAGCCTTCATCCCCTCTGATCCCAAGTGCCGGAGTTGTCGTTCAGCCCTCCCCGCCGACAAATTAAGAGAAAATAGGGGAAAAGGTTCATGAAACTGTAGCAAAACAAGTCCAATTATGCAAAAAAAAAAACCAAACAAACAAAAAAACAACACCCCCCCACAAAAAAAATTACATTTTTATGTGAGGTGTGCATTTGTGTGTGTCTTCTTCTTCTTCTTCTTCATCTTTTCCTTTCAGCTGTTCCCTTCCGTGGTTGCCACAGCAAATCATCTGCCTCCATCACACCCTATTCTCTGCATTTTCTCTTCTTACGCCAACTCCTTCATGTCTTCTTTCACCACATCCATAAATCTCCTCTTTGGTCTTCCTCTAGGCCTTCAGCCTAGTAGTTCCAGCCTCAGCATCCTACTATCAATATATTCACTATCCCGCCTCTGTACTTGTCCAAACCGTCTTAATCTCGCCTCTCTGTGTCAATAGGGGCCTAGGAATTTTAGGAATTGCTATGGGTGTCAATAATTGTAGAAAAATAATTATTTCTTCAACATGGATTTTCCCCTTAAAATTCCTTCGAGTTGAAAGTTACATTTTTTTTTTCAATTTTCACTGTGAAAGTATGCTTCCATCATGAAACATGTATTTATTTTAAGGCTTTTATCACATCTTAACCAGAGGTGAGAATAACTATGGAGGGCAGTGTACATAAACATTCTTAAATTTACATGAGTACTCAGTAATCAGCTGTCGTGAACTCCCAGCTACGGCTGCCTGTGTACAGCATCCTGTGATATCCAGATTCATAGCTGCACCACTCGGAAGCCCAAGCCTTTGTATTTTTTTTTTGTTTGTTTGTTTTTGTTTGTTTTTTTTTGTTTTTTTTTGATTGTGTGACGTTACATAATTTCTGCTTGCCTCATTTACCCTGAGTATGGTTAATCTTTAATGTGCTGTTTATTTGATTAATTGACCACTGCCTGTTTACGATTTATAAACTTAGAAACAGTGGCGCTGAGGAAAAGGCAGGAGGCAGAGCTGGAGGTAGCGGAGATGAAAATGTAGAGGTTCTCTCTGGGAGTAACGAGGATGGATAGGATCAGAAATGAGTATATCAGAGGGACAGCCCATGTAAGATGTTTTGGAGACAAAGTCAGAGAGGCTAGATTGAGATGGTTTGGACATGTACAGAGGAGGGATAGTGAGTATATTGGCAGTAGGATGCTGAGGTTGGAACTACCAGGCAGAAGGCCCAGAGGAAGACCAAAGAAGAGATTTATGGATGTGGTGAAGGAAGACATGAAGTTCGTTGGAGTCAGAAAAGAAGATGCAGAGGACAGGGTGAGATGGAGGCGGATGATTTGCTGTGGCGACCCCTGAAGGGAGCAGCCGAAAGTAAAAGAAGAAGAAGAAGAAGAAACTTGAATTTTATAACCTTTATATTATCTGCTTGGTTTGTTTCATGAAATAATTTTATCAGCAAACAGACCCAAACCATTTAAGTAAATATTTCGTGTAACAAAACTTTTTATTATTGTAAATAAATAAAATGAAAATGGCTTTGGGTAGAATTCTGTGTGGCTATATCAGGAAATTAACTATGTTTTACTGAGCATTATGGAAAGCCATCCATGTTGATTGTTTTATTTTTGGAGCTAAATTTAGAAGCATTCATTATGTGCTTGTCTAAAAAGTGTCTTTAGTGTCATTAACTATTTTCTTTATCGACATTTATTATCACCCCCAGTGCAGCTAACTGGGTTATCAAAGGCTGGCCATGTCTTTCACTGTCTATGGTGTGAGGCATGAAAAAGAATCATTGCTGACTTTCGACAAGAGTAGGCTCCAAAGGTTTCTGCCCTGTGATGGCCTGACGAGCTGTCCAGGGTGTACTCTGCCCTCACCCGGAGTTGGCTGGGATGGTCACCAGCCTCCCTGTGACCCTAATTAGGATGAAGCGGTTACAGAAAATTAACTGAACATTTATTATCAATAAAAAGTCATTTTATGCTGCAAAAATAATTTGAAAAAACTTTGTCCTGAGTTGATAATGTACAGTTTATCAAAGAAGAAATCTCTCACGTAATGTGTGTGCTTTAAAATCTATATGGTAACAGTACTGTATATATTAAAAAAGTGTTACAAATTATACAGGAAGGCAGTTAGACTTATTTTTGAGAGTTTTCCCTACAATTCTACACATATTGAATGTGGTGTGCCTGATTTCCTCTGTAAGGAGGTCAGCTAAACAGGTCATTTACATGTAGCTGAGTTAAAAAGTTCAGCACAAACTTTACAGAAATTAATCCCTGTCAGCTCTTCTCACGTTTAACAGGTCGAAAAGTGTCCTCACAGATCATGTATTTAAACCTTGTTATGATGTGTAAAGGTTTCAAACAGGCAACATGTTGGTTTTTGGATAGTTAAAGCACTAAAACTCAAACAGGCTTAATTTGAAAGAAGGTCTTTCATGTGAACATTTAAGTTAAATGGATCAATAATTTCAACATGGATCAATAATTTCTTGACTGGTCATTTTTACTTTTACATTTTTACAAAAAAAATGGAAAACACTAGTGATATAGTATTTGAACTGCTTATAACCTAGTAGGGGCAGTGGTGGTTGAGTGGTATAGGGCGCTGGATCACTGATTCAAAGGTTGGGGGTTTGAGTCCCACTCTCCACAAGGTTGTCACTGCCCCCCCCCCCCCCCCCCCATAGAGGCATGTAAAAGAACCATTGCTGACTTTCTTAAAGAGTAGCTGCAAAGTCGTCAGTGTGTTTCTGTCCCTTGCTAAAAAGGGTTGTGACAGGAAGGGCATCCGACGTAAAAACCTCTGCCAAATCAAACGTGCGAATCAGATAATTCGCTGTGGCGACTCCCTAGTTAAAATGGAAAAAGCCGAAAGGAAGACAGACAGACATAACCTGAGAGTCATTTATTTAGAGTCCAGACATTTCCCTCTACAAACCAAGAAAATGGGGCTGATAACCACTTTATAATACAGCGTTCTTTATAGAAGCTTTGCTTAATTTCACTTCAGGCATTATTAGTCGCCTTCTTCAGAACTCGAAGCCTTTATCCATGTCTGGGAGAACTTCTGAATTGCTGGCGAATTGCAATTGGGTGGGATGTGAATTGAAATAAAAAGGTTGCATGTGTGATCAGTCAGGAAGTGGACTTAAGCCCTCTTCAAATCACCAACGTTTGGAGCGTTACGCCTTTCAGCGGCCATAGTGGCATTAGCCTTTGCTGTTCTTTTTACCACCTAAATGCTCCACTGAATGACACAGGAAATTATTCCTACCTGTGGCCATTAAACTGCACATCTCCTTCATTTAGCAATAACATCCACTGTCATACATTTGCATTTTGCATTAGACTTAAATTATTTTATTTATCATATCAATAACACTGTACACACACACACACACACACACACACACACACACACACACACACACACACACACACACACACACACACTTTATATATAAAATCTATATATTTATATATAGTGTGTGTGTGTGTGTGTGTGTGTGCGCGCGCGCGTGTGTATGCATATGGCACCCATCTCAGCCAACTTGGGCAAGGGCGAGATACACCCTGGACAGTTCCGAGGGCGGGGTACACCCTGGACAGATTGCCAGGCCATCGCAGGGCAACACTCTGACACAATCATTCACACTAACATTCAGACCTAGAGATGATTTGGAACAGCCAATCAACGTACTGTGCATGTTTTTGGACTGTGGGAGGAAACCAGAGTACCCGGGGGAAACCCATGCAAGCACGGGGAGAACATGCAAACTTCACACAAAAATGCCTGAGCTGGGAATCAAACCCAGGACCTTCTTGCTGTGAGGCGGACATGTTTAGTCTATAAAGTTGCTCCATTCTTTTCTTTTATTGTTTATTAATTTATACTATTTATGTATCTACTTATTTATTTACTTATATAATATATATGTACGTGTGTATGTTTGTATTTGTATCTATTTTTGCACCCCCTACTGATGGTACCTCAAGAGCCTGTAACAGTGAATTTCTCCATTGTAAGATTAATAAAGCTGTATCTTATCTTATCTTATCTTAACCACTGCACCACTGTGCCTCCCAGAATGAATCCTGTCAGTGTCAGATATTTATTATTGATCCGGTCAGACATATTTAGCTCATACCACCCTCAGATGGTCTGCTCATGTATGGCCTGAAACAAATTATGATCTTCATTACACTCCAACCATCTCTCATATTGTTATGTTGGAGTTTTCACTCCAGCTTTCTCCTGTAATTGTTCTTAGCCTCTCTGACCTTAACTGTCAGTAAAGTTTAAATCATTCTCACCTCCTCTCCGTTGCCAGCCCAGACTGACCTCTTCTTTTGTTTGATATTTGTCCAACTATCGGCCAATATCAAAGTCCATTTTATCTCTAAGATCCAAAAAAAAAAAAAAAAAAAAAAAACTGTAGCAAAGCAGTTATGTTTATATGATTGTCGGAATAATATTCACGAAATGTATCAGTCAGGATTCAGGCCTCATCAAAGCACAGAGACAGCACGTGAGAAGGTGGTAAATCTCAGGCAGCAAGCAATATGGTTTCTGATTATGTAGCAAGTTTAGATGGTGTTTTAGTTTCATCATGTGTCGCAGAAAAGGCCTTGGAGTGATTATTAAAGCTGCTTTTTTCATTTGAAGTGCATGTAGATCATATTACTCAGATAGCCTTCTTTCATCTCAGGGATGTTGCTAGCATACGAAATATGATGTTACTGCATAGTACGGAAAAACTTGTTCCCTCTTTTGTTGCTTAAAGATTACATTATTTTAATGTGTTACTGTCAGTATGTTCTAATAGGTGCAAAACAAGCTCCAGTTAGTCCATAATGCATCAGCAAGAGTACTAACTAGAACCAGAAGACAAGATCATATCACTCTGATCTTATTTACACTGTACTGGCTTCCAGTTACATTTTGAACTGAATATAAAATACAACTTTTAACCTTTAAAGCACTTAATGGTATAACACCACATTTTCTTAGCAAACAGGATGCTTAGTGATAACTAGAATAACGAAGACTACTGGAGATGGCAGATCTTTCTCTTCCAGAGCCCCACAATTATGGAATGAACTTACAGTTAATGTTCAGGACTCAGACACATGTTTTTAAGACGAGGCTGAAAACTTACTTGTTTAGTCAAGTATTTTGTTAATAGGCTTTTGTTGGGTGAATAATGAGATATGGGAGTCTCAGGC
Organism: Plotosus lineatus; assembly: GCA_024760905.1. Classification (NCBI taxonomy): domain Eukaryota; kingdom Metazoa; phylum Chordata; class Actinopteri; order Siluriformes; family Plotosidae; genus Plotosus; species Plotosus lineatus. The sequence continues at coordinate 31,186,592 of CM045729.1, read as the reverse complement.
AGAGAGAATTCTGGTAAACTGTGATGTTGGGATGCTGTCACTTCATCACTCTACATGCTCACCCAGGTCCATTGACAGTGGGGTGGCTGATTGCTCAACATCACAGGGTATCTGCATGTCTGCCTTCCTTCTGGTTCTCTCTCATTTCATTTTGCTGCCATAGCCTATCATGGTGTAGTCCCTGCCTTCACTAAGCGATAATAAATTCTTCATTTCCATTACACTATTATAAGTATACCTAACAACCTATCTCTTGTCACTTAATAACACATAACTTGTCACGCCCAAGTGTGAAACCGAATGCTGTTGCTAACCACTTAGTGAAGCTTGGGAAAACTCCCATTGAAAAGACCCAAAAGAAAAAAGTTGTGAAAGAGCTTCGAGACTTTAGAAGGTCTGCCCATACAAATACAACCCAAGCTGAAACAGTTGTAAGTGCAGAGGTTACTACTGCTCTGAAGTCACTGAAATCTGGGAAGGCAGCAGGATATGATGGAATCTTTCCAGAATTCCTTTGTCACCTTGGACCACGTGCACAAACCTGGTTAGCAGCCTTCATGTCCCGTATCATACGTGAAAGACAACTGCCAAAGCTATGGAGAGAAGCAAAGGTTATCGCTATCCTGAAACCCGGGAAGGACCCAAAACTAGCATCTAGCTACCGACCCATATCCTTACTCTCAGTCTGCTATAAACTACTGGAACGCATTATCCTACACCGAATTAAGGATGATGTAGAAGCTGTACTCAACATTGTCCAAGCCGGCTTTAGACCAGGTAGAAGCACCCAAGATCAGGTGCTAGCACTCACCACCTTTATAGAGAATGGATTTCAGGAGAATAAAAAGACTGGTGCAGTTTTCCTAGACTTGACAGCTGCATATGATACAGTGTGGCACTCAGGTCTTCTACTTAAACTATCAAAAATCCTTCCTTACTGGGTAGTAAACACAGTTGAGCTATTGCTACAGCACAGACGGTTCCGTGTTCATCTTGGTGGATACAGCAGTGCATGGCGAACACAGAAGAATGGACTACCCCAAGGTTCTGTCCTGGCACCAACCCTATTTGCACTGTACACCAATGACCTACCCATCACACACTCTCGTAAATTTGTATATGCAGACGACATATGCTTTGCTCTCCAAGCAAAAACATTTGATGAATTGAATGAGAGATTAACTGAGGACATGAGTCATATGAGCACCTACTGTAAACAGTGGCGGCTTCAACCTAGTGTGAAGAAGACCGTTTCTAGTGTTTTCCATCTACACAACGCTAGAAGTAAACAAGAGCTGGATATAACACTCAACAACAGCCGCCTGTCTCATGATGCAAAACCAGTGTACCTTGGAGTCACCTTGGACAGGACTTTGACATACAAAGCCCACCTGCAAAAAGTAGCCAAGAAAGTTCAAACAAGAAACAACCTTGTGCAGATGTTGGCTGGTACTACATGGGGAGCCAGTGCAAGGACACTATGTTCAGCAACATTAGCACTGTCATACTCTGTAGCGGAATACTGTGCTGCTGTCTGGAGGAACTCAGTTCACTGCAAACTAGTTGACACCAGATTGAACTGTGCTATGCGGACCATATCAGGTACACTAAAATCAACACATACAGACTGGCTGCCAGTTATGTGTAATCTTGCCAGCCAGATATCCGCAGGGAAGCTGTCACTGCAAAGTTACTGGACTCTACACTCCAGATCCCAGGCCTTCCCCTGCTGAATGATATTGAGCACCACCCACGATACCGACTGACTTCAAGAAAACCCATCTGGTCTAACCTGCCCACAACAGACTACTCCATGGTAGAAAACTGGCAATCCAGATGGAATAAGGGAACAGCACCAAACAGGGACATCGTGAATGATCCAACAACTGCACTAAATGGTATGGATATTCGTCGAGACCTGTGGTGTAAATTGAATCGTTTTCGCTGCGGTACTGGCCCGTGCCGATACATGTTGGAAAAATGGGGATACGTTGACTCACCAAATTGTGATTGTGGAGCTATCCAAACTATGCAGCACATACTACAAGAGTGCCCTGAAACACAACTGACAGGAGGCCTCTATGAACTACATGAGGCCACGGATGTCGCGGTTGAATGGCTGAGAAACAACAGCATACGATAGAAGAAGAAAACCTATCTCTCTCTCTCTCTCTCTCTCTCTCTCTCTCTCTCTCTCTCTCTCTCTCTCTCTCGCGCGCGCGCGCACGCGCACGTGCTCTTTCTTTCTCTCTGAGTTTTGTTGATTTACACATTCTTCTTCAGGGATGTCGGTGATCCTGATGCTTCTGCTTTCTGAGTACACTTCTGGTGATATAAACTCTTTCTCACAATTATTTAAGACTTACAGGTGCTGTATAACCAAAAGAACTACATTTTGGACTGTAATGAATTTCTCATATATGGTTTGTATCTTTATGGTTTCAGCCAACTGAGGATAGGTTTCCCTTTTGGGTCTGGTTCCTCTCAATGTTTCTTCCTCAAACTGAAGGAGTGTTTCCTTGCCACCATCACCACTGGCTTGCTCATTAGGGATATGTAGGGGCTGTAGAAAATGCTGAAACTCTTTTTTTACTTGATTAAACTCCTGCTTTTACCGTGTAAAAGTTGCTTTGCGACAATGTCAATTGTAAAAAGTGCAATAGAAATAAAACTGAATTGAATTTAATTTTGTTTAGGAGAGCTTTGATGTCTTTAGTCACCCACTGCTTGTTATTTGGGTAACAAAAGACTGTCTGAGCTGGGACAATGGCACCAGTGCAGAAATTTATGTAGTGTGAAATACACTCAGTGAGCTCATCAATGTCATCTCTGTGGCTGTCTGTTACTTCAAAGCAGAACTTGCGCTCCTCCGGGGCCTCTTCCAACCATCTCCTAACAGTTCTTGAAGCCACAGGCTGCCTCTTGACAACATGCACATGGCATAAAAAAGTTAAAATAAGTTGCGGTTTGATCTTGTCAGTATGAGGAAGGGAACTAATAATAATTCAACATTTTATTTAAAGGCACCTTTCTTGGCACTGAAGGTCACCGTTCAAATAATAAACAACAAAAGCACATGAAATATATAAAAATAGATAAGATATAAAGACAAATAAAACCAATTGGATTTTTAAATCAGGTGAAAGAAATAATTTGAAACAGGTGGGTTTTAGGTCCAGATTTAATGTGGTGTTCCCAAGGTCAGGTGGCAATGATTTCCAAAGCTGGTAGAAGAGCAGTTGAATGCCCTGCTCTCCATCATAGTGAGACAGGCAGACAGGACAGGGAGGTGAAAAGAGGAGGAAGATTTAAAAGAGAGAGTGGGAACATGAAAGAGTGTAGTGTTCATGATGACATAGTTGAAGTCACCTGAGATCACAATGAAAACACTCAGGTGCTGAGTCTGTAATCAGGCTATGATAACATTAACAGTGTTGCAGCTGTAGAGTTGGCAAAGAAGGGACACAAACAGACATTAAGATAACATAGGAAAATTCCAGGCAAATGATATGGTCAGAATACATCAGCACAAAGTTCAGTGTCCAGTCCACAACTCCACTCTTTGATTATTATGGGCTTGTGGTTATACCAATACAATTACTGATAAGAATGGAAAGCCTCCCTCTTTTCCACTTACCGTGTGCTGGACAGTCTCTGTTGGAAGGAACATTGTGAAAGCCCATGATAGATACGTTGTCATCAGGAATATCCTGATGCAGCCATGTCTGAAAAAAGCACGTCAAAGTACACTCTAGTACTCATTCTATGTGATAAACGCTTAAAAAATTGGAGTGGGCTTATTAAAATGTTACCAGTGGAGTGGAACTGTAAGTGCATATTACCATCGAGGTGGAAAACATGAATAATAACAAAACAATAAAAGCATTTTACTGGTATTTGTGTTATTCATTTTGTGGTATCAACCAAACCATTTACACGAAAACTGAAAATAATCAGAAAACAGCATGATTTAAAAAAACACAACAACAAAAAAAAACTTTTTCTTCCCTTAGTTTTCCTTCCAGGTGCTTTTCCTTTAAACATTTCCTTGAAACATTTTCTTTAAACATTTTCATAAGTAAAATGAGTCAATCAGAATGTCAACTTTAGCACATGGCAAGTTTAACCAATCAACGGGAATATAAACAAAAGCACATGACCAGGAATGTCTTTAAATTTATGAAGTTAGTTAGCAGGAGAATCGGGTGAAAAATACTCGTCATCACTTTCTGATAGGTCCATATCTGGCTCATCACTCCGGTCATTCAGAGCATCCGATAGTTTTGCTGTAGCACTTTCTAATGGTTCAATCAGTTGTTGAACATTTTCCAAGAGAAAACAGCAAAAAAAATGTCCTGTTTTTTAAAGCAAGGCGGAACAATCAAATGTGTTGTTACTGATGAACATTATAGACATTCCCCAGTGGCAGGGGGGTCTTGTAATACCATGTAAACTCACTTTTACAGGCAGTGAAAGTTTCATTTTATGGTTACAGAGACTGATCGAATAAAATTAGTAAGTTTGATCTGCAATTTTGCTCCCAGTACACATGGGCGGTTATTAGACGTGAGATAAAAAACATTGAGGGTGAGGGGGTGGGGGGTTGGGTTGGCTTGTTGGAGCAGAGTGCTTATTACATTGAATATGGTGTGTGTGTATATATATATATATATATATATATATATATATATATATATAGATAGATAGATAGATAGATAAATAGATAGATATAGATGCAGCTCCATAATAGCCAATGGGAGGGAGCTGCGTCATCTCTCCTAGCCAATGGGAGGCCAGTGGGGCGGAATGTTGGGAGCTAGCCAATGGAAGGCCAGTGGGGTGGGATGTTGGCAGCTAGCCAATGGGAGAGCAGCTTGCACATTGTTTGAATTTTTGAAATGGCGCTTTTGTAATGTGAATTTGTTTCGTATCCGAAAACGAAAATTTTAGGTAAATGCATTTCATAACCTGAATTTTTCGTTTGTTGGGACTTTCGTAAGGTGAGGTACCACTGTATGTATATATATATATATATATATATATAGTGTAGGCCTCCGTCAGTCCCGAAGGACTATGGCTGCGCTCTGGCCAGTATCCCGACTGGTGATACTCCCCAGTGCACAGAGCCTGGGTAGGGAGTAATGAGGGACAGGCTGTTACCCAAGCAGCAAGTCCCCCCCTGTCTCGGCGCCACCGGAAGGATCCAATGGAAAGGCAAGTGCCGATACGACTGGGTTCCAGTGCCGCTGCAGGAGAGAAACTACGGTCAATTTAGAACAGCCAATTAACCTACAGTGCACGTCTTTGGATTGCGGGGGAAACCGGAGCACCCGGAGGAAACCCGCACAAGCACGGGGAGAACATGCAAACTCCACACAGAAACGCCCAGGCCGGGAATCGAACCCGGGCCTTCTTGCTGTGAGGCGGATGTGCTAACCACTACGCCACCATATATATATATTCGTCTGATCGACTTTACGGCCGCAAAAGTCATGAAGCATGATTCATGGCAGTGCAGTGCGAGTGTTGCATACAACAGTTGTGAAGCATGATTCATGGCAGTGCCAGCATCTTAAAAGGCCAAGCAGGAGATGATGCAGCTTCACTTTCTAACTCCTCAGAGCTCAGAGCAAATCTATTCATCTATTTTCAATGCCACGTCACTGTGGCGCGAAGCGGAGAGCCAATCCTTTCTCTGTGCAGGCGGGTCCGATACCTTGAAACTCTAATTTTATTGGACTCACACGCTGCAGTGTTTATGTGACAGGAAGCGCGTCCCAAGTTTTGGCAATCAGCTGGTCTGCGGGTTGAAGTTTTTCCATGTCTGCCCATTTGTGTTTGCTTGCCAGCTGTGCTTGGCTTCATGCAAATGAGCTGATCAAAAATGAGGGAAATTTATTTTTTTACTCAAAAACAACACGCGCAGTCTGTGGCTGTTATCATAATCTAATAAATTTAGAGTTTGAAGGTATCGGACCCGCCCACACACTGGAGTACAGAAAGGATTGGCTCTCCGCTGCATGCCACAGTGAAGTGGAATTGAAAATAGATGTATAGATTTAAATCCGGAAGATGTATTCATCTGATTTTGTTTGGCATGAGTGTATTTGGATGGAAAGTCGACATATGACCAGATTGCTTTTTACGACAGGTCTGCTGGAACCAAAACCGGTCGTAAGTCAATGACTGTCTGTATATATATATATATATATATATATATATGCTGTATAATGTTTATATTTTATTATCAATAAATATCACAGTAAAAAATTAAGTTTTTGTTAATCATTACTACATTTTACTACAGTACATTAATACTCTATTAATGAGTAAGGCTGTCTATAGAATGTGTTTAAGAAGCATATTTTAGCGCATGTAATAGATGCATAGTATTTTACTTCCGGTTGATCATTCGCGCATGTAATATGATACATGGGGTTTTACTTTCGGGTACAGAACTCGCGAATTATCTTCATTCACGGGAGGGGCCGGAACCAAATCCCCGCGAATAACGAGGGCCGACTGTATGTATATATTATATATATACATGCATACATACATACATGCATACATCCCGGGATCCCTCACTTACCGCAGTTAGTTGGGATCGAGATTCCCCCCGACCACCGAATTCTGCGAAGTATAATCAACCCCCCCCCCCCCCCCCGACTGACGTATACATACATTTATATGTGTATATACTATCAATAAATACAAATTCAACACTATAAATGCTTATAATAACAATTAAACATTCAAAAATAATGCATAAGATGTAAATAAAATATACGTAAATACGCACACCTACACACGCACACACACACACACAGATGAGTGTGCACACATTCAGATGAACACCTCACATAACAATGTAAGTAGTTTTGATGGGAGGTATTGGGGTTTCTTTTTTGTTTTTGTTTGCTCAGGTTTTTTGCCTTGTTTTGTGGCATTTTCCTTCACTTTTTCCCTTTATCCTTCTTTAATTTACTTTTTTTTTAATTCGATGAATATTAAAAAAAAAAACAACTCGATGCACTGAAGCCACATGAATTGTAACGTGAAGTAGTGAGGGATCCCTGTATATATCATATATATGTATGTATGTAGTTATACACACACACTCACACACAATTACTTCACTTTGGTCCATGAAAACAAAAGTTCTGTAGCGATAAACAGTAAAAAGCTCTCTCAACCCACATATTGAGAGAGAGAAGCTACTTATGGACATCAAAATAATAATAATAATAATAATAATAATAATAATAATAATAATAATAATAATCATCATCATCATCATCATCTTCTTCTTCTTCTTCTTCTTCCGCTTCTTCTGGGATTGGGTTGCGGGGGCAGTAACCTAAGCAAAGAGTTCCAGACATCCCTCTCCCCAGCTTCTTCCTCCAGCTCTCCTGGGGGGACACTGATGTTCCCAGACAAGCCGAGAGACATAGTCCCTCCAGCGTGTTCTAGGTCAACCCTGGGTCTCTTCTCAGTTCGACATGCCCGAAACAACATACCAGGGAAGCGTTCGGGAGGCATTCTGACCAGATGCCTGAGCCACCTCAACTGGCCCCTCTCAATGTGGAGGAGCATCGGATCTACGCTGAGCTCTCGGATGGTAGAGGCCCGTCACACACTTATCCGCGATCTTGTTCCTTCGTTCAATACCCAAAGCTCGTGACCATAGGCAAGGGTTGGAACGTAGATCGACAGGTAAATTGAGATCTTTGTCTTGCCGCTCAGCTCCTTTTTCGCCACGATGGACCAGTACAGGCTCCATTTAGCAGCAGAGGCTGCAGCGATCCATCTGTTGATCTCCCGCTCAATCCTTCCCTCACTTCTGAACAAGACCCCAAAATACCGGAGGGTGCATTCCACCCTTGTCTGACTGAGAATGATGGCTTCGGACATGGAGGTGCTGATTTTAATCCCGGCTGCTTCGCACTCGACTGCGAATCTTTCCAATGAGAGGTGGAAGTCTCGGCTTAGTGAAGCCAAAATGACAACATCATCCTCAAAAAGCAGAGATGAGATCTGATGGCCACCAAACCAGAACTGCTCATTTTGTCCATAAAAATTATGAACAGAATCGGTGACAAAGGACAGCCTTGGCCGACTCCAACCCTCACTGGAAACGAATTCGACCTGTTATTACCAATATGGACCAAACTCTGGCTCCGGTGCTACAGTGATCGAATGGCCCATTGCAATGGGTCTGGTTGCCGTACTCCACGGACACAGTCAAAAGCCTTCTCAAAATCCACAAAACACATGTGGACAGATTGGGCAAACACCCATGCCCCCTCCAAGATCGTGTGGAACACATAGAGTTGGTCAAGAATGCTATTGCCAGTACAAAAACCACATCTTTCCTCCTGAATCGGCGCTTCGACTATCGGTTGGATCCTCATCTCCAGTACCCCAGCATAGACCTTCCCGGGTAGGCTAAGGAGTGTGATTCCCTGATAATTGGAACACACCCTCCAGTCCCCCCCCCCCTTTTAAAAAGGAAGGCTACCACTCTGATTTGCCAATCTAGAGGTACAGCCCCTGATGACCACGCGATGTTGCAGAGATGTGTCAACCAAGACAATCCTACAACATCCAGAGCCCTGAGATATTCAGGGCAGATCTCATCCAACCCTGGAGCCTGGCCACCACTGAGCTTTTTGACTACCTCAGTCACCTCCACTCCAGTGAAGGGCAGACCCCCACTCAAACTCCCATGGTCTTCCTCCTCCACAGAGGGTGTGTGCGCTCTCACAGGCCCTCACAGAACTCCTCCCATGCATGATATTTTGCATTTGTGACAGCTTCGGCTGAAGGACGTTTGGCCTGCTCATACCTGTCTGCTTCCTTGGGAGTCCCACAGGCCAATAAGACCCAATAGGCCTCCTTTTTCAGTTGGGTGGTCGCCATCACCACAGGTGTCCACCATTGGGTACGGGGGTTACCGCCATGACAAGCACCGATGATCTTCTTGCCACAGCTATGGGCTGCCACCTTACCAATGGAGGCACAAAACATTCGGATTCCATGTCACCCGCCTCCTCCTGGATGTGGTTGTAGCTCTGCTGGAGATGGGAGTTAAAGGCCTCTCAGACAGGAGACTCCACCAAACGTTCCCAGCAGCCCCTTATTACACGCTTGGGCTTGCCAGGTCTGGAAGACAGCCTCCCCCACCATCGAAGCCAGCTCACCACCAGGTGGTGATCAGTTGACAGCTCAGCTCCCCTTTTCACCTGAGTGTCCAGAAAATGTGGCCACAAATGTGGTGACATGACTACAAAGTCGATTATCAAACTGCAACTTAGGGTGTCCTGGCACCAAGTGCATTTATGGCCACTCTTATGTTCATGGTGTTCGTGATAGACAAACTGTGATGAGCACAGAAGTCCAACATTGAAACACCATTCAGGTTCAGACTGGAGAGGCCATACCTACCGATCACACCCTTCCAGGTCACAGTATCATTGCTCACATGGGCATTGAATTCTCCCAGGACAACAACTGAGTCTCCTGAGGGAGTGTTCTCCAACACACCCCCTAAAGACTCCAAGAAAGGTGTGTACTCTGAACTGTCATTTGGTGCATAAGCACAAATAACAGTCAGGACTCGTTCCCCCACATGAAGGCGGAGGGAAGATACCCTTTCATCGACCGGGGAGAACCCCACCATTTGGGCATCGAGATGGGTTGCAACAAGGATGCCCACACCTGCTCGCCACCTCTCCCCATGAGCAACTCCAGAATGGAATAAGGTACAGCCTCTCTCGAGATGGGTGGTTCCAGAGCCCAAACTATGTGTTGAGGTGAGCCCGACTATATCTAGTCGGTATCTCTCCACCTCAGGCTCCTTTCCCGCTAGAGAGGTGACATTCCATGTCTCAAGACTCTGAATCAGTAACCGAGGATCGGTCCGACAGAACCCAGGTCTTCTAAACTGCACTTCGTCTGGACTTTCACCCAGGACCTGTTTGCTTTGGGTGACTCTACCAGGGGCATTATGCCCCCAACAACATAGCTTCTAGGATCATCAGGCCACGCAAACCCCTTCACCACGATAAGGTGGCTTTTCAAGGAAGGGCATTAAAATAATAAGTACAAGAAAAAAGTTAGAGTCAGTAAGAAAAAAAGAGTTTGAGAAGGGCAGGAGCACAGTTCAGCTATATATTTATTAATCTACATGGCATTATGCACTGGTCTGTTGGTGATTTAATTGAATCAGATTGTGTATATTGTCTTTGGTCTTAAAAAAATCTCAGGGTCAAGTCAAGGTCAAGGTTCAGTTTGTTGTCATGAACAACTGTATACAAATACAACCCCAGGAAATTGTGGAATCACCAGTCTCGAAGAATATTTATTCAGTTGTTTAATGTTGCAAAAAAAAAAAAGAAAAAAGCAGATCACAGACATGACACAAAACTTATATAATTTCAAACGGCAACTTTCTGGCTTTAATAAACACTAGACGAAATCAAGAAAAAAATTTATTAGTTAGTAACAGTTACTTTTTTAGACTAAGTGGGGGAATAGATTATGGAATCACCCAATTCCGAGGGGGGAAAATAATGGAATCACCCTGTAAATTTCCATTCACAAAACTAACACCTGCATCAGATTAGATCTGCTTGTTAGTCTGCAGTTAAACAGGAGTGATCACACCTTGGAGAGCTGTTGCACCAAGTGGACTGACATGAATCATGTCTCCAACACGAGAGATGTCAATTGAAACAAAAGGAGAAGATTATCAAACTTCTTAAAGAAGGTCAATCATCATGCAATGTTGCAAAAGATGTTGGTTGTTCACAGTCAGCGATGTCTAAAATCTGGACCAAGTCCAAACAATATTGGAAGGCTGTTAAAGGCAAGCATACTGGTAGACCAAGGAAGACATCAAAGCTTCAAGACAGAAAACTTAAAGCAATATGTCTTGAAAACAGAAAATGCTCAGCAAAAAAAAAAATGGGAGGAAACTGGAGTCAACTTCTGTGACCAAACTGTAAGAAAAGTCATATTCAGTGATCACCTTGCCCAATGCAGATTTGCGATTAATCATTGGATATAACTTTCATCTACAGTCCAGGATTGCTTTTCCTTAGCCCATTGTAAACCTTGTTTTTGATTATGTCTTTCATTTAGATTTTCTGTATGTACAATCTCATTTTCTTTAGGCAGTTTTTTACAGTTTGGTAACTTTGATAACCCAGTTAGCTGCACTGGGAATGGGGCAGTGACAACCTTGTGGAGAGTGGGACTCGAACCTCCAATCTTAGGATCAGTGATCCAGCACCCTATACCACTAGACCACCACATTTACTTTTACTATTAACCACATTTCATACTTATTTCATACAAAATTGGTGTACTTTTATAATTTTTAGGACCCATAGGACCACAATGGAAAAGAGAGAAAATCTAACCCTTAATTCAAATTTATTCATTGGGGGAAAAAATCTCACATTAAGAAATAATTATTTTACAGCAAATCCTGCATGCATTTTTTAAAAACAATTATAAGCACCCTTGATATTAATACTTGGCACAGCCCCCTTTTGCCAACAAAACAGCACCTAATCTTTCATATAATGTATCACAAATTGGGAGAATATAGAAAGAGGGATCCTGGACCATTCTTGTCCCCATAACGTCTCTAATTCATTCAGCAACCCTCGTCTTCTCCTCTGCACTCTCCTCTTCAGCTCACTCCAAAGGTTTTCAATGGAGTTGAGGTCTGAGGACTGAGATGGCCATGGGAAGAACTTGATATTGTATCCAATTCTGTGCAAATTTGGCCACAAGTTTTGGGTCATTATCTTGCTGAAAGACCGACTTATGACCCATCTTCACCTTGGGATGCGAGCAGCACAGTGGTGTAGTGTTAGCATGTCTGCCTCATAGCAAAAAGGTCTTGGATTTGATTCTCAGCTCAGATGTTTGTGCGAAGTTGGCATGTTCTCTCTGTGCTTGTATGGGTTTCCTCCAGGTACTCCGGTTTCCTCTCACAGTCCAAAAACATGTACAGTAGGTTAATTGGCTGTTCTATCGCCCTTAGGTATGGATGTGAGTGTGAATGGTTGTGTGAGTGCTAGCCCTGAGATAGACTAGCAAGCTTTCAAAGTTGTACCCTGCCCTCAGCCAGAGTTGGCTCAGATGGGTGCCAGCCTCCCCATGACCATAATTAGGATAAAGCAGTTTAGAAAAAAAAATGAATGAATGAATGAATGAATGAATGAATGAATGTTCGCGGTGCCAATAATTGTGGAACAGGTTATTTTCTGAAAAATAATTATATTTTTTTAGATAGGGAAAAAATCCTATCATCTCTTCAGATGAAGGTTACATTCTTCTACAATTATCAGTGTGAGAGTAGTTTCCATGATAAAAGTATTTTTTATTTTTTAAAAAAGTATTTTTTAATATATATATATATATATATATATATACACACACACACACACACACACACACACACACACACACACACAAACACACAGTCGGTCCTCTACTTATGAAATTAATCCGTTCCAGAGCCTTTTTCGTAACCTGCAGTTCTCGTAAATAGAGGCCCATTTTACATGTAAAACGCATGATTCGTTCCAAGGCTCCCAAGACTACCCCATAAACCCTTTAAAAATTATAAAAGTACACCAATTTTGTATGAAATAAGTATGAAATCTGTGTTAATAGTAAAAGTAAAGTATTTATTAAACCATTTAAATAGTTTAGTAACATATTAAACCATTTTATTAACATATTAATTAAACCATTATTAAACTTTTTTTTATGAACGCACATACACACACACACACACACACACACACACACACACACACACACACACACAAAACACTGTCTCTCTCTCTATCACTATCGCTCTCTCTCTCTCTCTCTCTCTCTCTCTCTCTCTCTCTCTCTCTCTCTCACACACACACACACACACACACACACACACACACACAACCACACACACACAAAACTCTCCCTCTCTCTGGTGTGTTTGCCGAATGCGGGCTCCGCCCACACGCAACGTGCAGCCGACAGACCAATTCTATTTAAATGTTTAAATGGACGGAATGTTGTATAGAAAGCGGAATTACAGTACCTGTTTGAAAGATCAGAGATCCTTATTCAATATTAACTTGCTTCCTTGCGAGATCCAAGATCTTGTCCCACGGAGCACTCTGTTTTTCTTCATTCCGAAATAATCGCCTCTATATTTCTGTATTGTAACTGTATTTAGGCTTTTCTGTATTTTCTGAGTCCATGATGGATAACGAAATATAACATTTATGATCAATCTCAAAGAGAACTCACGAGCCAACATTCCTGTTCAACTCGCCTCTCTCTCACGCGTGTGACAAACAGGAAGCATGGGTACAGGAAGTATGGGTACAGTTCAGCTGCCTCCTGGCCAATGGGAGGCCGGCGGGGCGGGATGTTTGGAGACAGCCAATGAGAGAGCAACTTGCGCATTGTTTGAATTTGTGAATTGCACATTTGAATTTTTGAATGGCGTATTTGGCACTTTTCATAAAAAGAGGTTGTTTTCGTAAAAAGAGGATGAAAATTTAGGAAAATTTTTTTCAGAACCTGGATTTTTCGTATTCAGAGAATTTCGTAAGTAGAGGACCGACTGTAACAACCATAGTTCGTTAAATCTGTTTCTCAGTATTAGAATAAGTAAAAAACCTTTAGCATTAATATAAACCTGTGATTTTAATCACAGCTGGGATTTCTGTCGAAAGTGCTATTACAGAAAATGAATCAATTGTTAATTGGTCAGGAGACTCTTGAACTTCATGCAATCTCACAAATGCAATCACTAAGTATAGCCCTATAATTAAATGAAGTTTAATTATGGTTTGATTAACTATAATTTGATATGTCAGAGATTGCATGTTCTCCCTATACTTGTATGGGTTTCCTCCAGGTACTCGGGTTTCCTCCCACATTCTTAAAACATGCACAGTAGACTAATTCGCTTTTCCATATCTCCCCTGTGTGAGTGCGAATGGTTCTGCGAGTGCTGACACTGCAGTGGCTTGGTACGCTGTTTGGAGTGCGCTGATCAAATAACCTGGCATAATTCCAGCAATTCTAATTTTGATTAAGCGGTTCAGAAAATTAATGAATGGATTTAGCTAAGCAGGATATTAGTCATATCCAATCTGAAGAAGTGGAATAATGGTTTTGTTAGTACAGAGCCAGCTGGTAGGATGAAAGCTTGTTCCTTTAGGAGTGCAATAAATTCATGTTTGGTTAACTAAGGGCCTATTCATCGCAACAAGGCAACAAGTTTTTTTTAATATGAAATATTTCATTGAAACTGTTTCTCTTTTTTATGGAATCAGTCATGAATAGAGTAAAATAAAAACATTTTTGCTTTGTCTTTTGCTTCGACGATCACGATCATTTCCTTTTTAGCTCCTGCCGCATAGTGGGGCGGGAACTACTGGAATGGGCACCATCTATCTGTTGCACTTTGGTTTCTGGATGATAATTTTGAAACGCTTGCTCAGGTTTTGATGTAATTTGATATGTGGATTTATCTTTCAGGTAACTCCCCTGGGTTTGGTGCACACCAAAATCCTCACATAATTAATAAACTGGATGGATTTAATTTGAGTAAATCAACAGTTTGGTGTCCAGATGATAACTGGAGAATGTGTGTTCAGATTTTAATGAAAATTTTGTATGCGGGTTTGTCTTATAGATACTTTACCTGAGATTATTGCATGCCCAAACCATGCATAATTAATGAGTGAGCTGGACATAAATTGTTTAACACAACAGTTTTAATTTTTATTTAAGGACGCTCTAGATCATTGTTAAACTGTACATTCCTGGGCAGCAGGAGCTTTGAACCCCTGCAGTCTAATTTTTTATTTGTTTGTGTGGTAATGTTTTAGGAAATAGGATACAAGCTGCTATCCTAAGAGTGGATTCGCCAATCAGAACATACAATTGCTAATATCTAACGACAGGGATAGAATAGTTAGTGATATAAAACAGTAATACACAAATTATCTTTTACACTTCTCATACTCAACATTTTCCTCACTGATACATACAGTATAGACACATTAAACCTCACAGAGTTCCCACACTTTTTCATGTGTCATCACGTTCGTCCCTGAACATGGTCTTCTGTAACTGAAACCTCATCATGTGTACACACGGTATGATAGCATGTGAGAGCTTTGACCTTTCTCATCCAGAATGCACACTCAAGCACTTTTAACATCTGGAGCAGCAAATATTAGTCATGTGAGCGTGAACATCTACACTGTTACTGTAAGTGACTGTGACCTGAGAGAAATACAGAATTGTAGAAAAATTGTAAACCACACTTTTGAGTAATTTGAGTGTGAAATTTTCCAACATTTTGAGTCACTTGGACTGAAAACCACATTTTGTGTTTTATCCACAGCTCTCACTTTTTTTCTTGTGGTGTTTCTTATATAGACATATTGTTGCCTCTGACTTCACCCATCACTCCTAAATCTATAGTATAAAGGGTGAAATATTTTTTTCTAGACACTATTGAACTAAAGGAAACCCTTTACACAGACACCCAATGGTTAATTTTTTATTAAATTTGAAGTTAAAAATACAGTACATCAACGTACATCTTGTACAGTATTTAACAGACTCATGAAAATAACCCATTTAAATTTAACATGTACATTCTATACATTAAATCATGAATCCTGTAGCGTACAGACTAATAAAAAATAACATATGATATGAAAAAATAAAAAAATAAAAATGATAAAAAACAAAATTAACAAGATATGATAAATCAACACTGATGTAAGATGTCATTTCATGCAAACATTTATAAGAAAGAATAAAAAACTTTATTAAAAACAAAAGAACTACGAGTGTACCCCGCCCTCACCCAGAGTTGGCTGAGAACCTAATTAGGATTAAGAAAATGAATGAATGAACTAAAAACAAAAGAAAACAAACTAAATGTGCGTTCTTGTGCTTTTATTCATATATGTATATCTTGAATTGATGAGCAAAAAATTAAACCACTCCATGAAGTCTTCTAGAGCACAGGTTTAATACTTTCAACCAGGTTAATGTCAGGACTCTGAGGTACCAAAACATATGTTAAAATTATTTTTCGTGCTCCCTGTAGCACTTTTTCATTATGTGAGTCCCAATTTTATATGCCTTCAGGCATGATAAGTTTATTGATACAGAAATAATTTGGTCATTCAGGTCATCAACTGAGTACATTGATTGTTGATTACATTGCTGATCCTCGATCTGACCAACTGGAGATGCAAGAAAGATTACATGCTGTGATCAATGCTGAATGCACTAGAATAAAAATATTCCAGTGTATTACTTTTTTTGGCCGGACAGTTTGTAATGAATGTTATTTTTTCATAGATTAAATTAAATAAATGAGATCAAGCTCTCAAGAAAGAAACACAAACTGCGTAATTTTTTAAAAGTATCTCATTAATCCAAAAACAAAGGAACAAACAAACAAACAAACAAAATGAACATTTCTCATAAGTTAAATTGTATTTTATAATTAAATTATTTCTCAGTAATTCAGAAAAAAACTATGTGGTTGATTTTTCTTTAAGTTAATGCAATTTATATACTGTATTTTTACAAATTTTAATTTACTCTATATGGTATTATTTGCACAAAGGAAACTTTGACTGCATTTACCCCTTCCAAAGTGAGCACACATATGTCAACAAGGAGTGCAAGTGCACACACACACACACACACACACACACACACACACACACACACACACACACACACAGACACACACACAGACACACACACACACACACACACACACGGAGCAGTGAGCTGCCACACATTGAGGTGCCCAGTTGTGGTTAGGAGCCTTGCTCAAGGGCACTTCAGCCATGAATGTAGAGGAAGAAAGGTGAAACTCAGTCCCACACTTGTTCAGGAATCAAACTAGAAACCTTTCAGTCCCAAAGCCACTTCTCTAATCATCAGGCCACAGCTGCCTCCATATGCTTCCAAACCCTTGCTCTCCTGCACTGGTAAATACATCCCAGGACCTTCGCAGTGCATCATGGCCTGATATCTGCCAATAAAGCTTGAAGTCTGGCGATAAGTACTATCTATCTACATAGCTATGTACACATACACACAGTGTTATTGTATAACTTGGCACATGCTCTGTTTAAATTTCTTTTACGTTCTTTTTCTTTATATTTCTGTATCTAGTGTAATAATCAGAAACACTGTGCCTGCACAAATTTCTCTGAACTGATTAATCATAACTTTCCTTAAACAAAGATCTATCATTTTAAAAATACAAAACCTTTACAATTAAAGCAGAGAACCTCCCTGAAACAAACAAGGCACAACAAATAAATGTCTAAAAAAAATTATTGAAACTTAAAATGAGTCCCAAAAGATGCCATAGTATTTTGACCACATCCCGGCATTAAAAAGAAAAAAAAGGTAAAAATAAAAGTAAAAATTCTCATTTTAATTTGCTTTGCATGTTTCTCTGTAGTATATAATAAAACAATTCTCCAAAAGTGGGAAGGATATTAGTGAAGATTTCTGTTACAGCAAACTTTTTTTGTATGAAACTTATTCAAGTAGTATGTGTGCGTATATGTGCGTGCGATGTTTTTGTGTGTGTGTGTGTGTGTGTGTGTGTGTGTGTGTGTGTGTGTGTGTGTGTGTGTGTGTGTGTGTGTGTAAACTTGTTTACTTTCTCCATCAGCCCTCTGGTTTGCAGAGGCGTCCCTTTATATAACTTTTTTCAGATAACTTTTGCCTTTACGCGCTCTGAGCGTTGGTTACATTTCCACAGTGTCAAAAGATGCGTTTGAAGTAGAAGGGAAACCGTTACATACCCCCTCCACCACTATCACCACAAACACCAAACATCATCCTCCTCTGAGCTTCTCTCTTTACCGTCTTCATTCCACTGCAATGCAAGCAGTGCTTTCAGGATCTCGAGCTTCTCACGTGAAACCTCGCAAGGTTTCTACACTCCATGGTGAGCACAAAGAGAGATGACATGAGCGCCCTTAATATTTCATATTATTTTTACACATGTCTAAATCCTATACTATAATTTACAGCAATACTTGTCAGAGGACCACACCAGTGGGATTAGAGTGTAACATTAAATGATGTAGAGCGTTGCGTTTGGAATCTTTTAAAAACTTATTATGATTAACCCAGTGATTTCAAGAAGTAACTTTTTGACTTCATCTGACCCTCATTTGTCTTGAGAATATACCTTGGCAATAACTTTTATTTCTGAAATTTCCTCCAATTTCACTCACGCTTACTAATCTGCCAACTGCTTAATCCTATTTGGGTCATAAGAAGGCTAGGGCCCATCTCAAATGACACTGAGCAAAGGCATAGTACACCCTGAACAGCTCACTATCATAGTTCCAACACACA
The DNA here is from genome assembly GCA_024760905.1 of Plotosus lineatus. NCBI lineage: Eukaryota > Metazoa > Chordata > Actinopteri > Siluriformes > Plotosidae > Plotosus > Plotosus lineatus. The sequence continues at coordinate 31,168,145 of CM045729.1, read as the reverse complement.
CATGCATACAACCATTTCCACTCACACTTAGGGGCAATTTGGAACAGCCAGTTAGCAAAACGTGCATGTCTATGGACTGTTTTAGGAAACTAGAGTACCTGGAGGAAAGTCACAAAAGCACAGGAAGAACATGCCAACTCCAGACAGAAAAGCCTTTGCAGCTCCCAGCATTCACACTCAGGACTCAAACCCAGTACTTTCTTGCTATGATGTGATAATCACCCCAAGTAAACTTCAAAAAAAAAAACTCTTTTCAAATGTCTCTTACTTGTTTTTTTAGTTTTTTTTATGTTGCTATCAAATCAGCAACTGATGAATCATTCAAAGAAACCAATAAATATAAGCATAAAATAATAATTATGTATAGTATTAGCACAACTAAATACAATGTATTACAATTTGCATTTAAAATCTGTGCTTGTTAGTTGAAGAAGGAAATCATTTAAATGTTACGTACGATTTATATTTAGTATTTCTGTTGGGATTGTTTTACAGCTTTTTTCTAATATTTTTTTCTTACCCACAAATGCCACAGGGGGAAGAGGATTCATGCAGGATTTCTAACTATCATACACCACTCTTCAAGCTTCTATATCCTTTCACAGAAGAAAGTCATATCCTAAGTCTCCAGATTCTCCTGAATAGCATGGATGACATCATCAACCTGAAAAATGGCAACGACAGTAGTGGGTTTTCAGTCTGAGAAAAAGAAGTCAGATGGTGCAGGTCAGGTGCATGAAGGAACAGTTCACAGCCACATATTGCTGCTTCTGGCACTGCTGTCTGTACTGTGTGGATGTGCCCATTGTCCTGCAGCATCTGTATGTCAGCTCCAATCTTGCCTTCTTCTTCTTCCTTTCGGTTGTTCCCTTCAGGGGTCGCCAGAGCGAATCATCTGCCGCCATCTCACCCTATCCTCTGCATCTTCTACTCTTACTACAACTACCTTCGTGTCCTCCTTCACCACATCCATAAATCTCCTCTTTTGTCTTCCTCTAGGTCTTCTGCTTGTTCCAACCTCAGCATCCTACTGCCAATAGAGTCACTATCCCTTCTCTGTACATGTCCAAACCATCCAGCCTCTCTGACTTTGTCTCCAAAACCTCTTACATGTGCTGTCCCTCTGATGTACTCATTCCTAATCCTATCCATCCTCGTTATTCCCAAAGAGAACCTCAATATTTTCATCTCTGCTACCTCGAGTTCTGCCTCCTGTCTTTTCCCCAGTGCCACTGTTACTAAAGCATACAACATCGTTGGCCTCAACACCGTCTTGTACACTTTTCCTTTCATTTTTGCCGATACCTTCCTATCACACATCACACCGGACACGTTTGTCCAATCATTCCAACCTGCCTGCACATGCTTCTTCACCTCTTTTCCACACTCTCCATTGCTCTGGATTGTTGAGCCTAAGTACTTAAAATCCTCCACCTTCTTTATCTCTGCCCCCTGTAACCTCACTGTTCCTCTTGGGTAGTTGTCGTTCACACACATGTATTCTGTCATACTGAGGCTAACCTTCATTCCGCTCCTTTCCAGAGCATACTTCCACCTCTCTAGATTTCCCTGCACTTGTTCTCTGCTCTCACTACAAATCACAATGTCGTCTGCAAACATCATAGTCCATGGAGATTCTTGTCTAACCTTATCTGTCAGCCTGTCCATCAGCATAGCAAACAAGAAGGGGCTCAGAGCTGAGCCTTGATGTAGTCCCACCTCCACCTTGAACTCTACTGTCACACTGACAGCGCACCTCACCACTGTCTTACATCTCTAATACATGTCTTGCACCACTCTAACATACTTCTCTGCCACTCCAGACTTCCTCATGCAATACCACAGTTCCTCTCTCAGCACCCTGTCATATGCTTTCTCTAGATCCACATGGCACAGAGCAGCTCCCTCTGACCTTTGCTGTACTTCTCTATTATCATCCTCAAAGCAAACACTGCATCTGTGGTGTTCTTTCTTGGCATGAAACCAAACTGTTGTTCACAAATGCTGACCTCTGCCCTTAGTCTAGCTTCCTCTATTCTTTTCCATAACTTCATTGTATGGCTGATCAACTTTATCCCTCCGTAGTTGCCACAACGTTGCATGTCTCCCTTGTTTTTAAAAATGGGCACCAGCACATTTCTCCTCCATTCCTCCGGCATCCTTTCACTCAATAAGCCCTTGTCGAATGTTCTTGTCAGAAAATCTGCTGCTACCTCCCCTAGATACTTCCATACCTCCACTGGTATGTCATCAGAACCAACTGCCTTTCCACTCTTCATCCTCTTCAGTGCCCTCCTCACTTCACCCTTACTAATCTTTGCTACTTCCTGGTCCTCAACGGTCACCTCTTCTACTCTTTTTTCTCTCTCATTTTCCTCATTCCTCAGCTCTTCAAAGTACTCTTTCCATCTTCCCAGCACATTTCTGTCATCAGTCAATACATTTCCCTCTCTGTCCTTAATTACTCTAACTTGCTGCACGTCCTTCCCATCTCTGTGCCAACCTGTATAAATCATTTTCTCCCTCTTTACTGTCAAACTTAGCATACAAGTCATCATATGCCCTCTGTTTGTCCTTTGACACCGCTACCTTCACCTTACACTGTGTCTCCCTATACTCATGTTTGCTCTCTTCGGTCCTATCTGTGTCCTACCTCTTCTTAGCAACCTATTCCTTTGTACACACTCCTGCACTTCCTCATTCTACCACCAAGTCTCCTTGTCTACTGTCCTTCCAGAGGACACACCAAGTAATCTCCTATCTGTCTCCCTGATCACATTAGCTGTGGTTGTCCAGTCATCTGGAAGCACTTCCTGACCACCCAAAGCCTGTTTCAACTCCTCCTTGAAGACAACATGACACATCCTGTTTGTGGGACATAAGCACTAACAACATTGAACATCACACCTTCAATTTCTAACTTGACACTCATCACTCTCTCTGACACTCTTTTTACTTCTAGAACATTCCTGACCAGCCCCTCCGTCAAGACTACTGTCCGCCTTCCTCCTCTGCATCATGTCAGCCAGCTCTCTACCTTTTCCTGTCATAGTTCCAACATTCAAAGTCCCTACTCTCAGTCCTAGATTCATGCCTTTCCTCTACTCTCTCTGCCTCCAGACATGCTTCTTCCTGCCTCTCCTTCTTCGACCAACAGTAGTCCAATTTCCACCAACACCCTGTTGGTTAACAGCACTGATGGCAGTCGTTGTTAACCCGGGCCTTAACCAATCCGGTATGAAATTTGTTTTGCTGATTCGCATTCTGTATTCTGGCAAAAGTTTTACGCTGGATGTCCTTCCTGTCGCAACCCTCTGCATTTATCCGGGGTTGGGACTGGCCTGAGGACAGATACTGGTGCCCCCCCCCCCCCCACACACACACACACACAGTTGCATGAGCTCCAATCTTGCCTCTCTTTTTTTTTGGGCCCTTGATAACTTCAAACATGAGATTTTGTAAATGGTGACAGGAGGTTTTGTAGTGTATATAGCTATGCCCCAGTATTTAAATGTCCCTTGTGTATAACTGAAGAGCAGTTAAAAGTACCCTTATAGTTCATTTTTGTTCCCAGATGCAACCTTCAGAGGAAATCTTCAGTTCAGTTCATTTTCTGTAACCGCTTCATCCTAATTAGGGTCACGGGGAGGCTGGTGCCCATCCCAGCCAACTCAGGGCGAGGGCAGAGTACACCCTGGACAGCTCGCCAGGCCATCGCAGGGCGGAAACACGCTGACGGCTTTGCAGCCTCCTCTTGTCGAAAGTCAGCAATGGTTCTTTTACATGCCTCACACCATAGACAGTGAGAGACATGGCCGGCTTTTGATAACCCAGTTAGCTGCACTGGGGGGGTGACAACCTTGTGGAGAGTGGGACTCGAACCCCCAACCTTTGGATCAGCGATCCGGCACCTTATACCACTAGACCACCACTGCCCGTAGAGGAAATCTTTGTGTGATCAATTCACAGAGAACGTTTCTCATATTCAGAGTCGGGTTATGCACCTGCCTTGAGTCGGTCATGCCTCTTAATTTAGATGATTCAAATTTTTAATTGTTCCATAAAGTCATACAGTCTAGTAATATTTTAAAAATCCTTTTAGAAATTCTTGGATTGAGAATTTGTTCTGGATTATCTCCAAAATGTAAAGGAGGCTTCTTGTTCCAAAGCCCCAACTTTGGTAGAAATTTCCTGTAAATCTGCTCATTTGTTGCATGTTCCTGCACAAACACACAAACACACAAACAAGGACACAATCACAGACCCGACTTTGAGAGAAATTGTTGACATACAATACTTTTGATATTGTCCTCTAAAACTCTTTAGTTTTAGAGTTTCTTTATTTAGATTTAGTTCAACTACCATATTCAACATGATAAGCACCCAGGGCGCTTTAAAATTGAAGTAGGTGGACGCTTATTAAAATGTTTACCAGCGGAGTGGAACACTAAGTGCTTATTACTATCGAGGTTGAAAACATGAATGATGGCTGTTTCTTCACAAACGAAGACCAGAGAAGGGTTGGTGAGTTGCAAGCCCGCTGGTGGCTGTAGAGGCCAATGCGTGATGCACAGGCTCTGCTGCAATGTGGGTAGGTGAAGGCTGCAGATGGTGAAGTCGGGTTTTGAGACAGCGCCCTCTCCTTCTGACGGCGTCTTTTTTCTCTCACTGCTCCAGTCCTCTGGATTTCAAACTCTTGGCTTGCTCTTTGGATTGTGGACTGCCACTTGAGTCAGTCAGTGGCATCAACTTGCCAGGAACTGGGTGAAATTTTTGCCAGAAAAAAAAGTGTCTTTTTTAGCTGGTCTTTGTAACACTTTTTCGGAGCACAGCAGTTTCGCTTTCCAGACTTGAGTTCCCCAAACAGGACAACTTTTGGCATGAAAGAGTCCTCCATTCTTGCAACATGCCCTGCCCATTACAGCTGCTGTTTAAGCAAGATGGACTTGATACTGGGAAGTTGGGCTTCTTCCAGGACATTCTCCTTGGACAGTAGTCATGCCACTTGATGTTTAAGATGGAGCATAGGCACTGCTGATCGAAGCATTGAAGGAGTCGCACTCATCTTCTGTACAGTGTCCAGGCTTGTATGAGAGTAGGGATGACAATGGTTCTGTAAACTTTTATTTTGGTAGTTACCGGAAGTGAGTGGTTGTTCCAGACTCGCTTGGAAAGTCTATCAAAGGATCTGTTCGCCTTGGAGAGCCGATTGTCGAGGTCTTTGTCAATGGTTGCATCATTTGACATCACACTGCCAAGGTAGGTGAAGTGTTCGACTGCATTCAGAGTTGTGCCATCAATAGTGATGTGGGAAGGAGGGGGTTGTAGTTTTGCAGAGGTGTGGGTTGGAACAGCACTTTGGCCTTTTTCAGGCTGATTCTAAGCCCGAAGGCCTTTGAGTTTTCAGAGAAGTGGTCAACAATGTTTTGAAGAGCAGCTTCTGAGTGTCCAAGAAGTGCACAATCATCAGTGAACAGCAGTTTTATGATGAGCTGCTCCATTGTCTTGGTGAGGGCGAACAGCCGTCTAAGATTGAATAGGCTGCTGTCAGAGCAGAAGCGGCTGTAGATTCCGTCTGTGACGTCCTCCATTGCTTGGTGTAACATCATGGTGAAGAAGATGGAGAAGAATGAGGGCGCAAGCATGCAGCCTTGCTTGGCACCATTGAAGATTGCGAAGCTGTCTGAAAGGATGCCATTGTGCTTCACCTGACCTTTCTGGTCCTCATGGAACTGGCGGATGATTGTAAGGAACTTCGATGGGCAGCCCAGGCAGGAAAATATCTTCCATAGACCGTCTCTGCTCAAGGTGTCAAATGCCTTAGTCAGATCAATGAAGGCAACAAAGTGGCCCATGTTCTGCTCTCTGCATTTCTCCTGGATTTGACAGAGTACAAAGATCATGTCGGTGGTTCCTCTGCTGGCTCGGAAACCACACTGGCTTTCAGGGTTGAAGTCTTCAATGATGGAGGGAATGAGTCTGTTCAGGAGTCCGATTTCTCCCCTTTGTTTTTGTACAGCGAGACAATTACTGCATCCTTGAGGTCCAGTGGAAGAACGCCCTGTTTCCAGCAGGAGTTTAACAGTTCCTGCACTCTGGTGACCATAACCTCCCCACCATGCTGGTAGATCTCAGCTGGGATCACATCTGATTCCGGGGACTTCCCAAGTTTTATTTAACTAATAGCAATTTTGATTTCTTTCACTGTGGGAGGCTCATCGAGCTCATGCTTTGGCTTGATGATAGGGACCTTCCCGATGGAGGAGTCTGCTACTTTACGCTGGTCCCGAATAAGCCCCCAAAGTGTTCAGCCCAGCAAGTCATGATAAACCCTTTATTGGTGTGAAGAGTGGTTCTGTCTGCAGAAAGGAGTGGAGCTTGGGTTTGGTAGGAGGGGCCGTAGATGGCTTTTACATCTTCAACGAAGGAGCAAGTGTCCCCAATGTCTGCATACAGTTGTGTCTTTTCTGCCATTGCTACCCACCAGTCATTTTGCATGGTTCTTAGGCTGGCCTGCAAAGTGCTACAAGCTTTCCTGTATGCCGCCTTGGTGGCATGATCAGCAGGATTGGATAAAAGGTGAATGTAGCAGGAGTGTTTTTTGTCCAGGATATCTTGGATGGCTTTTCCACTAACTTTTCCACTAGCTTGGCCTGGAAGACTGCTTCCATCTCTGGTTGTTGGAGTCGGTGCATCTGGAGTTTCTTAGTTTGTGGACCTTTCTTCTTGGGAGGCGGCTTGAAGGTGAATGCAAGCTTTGAACACACAAGTCTGTGATCTGTGTAACAGTCTGTACTGGGCATGACTCTGGTGTGCAGAGCATCTCTGGTTTCACTCTGGTGAACTAGGATGTAGTCCAGTAGGTGCCAGTGCTTTGAGCGAGGGTGACTTGCTGTTAGAACAGTATGTTAGTGATGGTTAACTGGTGTTGGGTGCAAAACTGCAGAAGCAAGCGCCCATTGTTATTGCAGTTCCCAAGTCCCTGTTTTCCAATGACTCCTTTCCACATTTGTGCAGATCACCATAGAAGGCCTCCGCGTTGGGCTGTAGACACTGACGAGAGTGACAAACTTGTGCCCTTGGAGTGGTAGTCGAAGGGATATGACTCGGTCAGAATGACCTGTTGGTAGTGCATGAAGCTTGTTGGCGATTACATTATTTATCATGAAACCGACACCTGACTGGAAATGTTCCTCCTTTCCTCTCCTGCTCCAGAAAAGGGTGTAACCTGCTCCATGTTCAACAAGTGATCCTTCCTCAGCAAAGCGAACCTCACTGAGGGCTGCAATGTCAATAATCAAGCCTAGATAGTTCTTTAGCCACGAGAACAGAGTGTCTTTGTGGACTATCGCTGTTGTCCGAATCCAACAAAGTACGTACATTCCAGCAAGCAAGGCTCATATAATATTTTCTTTGTTTTGCATGACATAGGGAGATGATCCGTTGGCAGCGGTGAGCCAAGTGGTAGGGTGAGACAAGCAATTTTTGGGTCACCTTTTCTAGACCTGTCTCCATGTGGAGCAAGCAGCGCTGTCCCTAAAAAGGGCTGCTTGGTCATCCTGTGTGAAATTGGATGATGCCGTTGCCTCATTCGACAATCAAACGACCTGTTACAACAGGACCGCCTACACAGCAGGATCGCCTCCATGCAGGCTTGAGACTGCGGTTTCCAGTGCCATCTTGGACCTGCTGTTTTTACTCCTCCCCCATCGCTGTCAGACTTTACTGCTTCCCTTCCCACCTGCGCTGGTTTCTTAAAGTGACAGTCAACTCGCGCCAACTGATTGTCATTGTTTAGGTCCAGGGACATTCCACAGTAGCTCAGCAGGCTGAGATGGCTGTGGTGACCTCAGGACTGTAGTTTTTATATCAGAGTTTCCTTCTCTTAGATGCACTGTCCGTCAAGACTAAGGAGCTGCATCTGCCTGAGTTTGGAATCAGTGTTGTACTTCATCTAGATGGGCTGCCCTCCTGGATTGACGAGCCCCACCTGACTGGAGCAAACTGGTTTTAAGGTGCCAGAGGCCCGCCTTTGCCCCTTCTCCTGGTCAGTGGAAACAGGTCTCGCCAGGATATGAGATAGTCGCACGTAAAGGCCAGGGAGCTGGGCTTTCACTGACAGAGGCTCCATTGAAGCATGCCTTTTGGGAGCACTTTTTAGGGAAGTAAGAGCTCAACTTCACAACCCACCCCCGGCAGTGTCAGCCGTTGAGACCCATGAATAATAACAGAACATTAAAAGAGTTTTAGTGGTATTTCTGTTATTCATTTATTGCTATCAACCAAACTACTTACATGAAAGCTGAAAATAAACAGAAAACAGCATATATATATATATATATATATATATATATATATATATATATATATATATATATATATATATATATATATGGTTTTTTTTTTTGCTTCTGGGACAATGTTAAAAGAAACAGCACCCAGAGGAAAAAATAAGAGATTAAAAAAAAAAAATATGTATATCTGTTTCGAGGGGTGGTGAAACCATCCTCTCTCTTCAGGTGATTATAGAAGAACTCTATAGAAGGATTCTTCTATAATCACCTGAAGAGAGAGGATGGTTTCACCACCCCTCGAAACAGATCTGTAGTGATAAATGGAGTTTCAATAGAAAGTCTTTGTCCTGTCTTTTTATTTGTATTATTTGCTCTACCAAAAAGTATTGAGCACTCTCCCACGGAAGGATCTACTCAGAAAATCCTCTCTCTCTCTCTCTCTCTCTCTCTCTCTCTCTCTCTCTCTCTCTATCTCTCTCTCTCTATATATATATATATATATATATATATATATATATATTTTTTTTTTTGTTGTTGTTGTTTTGTTTTGTTTTGTTTTGTTTGTTTGTTTGTTTGTTTGTTTGTTTGTTTTGTTTTGTTTTGTTTTGTTTTTTGGTTTTTTTTTTGTTTGTTTGTTTTGTTTTGTTTTGTTTTTGTTTGTTGTTTTTTTAAATTAATATTATTATTATTTTTTTTGAGTCCCTTATTTTTTCCTCTGGGTGCTGTTCCTTTTAACATTTTCCCAGAAGTAAAATCAAGCCATTCAACATGAATGTCAGCTTTAGCACATGGCATGTTCAACCAATCAACATGAACATCAACAAAAGCACATGGCCAGGAACGTCCTTAAATTTATGAAGTTAGTGAGCAGGAGAATCAGGTGAAAAATACTCGTCATCACTTTCTGATAGGTCCATATCTGGCTCATCGCTCCATTCATTCAGAGCATCCGACAGTTCTGCTGTAGCAGTTTCTAATGGTTCATCACTTGATCATTTATCAAGAGAAAACAGCTAAATATTTTCCTGTTTTTTAAAGCACGGTGGAACAATCAAATGTGTTGTTACTGATGATCATTATAGACATTCCCCAGTGGCAGGGGGGGGCTTAAAATACAGTGTAACTCACTTTTACTGGCAGTGAACGCCTCGTTTTACGGTTACAGAGACTAATCAAATAATATTGGTAAGTTTGATCTACGATTTTGCTCCCAGTACACATGGGCTGTTATTAGACGCAAGATCAAAAACATTGGGGGGGGGGCTTATTGGAGCAGGGCGCTTATTACGTCGAATATGGTATATGGAAAAAAGTTTATGGACTCTTGACAATCCAGTACACACAGTCTTGAGCTTTTTCCCAAAATTGATGCAACCCATTCGAAAGCACACAATTGTGCAAAATGTCTTCATTTTCTACTGGGTTACAAGTTTCCTTCACTACAACTAAAATACTCAAATCCTGTTCTAGCATGACAGTCCCCTCCATGCACCTAGTGGGCTCCATGAAGATATGCCTTAAGAAGGTTCGAGTGGAGAAAGTGAGTTGCATGAACAGAGCACTGACTTTAATCCCAGTGAACACATTTGAGAGGAAATATAATGGCAATTGCCCCAGGTGTCACTACCAGACATTGGTGCCTTACCGTAATTATGCTCATACAAGGAAGATTATATCAGACAAGAAACAAATTAGTGTTATAGAAAACCATCCAAAAACGTTTGTCCATATCATGTAGCTGACAAATAAAAGGTTGTGTCCTAAACTTCAAAGTTGGTTACCTTTAAGGCTACTTTTTGTTAAAAATTATAGTAACATAGATCAGTGTACAGTTAACTTTTCAGTGCCCTGGTTAGGAATTTAGTATGATGTGATAGACATCCTTTATAATGCTGCACTATAGTGGTTTAAGTGCAAGCATATAGAATTGAGGTTATTTTTAAACTGTAAGTACAGCTATCATTCTGACCTTAGCGGGCAGGGATGCACTATTACAAGGTGTCATTTATGAACAAGTGTTGCCTGCAGGAATTTTTCTGCATCTGATTTGTGGTCAAAGGGGACAAACCATCTTGCTTTTCGTGGGAAGATATCTTATTTCAATATCATAAATTCAGAAGATGATGACAGAAATCATGAGTTTGGCACTTTTTCAAGGTTTTCTTTCCCACTCCAGCTGTTTTACTTGCCTACACATTTCTCCACACTTGTGTTGGTGCTGTTAAAAATTAAAAATATTATTAGATACCTGGTTTATTGCTCAAAAATCAGAAAACGTGGACATGTAGAGGAGACAGAACTGAAGGGTTCACATGGAGCGGATGTTTTTCGTTTTTGTTTCAAATGTTTTTGTTTGTTTTTGTTTGTTTTGTTTAGTTTTTTGAAATTTCCATGCTAGTCTTTTGGAACAGTTTGAGGTTATGCTGTAAGTAGTTTAACTACCAGCTCCAAAAAAGTTGGAATGGAAAATGTTGAAATTTGAAATGTTACTCTTTCATTAAAAAAAGATAATAATGAATTATGAATTTTATGGAAACAGCACATCAATGAAAAGTTCGGATGAGTCAACAAAAAGTAGAAAAAGTAAATGGTTCTAAAAAGAAACAGCTGTATATATATATATATATATATATATATATATATATATATATATATATATATATATATATATATATATATATATATATATATATATATACATACATACACATTGGCTTACTTCGTCAATTGGTTTCAGGAGAGGTGACGGAAGTTGAAAATTACTTAACTCGAATTCGCTTGTCTCTAGGCTAGCCTAAGCTAGGCTACACAAAATTTACTTATATAATATTATATGCGATACGCTCAACCGAAAGTAGGCGCTTGTCTCAAGTGACGCATGACGCTTGTGAGACATAGCCTCTTCTTATCCGAACTTCCGATCTTTCAAGTGAGCAAGTGCGCAAGAATACTTGTTTAGTATTCAACCATCACTTGCTCACTTGAAAGTTCATCAGTTCGGATAAGCTGCGCTATGCCTCACAAGTGCAATGTGTTGCTTGCCACCAGCACCTACTTTCGGTGGAGCTCGTCACATATATGGAATATACAGAAAGCCCCCGGGGGTCATGTTCCTCCCCCACCCGCAGATCCCGGAAATCCGCGGATTATTGATGCCTTTTTAAATCCCTGTGTATGATATTACATACGCTAAAATATGCTTCTTAAATACATTCTATAGACAGTCTTACTCATTAATACAGTAATAATGTAGTAAAATGGAGTAAGAATTAAATAAAACTTTTTAATTTTGTACTATAATAATATTTTTAAATAAATAAAGCACTTAGGCTCCTTACCAGAAGCTAAAGTAGATGCAGGGCGATTGAGTGGAAGCAATGTGTTTAAAAATAATAATTAAAAACACACTAAAAATCTTGAATTCACAATTCAAGCAATCACATTGATGACAAGAGAAAAAAAGAGGTGTACACATCATCGACAACAAATCAGCAGGAGGGAGAAACATAAGCTCCCAGCCATTGGCTAAATTTGAATGACTTGCCAGTGATGTCGTGATGCTGCATATATATATAATTTTCCGGGGCTGCCGCTAATTCAGTGTCTCTCAAATAGTGGAGCGCGATTATATGATAATGATCTAAACTTTATTTTTATGTATTTATTTATTTTTCCATATATTTTTGAAAACCGCCATATAATCAAAAACGCTTTAACTCAAACCTACTTTAATCAAGGTATACCTGTGTCTCTATATGTGGTAGGCCTCCGTCAGTCCCGAAGGACTATGGCTGCGCTCTGGCTGGTATCCTAGCTGGTGATACCCCCCAGTGCGCAGAGCCTGGGTAGGGAGTAATGAGGGACAGGCTGTTACCCAAGCAGCAAGTCCCCCCCCCCCGTTTCGGCACCACCGGAAGGATCCAATGGAAAGGCAAATGCCGATACGACTGGGTTCCGGTGCCGCTGCAGGAGAGAATCTACGGTCAATTTAGAACGGCCAATTAACCTACAGTGCACGTCTTTGGATTGCGGGAGGAAACCGGAGCACCCGGAGGAAACCCGCACAAGCACGGGGAGAACATGCAAACTCCACACAGAAACGCCCAGGCCGGGAATCGAACCCGGGCCTTCTTGCTGTGAGGCGGACGTGCTAACCACTACGCCACCATGCCGCCTGTCTCTATATATATATAAAAGGACAGGACAAAGACTTTCTATTGAAACTCCATTTATCACTACAGATCTGTTTCGAGGGGTGGTGAAACCATCCTCTCTCTTCAGGTGATTATAGAAGAATTAAAAGATTCTTCTATAATCACCTGAAGAGAGAGGATGGTTTCACCACCCCTCGAAACAGATCTGTAGTGATAAATGGAGTTTCAATAGAAAGTCTTTGTCCTGTCCTTTTGTTATTTGCTCTACCAAAAAGTATTGAGCACTCTCCTACGGAAGGATCTACTCAGAAAATCATATATATATATATATATATATATATATATATATATATATATATATATATATATTAGTAATATAAAAGGGTATAAAGAAACAGTCTGTATATAGGCTCACTAATTTGCAAAAAAAGACAATCTTACACACTGTAAAACAATTTCAGAATAAGACATCAACAGTACACAATATCTTCAAAATAGTATGAAAATTTGGAGAAATATGTGTTTACAAGACAAGGCTGACAAACAAGATTGGATGGCCATGATCTTTATACCACTTTCTCCCCAGTGCAGCTTTCATGCAGATATCTGAGGTACCTTAAGGATTGGATAGATAATTTTGATAGAGGTTGGATAGATGCAGAAACATGGGTTCACACTTTATATCATGTAAAAAATAACGTATGATCACTGTGAGCATTGTATGGTACCACTAATGTTGTCACGTGGAAATTGACGTTTTTTTTTTCTATCTACAGAAATGCAGAATAAATATCTAACATGTTATAATTTACCGTAAGTAGCTAAAGAAGGTTGCAGTGATGATGGTTCTCTGCGGCAACTTGCGATATACATGATGACAATCACAGGTTGCTCAGAAATGCTCCGCTAAAGCATTTTTGTGAACATCAACTTGCATTACAGAGAAAAGGGCATTAGCCCTACATTAAAATCAGGTATGGATCTTTCAACATAATCACTGCATGGGCACAGGAAGGCTTCTAGAAATCACAGTTATATTGTGAGAACAGGAACTTATTTCACAGACATTTTACTAGATTAAATATAAAAAAAATAAGTAGCGTGTTGTGTCATTCATTAAGGCATTGTTTTTCAAAACACTAGTGTGCCGTGAGATATTGTCTGGTGTGCAGTACAAAAATTATCCAATTTCACCTAATTAGTCTAATAAGTTTTTTTGAAAACAAATGTGCCATTTTGAGTGTCTATGCTGTCTAATGATCGGTAGAGTAATCATGTAATAATCTTAATACGCTTCCATATCAGTACATGGCAGCAGGTAGCTAATTGCTTTGTACTTTGATACAAGAGAATTAGTGATGCATGCATGCATCAGATGGCGGTGACAGTGGCATTGTGGTTAGCAAGACTATATAGTGATGGAAAAGTTTTTGAAAAGGAAAGATTCTAATCCTATTTCCTCATCTGAATGAAGTGAACACACGAATGAAAGGTTGAAATCACAACCTGCTTAGAAGTACAGATAAAATAAATGGATTCTCTTCAAAGGTGCAACTCTGCCAACATGTGGAAAGTGGCAATCTTGAAATGTTCATACTCAGCAAGCAATGGCAAGCTTGCCCTGCATTGGGTGAGATAATAGTTAAACATTTAAAAACTTTTGAGGACAAGATATCATTTCATTTCTCTTCAGCCTCCACTGAATGCCTTTACTTGATTTGGGACTCATATAGCTCAGCTTCAGATAGTGGAAAGGACATGACTTTACAGGAGTAGGAGGAACTAACTAAACTGAGACAAAATCATCATTTTAAAGTTAAACTTTGCTGATCTACCTTTTTGGACAGTTTTTGGTTGGCCATTGCCAAGGAGTTGCCCATTCTCGCAAACAAAGCTATTTTGACATTGCTCCCATTTTCCACGACATATCTGTGTGAGACTTTTTAAGCCTCACTGCTATAAAAATTAAAAACAGAGAGAGACTGAGAGCTGTTGAGGAAGAGCTTCATGTGTGTTTTTCCTTCAATTCCTTCCAGGATATCAGCACTATGTTCATTCACAAGGGTGCAGGTTTTATACTGAGTGAGTATAAATATGAACAATTGTAAAATACTTTTTCTTTGTCTTTATTTGATTCCTATTCAAGACACTTTGATGAGAATGAGTTTATATTGTCAGTATAGGCTACAGATTTTTATTTTTTTTTAAATTTCCTTCTGGTGATGTGCCTCATAATTTTTTTTTAATGAAAAAAAAAGGGGGCCTTTAATCAATAACGCTTGAAAAGCACTGAATATATATATATATATATATATATATATATATATATATATATATATATATATATATATATATATATATATATATATATATAAAATGTTGACGGTATAAAGTGTTTCAGTATAAAATGAGTACTACTATCTGGGATGTGATATCAAAAAATAATGAACTTCGGGCTGTAACGCTGCTTCATCCAACCACCACAGCATTTATCATTTTCTTAAAACATGTCTGAAGTGTTTCATTCCTGATAGTAGCGACTTTCTATCAAAATATTATGTTCTGTTTCGAGGTGTAGAAAACCTATTTGTTGAACAGTAAACAGTGGTGGCCATTGGTAATTCAGAGTGGTGTAATCAACAAAACAATCTGTTTACAGAAGACTTGAAACTATAGATCAAAACCACTGTTCAGCTTCTTGTTGTACGCAAGCATCACCATACACCAACTCTTCAGACATCCCTCTTTTAAACAGGTCTTTAGGTGTATTTCCCCACTCAAATAGTCTCTCATTGCTCATACACACTTTGACACGACTCTATAAACCCTATGAAACTTCGTCTGTATGATCAAAACTTCAGATGCAAGATACAGTGCCCAGGCATCCGTACCTAATCTACAACCATTTTTCTGCAACAAGCCTGCCGATCAGCTCAATGCCTTTATCACAGTGACTCAGACTGAAATGATGGACAATGCCTTCATTTTTTTTCAAAGTCATGACTGTAAATGAAACTGACTTCTGTAAAATAAGTTGTGAACCACTGAAGTGGATAACGAAAGTGATACTATGTCTTTTTGGCAGTATTTTATCGCACTGTGGAGGTGATGACAAAAATGGATCACTACACACTTAGGTTTACCCCAATGATTCTTGAGCTTACAGGTTTTGTATGTTAGCTTACTGATTAATTCGTCAAGAGTTAAATATATTAGTATGGAAACTATTGGCCTCATTTACTTAAATGCATCATATATATATATATATATATATATATATATATATATATATATATATATATATATATATATATATATATATATATATAATGACATGAGATTTCCTTGCCCCCCCTTTTTTTTTCAGGGGTTGCCACAGCGAATCATCTGATTCACCTGATTCACACATTTGATTTGGCATAGGTTTTTACATTGGATGCCCTTTCTGACACAACCCTTTAGTAAGGGACAGAAACATGCTGACGGCTTTGCTGCCTACTCTTGTCAAAAGTCAGCAATGGTTCTTTTACATGCCTTTCACAGACAGTGAGAGACATGGCCCGCCTTTGATAACCTAGTTAGCTGCACTGGGGGGGGGGACAGTGACAACCTTGTGGAGAGTGGGACTCGAACCCCAAATTTTAGGATCAGCAATCCAGGGCCCTATATGACTAGGCCACCACTGCCATATATTATATATATATATATATATATATATATATATATATATATATATATATATATATATATATATATATATATATATATATATATATATATATATATATCAGAGACAAAGATCACAGAGACGACGCCTTAACACAAGAGTAACACGTTACATAGCGTGTTTTATATATATAATGTGTGTCAGTTATTTAAAATACAAATACTGTATACACATACACAGCGAATATACACATATACAGAGAAGGCAGATGATTCGCTGTGGTGACCCCTGAAGGGAGCAGCAGAAAGGAAAAGAAAAAGACGACACATATACAGAGAATCATGCTCACCTCAGCCGACACTAGGTGATCATCACAGGACCAACATACAAGTCCACACTTCATGATGTGTCTAAAAAATGGATGGCCAAGTATCACTCCAGCTTTATAGAAATGAAATCAGTATAAATATATCATGTTGTTAAATTTCCAAACATAATTTGTGCAGTGGGGACTTTTTTATTTTCCAAGTTACATAGTGACATTGCTTCTTTGATTGCTTTTTTTGTTTTCTTCAGCCATGAATGTAGAGTAAGGGAAGGTGGAGCTCACTCCTCCACTGCCACAAATTTTTCCTGCTGGTTTAGAAATCAAACCAGTGACCTATCGGCCCCAAAGCTGCTTTGCTTACCATTATAGGCTGCCCCCAAAGATTTGCCTCTCTCTCCCTCTCTCTGATACAATTTTATGGTATGATACAGACGAACTATCATATTTTTAAATTATTTTTCAGATATACTCAGAAAGCTAAATAATTAAATTCGATAAATGTATTACTACAGATGCCTTAAGGGCAGTGGTGCCCCAGTGGTATCAGCTGAATCGCTGATCCCAAGGTTGGGGGTTCGAGTCCCACTCTCCACAAGGCTGTCATGTCACTGTCCCCCCAGTGCAGCTAACTGGGTTATCAAAGGACGGCCATGTCTCTCACTGTCTATGGTGTGAGGCATGCAAAAACACCATTGCTGATTTTTGACTAAAGTAGGCTACAAAGCCGTGTTCACGCCCTGCGATGGCCTGGCGCCAGCCTCCCCACGACATTACTTAATTGTGTACAGAAAATGAGATGAACTGAACATATGCTTTAATTAGCAATTGCACAACTTAAACGAAAACTGGAAATTCACAAACAGATTAAAATAGAAATAGCAGCTACTTTTTTAAACAAAATATTCAGCAATGAAATTTGTAAAATTCATTTTGAAGCTACTGCTAATACTTTTTTAATAAAACCTAATAGAAATGGCAAACAGATAGTATAAGTGCATATATGCATAAAAACGTCCAAATGATTTTACTGCTTAATTACAATTTTGGTCGTTGGGAGGCTGGTATCCATGGACGAGGGCCAAGTACACCCCAGACAGCTCTCTAGGCTATCACAGGGCGACTCTTGATAAAAGGCAGCAATGGCTCTTTAACATACTTCTCACTATGGACAGTGAGGGACATGGCCAGCCTTGGATAACCCAGTTAGCTGCACTGGCAGGACAGCAGTGACAACTCACTGACAAAATGGGGCTTCAACCCATGACCTTGTGATTAGTCGTCCAGCACCTTACCACCTGTTCACCAGTGCCTTCGATGATGAAGTTTAAAAAAAAGGTGAGTGTAAACTACATGGGAATGACACAATCTGATCAGTTTGTTTCAAACATAGATGAATACTGCACTTGAAACAATCAAAAATGTAAAGCCTACTATATACTAAAACAGTTATTTGCATCACTCTAAGTGGGTAGCTCTGAGTGATCTCTTTAACATTCTGAATTGGGGTTACAGCAAAAAATTGTTACCTCCACTGCTGCTTGTCATGCATAGGTGAAAATACTGCTTTTCTTTCTTTTTTTTGGGAAACAGGGTCGTCATTTTTGGAATATAAACAAAACAAAAATACACAACTAATAAATTATGAGGGTTTTATGTATCGTAAAATACACTCTGTCCCTCTAACAAGTGAGCAGCACCACTCCCTTCCACAAATAAACACACGTGGAAGAGCGACACCTCAATGCTTCCTTTTCATTAGATGGCTGGTTGCCTAGGTGATCGAAGGACCCCAGACTGTGTTGGTTGCATACTTTTGAACATTATTTGAACGCAGTCTAACACACTTGAAGGTCAATAAAATGCAAAGAAAAATTTATTTTAGTTTAAGAGAAAGAGAGATGATAAGCAAGTTCAGGAACAGAGGAAACTGCAGCGGAAGCACATGGATCAGGGAGGTTATGCAGTAGACCAGGGATGGGGCATGAATGACTGACGATGTTATTTAAGCAGAACACAACAGTAGGCGGTATAATTTATTTATTTTTATTTTTTGTATAGTCTACATTCACTGTGGGCCAAGGCTGCAAGCAAGCTGTTGAATTCACTTTAATTATATTGAAATTATTGTGATATTATTTGTGTTTTGTTGTTATCTCCCCTTAAAGAAGTACAGTACATTGCTTTAGTCACACTTACCCGAAAATAAATGTTTTGCAATATATTACATTATGGGTCTGACATTTTACATTCCGCCCTCACCCAGAGTCGGTTGAGATGGGCGCCAGCCTCCTCTCGACGCTAATCAGGATTAAGCAGTTCATAAAAATAAATGGATGAATGAGTTGCACAGTTCTTGCAAGAATCATGTCTTACTGTCATCACTGTTGTTATGCCCACAGAGGTTTGTCTGTTAGTAGGATTTGACAAAAACAGACAATTTTAACCAGACATGGTTATGGAATGGGCCTGGCAAGAATCCATAATATTTAAGAGTAAGTCCGGATCACTATCTCAATCCAGGAATGCGATAAAGGGGGGAAAGTTAAGGAAAATGCCACAAAAACAATGCCAATTATGCAAAAAAAAAAAGTAAAACAAACACAAAACAAAAAACAACCCAAAACCTCCCATCAAAACTACAGTAGGCCCTTGACTATTTGCGATTTTGCACCCACGGTTTGAGTATTTGTTCACTGCCCAGCAACCAGCATGTGATTCAAATTCAGCAAATGGCTGTGCTCCTTTCTCCTGATTGGTTGAGCTCATGTCCCGCCCCTTTTTCCTCATTTGCACACAAGTTGTCAATGAACCTCTTTTTTTGTGTGTGTTTTAATTACCAGTTAAGCTCTATACCACTCAAAGGCTATGTGTCTTCTCTGGCTGAGCAATAGAAAACACTGGTTGTCTCTTCTGAAGAAATAAGACTTTCTCCTGAGAAACGACAGTTTTCTCTAAACTGTTATATTAGAATCTTTTTCAATTATTCTGCCAGTACAGTACCTAAGTTCATGTTTATGCGTGAGATTTTATGTTCTGTAGCATGTTTAACAAATGATTCCAAAAGGATAAACTTTATTACGTTTCATGCCCTTTTACATTGTACTTGGAGTGACGTCCTGGAGTGACGTCTCCAAGATGGCGTTGCCCAAAAGGCAACATTGCAGAGTTTTCAGAGTCAATTTTGTTTCTTTGTTCATTTTAATTTGTTTTATTTGTTGTTTTGTTTGTTCATGTTTTGCACTATGCCCATCTACGACCGGTCGACTCTACTACAGCTATAAGATCGGAGTATCTTCGGGCATGTATAACTAAGCACTCTCAACTGGTCTGGTGAGCTGGGCTGCGGCTAGCAGAGCTAATATGCTATGGCAGGCAGCTCAATGCAGGCTGCACCCCAGTGGCCAAGAAGCCCAGGCGAGAAGGGGCCGAATGACGACTCCGACGATTGGGATTGCAGGGGATGAAGGCCGTGTAGCCGGCTGGTGCAATCGCCTCGAGCCATGTTTCACAGAAACACTGTCCTGTAAATCCCTCTGCGCTGCAATCTGAGCATGAAGCTCGTCCATCTTGTTTCACAGGGACTGAACACTTTCAAGCAGTATAGCCGGAAGTGCTAACCAAGCCTCTGAGAACTCCGCCTGGGCGGTGAGCATTGAGCTCCTATAGCATAGCATAGCTTATGATAGAAGTTGTTGCGATAGAAGTTAACCACGGAAAAGTGAGAGATCCCTGTATATTTGACTTTCATCTTATGCATTATTTTTTAAAGTTTAGTTATTATAAACATTTATAGCATTGAATCTCTTCTTCTTTTCCTTTCGGCTGCTCCCTTCAGGAGTCGCCACAGCAAATCATCCGTCTCCATGTCACCCTGTCCTCTGCATCTTCTTTTTTGTTTCCAACGACTTTCATGTCTTCCTTTACCACATCCATAAATCTCTTCTTTGGTCTTCCTCTGGGCCTTCTGCCTGGTAGTTCCAACCTCAGCATCCTACTGCCAATATACTCACTATCCCCCTCTGTACATGTCCAAACCATCTCAATCTAGCCTCTCTGACTTTGTCTCCAAAACATCTTACATGGTCTGTCCCTCTGATATACTCATTTCTGATCATATCCATCCTCGTTACTCCCAGAGAGAACCTCAACATTTTCATCTCCACTACCTCCAGCTCTACCTCCTGCCTTTTCCTCAGCGCCACTGTTTCTAAGACATACAACATCGCTGGCCTCACCACCGTCTTGTACACTTTTTCTTTCATTCTTGCATAGCATTGAATATGTATTTATTGATATTATATACACATATACATTTACGTGTGCAGTGGTGGCCTGGTGGTAAAGGGCACTGGATCGCTGATCCTAAGGTTGGGGGTTCAAGTTCCACTCTTGACAAGGTTGTCACTGTCCCCCCAATGCAGCTAAATGGGTTATCAAAGGACGGCCATGTCCCTCACTGTCTATGGTGCGAGGCATGAAAAAGAACCATTGCTGAGTTCGTAAAAAGAGTAGGCTGCAAAGCCGTCAGCGTGTTTCTGTCCCTTGCTAAAGGGTTGTGTCATATGACATAAAAAAAAAAAAAACTATGCTAAATCAAATGTGCGAATCATTTGCTGTGGTGACCACTGATAAAGGGAAAAGCTGAAATGAAATTTCATCATCATATACACACATACATTTACGTATATGCCAGTTGGAGGTGTGGGTGGGTGGTTGGGTGGGGTGGTTGATCATACTTCGCGGAATTCGGTGGTTGCGGGGGGATCTCGGTCCCAATTAACCACGGAAGGTGGGGGATCCCTGCATGCCATTTAGAAACCACAGATTTAGAGAACATTTAAACAACAACGATATAATTTGGTGTATGTTTACTTAGTAAAATGTATAATTTGCTGACTAAATCTGAAAATTAACTACAGTATATCTAAGAAATTATTTCTTCCAGTGAAAGTGCAACTGTGCATCTATAGGATGAAAGAACCCCAATATAAGGACCACTATCACCACAGGGTCCGCTGAATAGGTTCGTTTCTGTAAGCACATTATACATGCCAGAAATGTCTTGCTATTCCTGAATGTAATTGGGTTTGATTAGAAGCCTTTCTATTCAAATGAGTAATGCATTGTATGTCAGTAAATTTTATTTTGCCAGATAATAAAATAATGATACACACTGCATATAGCAAATATAATTATATTTAAACTGTTAAAAAAAGCATTTTATTTTATTACAAATGTATAGTTGATCTTGACAATATGACTAATGGCCAAGGGTGGCATTTGCATGCATTATTTTGAAACCACGTGAGTCTGGCTTTGAGCACTGATGAAAATACTTGATTAACACTAGTGTTGTGTAGTATATTAGAAATGCTATTTGTGTGCTAGAACAGAATGGCTTTCTATGATGGAGTACAGGTAATGTGGATAAAAATCAACTATTTATTAGATCTCTGCTCTGAGATGAGAAATTAATATTACCAAGTTTCTCTTTTTTTTTCCAAAAAGGGTCTCCATTCTTCTTCTTTCTTCTTCTTTTCCTTTTGGCTGTTCCCTTCAGGGGTCGTCACAGCGAATGATCTGCCTCCATCTCACGCTATCTGCATCTTCTCCTCTTACTCCAACTACCTTCATGTCCTCCTTCACCACATCTATAAATCTTCTCGTTGGTCTTCTTCTGGGCCTTCTGCCTGATAGTTCCAACCTCAGCATCCGACTACCAATATATTCACTATCCCTCCTCTGTACATGTTCAAATCATCTCAATCTAGCCTCTCTGACTTTGTCTCCAAAACATCTTACATGGGCTGTCCCTCTGATGTACTCATTCTTGATCCTATCCGTCCTCGTTACTCCCAAAGAGAACCTCAATATTTTCATCTCTGCTACCTCCAGCTCTGCCTCCTGTCTTTTCCTCAGTGCCACTGTTTCTAAACCATACAACACCGCTGCCCTCAACACCATCTTGTACACTTTTCCTTTCATTCTTTTCGATACCTTCCTATCACACAACACACCGGACACTTTTCTCCAACCATTCCAACCTACCTGCACACACTTCTTCACCTCTTTTCCACACTCTCCATTGCTCTGGATTGTTGAGCCTAAATACTTAAAATCCTCCACCTTCTTTATCTCTGACTTACTGAGGCTAACCTTCATTCCTCTCCTTTCCAGGGCATACCTCCACCTCTCGAGATTTTCAAGCACTTGTTCTCTGCTCTCACTGCAGATCACAATGTCAACTGCAAACATCATAGTCCATGGAGAATCTTGTCTAATCTCGTCTGTCAGCCTGTCCATCACCATAGCAAACAAGAAGGAGCTCAGAGCTGACCCTTGATGCATTCCCACCTCCACCTTGAACTCTTCTGTCACACCGACAGCACACCTCACCACTGTCTTACATTTCTCATACATGTCCTGCACCACTCTAACATACTTCTCTGCCACTCCAGACTTCCTCATGCAATACCACAGTTGTTATCTCAACACCCTGTGATATGCTTTCTCCAGATCCACAAAGGCACAATGCAGCTCCTACTCTGTACTTCTCTATTAACATCCTCAAGGCAAACACTGCATCTGTGGTGCTCTTTCTTGGCATGAAACCAAACTGTTGTTCACAAATGCTGACCTCTGCCCTTAGTCTAGCTTCCACGATTCTTTCCCATAACTTCATCGTATGGCTCATCAACTTTATCCCTCTGTAGTTGCCACAACTCTACACATCTCCCTTGTTCTTAAAAATGGGCACCAGCACACTTCTCCTCCATTCCTCCGGCATCTGCTCACTTTCTAAGACCTTGTCGAATATTCTTGTCAGAAAATCTACTGTTACTTCCCCTAGACACTTCCATACCTTTACCGATATGTCATCAGGACCAACTGCCTTTCCACTCTTCATCCTCTTCAATGCCCTCCTCACTTCACCCTTACTAATCTTTGCTACTTCCTGGTCCTCAACGGTCAAACCTTCTACTCTTTTTCTCTCTCATTTTCCTCATTTATCAGCTCTTCAAAGTACTCTTTCCATCTTCCAAGCACACTTCTGTCATCAGTGAATACATTTTCCTCTCTTCCTTTGTACACAGTCCTGCACTTCCTCATTCCACCACCAAGTCTCCTTATCTACTTTCCTTCCAGAGGACACACCAAGTACTCTCCTACCTGTCTCCCTGATCACATTGGCTGTGGTTGTCCAGTCATTTGGAAGCACTTCCTGACTATCCAAAGCATGTTTCAACTCCTCCTTGAAGACAACACGACACTCTTCCTTTTTCAGCCTCCACAACTTTGTCTTCTGCTCTGCCTTTGCCTTCTTCACCTTCCTCACCATCAGTGTCATCCTGCACACCACCATCTTATGTTGTTTGGCAACACTCTCACCCGCTACTACTTTGTAGTTTGACTTTCTTCAAATTACATCGCCTACACAAGATGTAGTCTACCTGTGTGCTCCTACCCCCACTTTCATAAGTCACCCTATGCTCCTGTTTCTTCTTGAAAAAAGTATTCACCACAGCCATTTCCATCCTTTTTGCAAAATCTATCAACATCTCTCTTTTGCATTCCTGTCCTGGATTCCAAACCTGCGCATCACTTCCTCGTCCCCTCTGTTGCCTGCACCAACATGTCCATTGAAGTCTGCACCAATGACCACTCTTTCACCTCTGGGTGTACTCTGCATCACTTCATCTAACCACTCCAGAATCTCTCCTTCTCTTCTAGTTTACATTCTGCCTGTGTGGCATAAGCCCTAACAACACTGAACATCACGCCTTCAATATCTGACTTGAGACTCATCACTCTGTCTGAAACTCTTTTCACTTCGAGAACATTCCTGACAAGACCCTCCTTCAAGATGACTCCTACTCCATTTCTCTTCCCATCCACACCATGATAAAATCTGTTCCTAAGCTTGTAGCCTTGCTACTTTTCCACCTGGTCTCCTGAACACAGTCTGTCCACCTTCCTCTTCTGCATCATGTCAGCCAGCTCTCTAGCTTTTTCTTTCATAGTTCCAACATTCAAAGTCCCTCCTCTCAGTCCTAGACTCAGGCCTTTCCTCTTCTCTCTCCGCCTACGGACATGCCTCCCGCGTCTCCTTCTTCGACCAACAGTTGTCCAATTTCCACCATCACCCTGTTGGTTAACAACACTGATGGCGGTCGTTGTTAACCCGGGCCTCGACCGATCCGGTATGAATTTCATTTTGATCATTTGCATGAGAATTTTGGCAGAAGTTTTACACCAGATGCCCTTCCTGTCACAACCCTCTGCATTTATCCGGGCTTGGGACCGGAGTGAGGGTGAACACTGACTTGTGCCCCCCCTTCCCCCCCCAAGATTTCAACCAGACTGGGAAAACATAATCAGTACAACAAACTGAATAAAATAAATAAAGAGATTTGATACAGTTATTCCACTTTTGTAATGATACGGTTAGGAACATACTGTACAGGCTTTTGAAGTATACAAAATACAGTTGTTTGCTATTATGGTGTATGGTATTTTTCATAGTGTGCCCATGATATCATTTAAACAGTAGAGTGGAATGGATTTTTTTTTTAATATCTGATTTTGATAGTTATAAAAACTTGTGGACATATAGAAGTAACCTAAAAAAATCAGACAATTTGAGTTTCATGCCAAGAAAGAGCACCACAGATACAGTGTTTGCTTTGAGGATCTTAATAGAGATGAACAGAGATGGTCAGAGGAACCTGCATTGTGCCTGTGTGGATCTGGAGAAAACATATGACAGGGTGCCGAGAGAGGAACTGTGGTATTGCATGAGGAAGTCTGGAGTGACAGAGAAGTATGTTAGAGTGGTGCAGGACATCTATGAGAGTTGTAAGACAGTGATGAGGTGTGCTATCGGTGTGACAGAAGAGTTCAAAGTGGAGGTGGGACTGCATCAAGGATCAGCTCTGAGCCCCTTCTTGTTTGCTATGGTGATGGACAGGCTGACAGATGAAGGGAGACAAGATTCCCCATGGACTATGATGTTTGCAGATGACATTGTGATCTGTGGTGAGAGCAGAGAACAAGTGTAGGAAAACCTAGAGAGGTGGAAGTATGGCCTGGAAAGGAGAGGAATGAAGGTTAGCCTCAGTAAGACAGAATACATGTGTGTGAACTATAAGGACCCAAGAGGAGCAGTGAGGTTACAGGGAGCAGAGATAAAGAAGGTGGAGGATTTTAAGTACTTAGGCTCAACAATCCAGAGCAATGGAGAGTGTGGAAAAGAGGTGAAGAAGTGTGTGCAGGCAGGTTGGAATGGTTGGAGAAAAGCGTCCGGTGTGATGTGTGATGTGTGATAGGAAGGTATTGGCAAGAATGAAAGGAAAAGTGTATAAGATGGCAATGAGGCCAGTGATGTTGTATGGTTTAGAAACAGTGGCCCTGGGGAAAAGACAGGAGGCAGAGCTGGAGGTAGCAGAGATGAAAATATTGAGGTTCTCTTTGGAAGTAACGAGGATGGATAGCATTAAGAATGAGTACATCAGAGGGACAGCCCATGTAAGAGGTTTTGGAGACAAAGTCAGAGAGGCTAGATTGAGATGGTTTGGACATGTACAGAGGAGGGATAGTGAGTATATTGGTAGTAGGATGCTGAGGTTGGAACTATCAGGCAGAAGGCCAAGAGGAAGACCAAATAGAATATTTATGGATGTGGTGAAGGAGGACATGAAGGTAGTTGGAGTAAGAGTAGAAGATGCAGATAGGGTAAGATGGAGGCAGATCATTCGCTGTGGCAACCCCTGAAGGGAACAGCCAAAAGGAAATGAAGAAAGATCTTGAGGTTTCACAATGGACTTGAAAAAAAAGGCAAATATGGCATATTCTGAACAAAATCTCAAAAAACAAAGGTCAGCATAAATAATACAGTTGTTTTATTTCTGCAAACTTAAACGCCAACATAACCACTAGTAAGAAAAATAGCTTTTAACAGCACATAAAAATTGTTGATATCAAGCTATATATCAAGCTTGGTATCAAATTATGGCATTTTCGATCTTGAGTCTAGGCATACGCAAATATGAAGCCATCACAATGTTAGGGACTGCATTGTGTTTTGAGTGTTTTTTTTTTTTTTCTTATATATATTTCAACTTTTGACAATGATAAAGTTTCTATGAAATTCATTAAATTATGTGCTACAGAAACGCAATTTGTACAGTATCTTAAGGGTGCATGGTGCACATCAAGATGAAAAGTAGTATTGAAACTTTTCCATCAATTGAAACTACTAAAGTTGATACACTCTTGCTGCTGTGCTGCTCCAGTGTTACGTTCTTAAATGACAATTCATGTTTTCTGCTGTTCAGAGTTGTAATGGCTGTAATGAGGAAAGGGTGTTGTGTCTAATCTTTGGTGCACTTCATGAGATATCTGGTAATTAACTACCTACTTGTGCAGATAATATGAAATTGTACAACTTTACAAAGCAGAATTTGAAATGCACAACAAAGATCCTTCACACCATAAAATAGCAGAAACTGTATCCATATAAATAGAGCAAATATATATATATATATATATATATATATATATATATATATATATATATATATATATATATATATATACACATGTAAGCCACCGCCGTGTAAAGTGAGATCTTTTCGCATACCGGTCCTCAACTTTGAAGCTACCATCTACATAGAAACGATTGATTGGCAAAACAACATCACAGAACCACCATTAACAATGAACATTGTTGATGACATGTTGTTAACCATGATTCTAGAGGATAAGACACAAACAAGGGAATTCAAAGACTACCCATACCACACCTAGGCTGTTGAACGAAACATGAATCTAGTTACAGAAACATCAGAAGCTGTGACACTAAAATTCAACATAATTTATAGACTCAAGATACTGTGACACTTCTTATTTGCAATTCTGCTGAATTGTGTTGGTTAACTTTCAAAAATAAAATCATGGTATTCCTTATGCTAACCTTTGTTTTTTTGAGATTTTGTAATTTTGTTCAAAATATGCCATATTCGCCCTCTAACTTATAATCTGTTGACACGGTGTCAGTGAGCTGGAGTCACGTGGCTTCATCCACACATAAGGCGCACCGGAGAACAAGGCGCACTGTCAGGCTTTGTGAAGATTAAAGGCTTTTAAGTGCGCCTTATGGTCCAAAAAATGGTGATTGTATTTTTTATTCTATACCTTTGTTTGTATCATTTTGTTCAAAATATGAGATATTCACCATTTTTTTTCAGGTCCATTATGGACCCTCAAGATATGCTTCAAATTGACCAATTTTTCCAGGTTTCTTCTATATGTCCTCAACTTTTTATAATCATTCAAACCAGATATTTGAAAAAAAAAAACAAAAAAAAACTCCATCCTATTAAATAGTTCAACCAAAAGTGTTCTTGTTCCAGTCAAATAAATAAATACATCAGTGTGCATGTTGTTACTGCTCATAATGACAGTGATAGAAATCAAAGTTTTACTTTGCTATAGCACATGCAGATACATTTGCCTGAAACTTTTCAAGCAACACAAGATTAAAACAAAAATGTGTCACAAAACCACTGATTAGCAAAACAGCTTAAACCACATACAGCCATTTCCCTCTTTATTAAGTATGTATTTTTCTCGAATGCTGTCTCTCCCCCAAGAGCCAGTGTGCAGTCTACTTCAAAAATAAAATTACCACAAAACACTGTTGTTTTTTTACCATTTTCTCTGGGCGGGAAAGAGTGAGAAAGAGAGGAAGAATGAGCAAGAAAAACAGAGAAAAGAAGAAATAATACGTACATAATACATAAATACATAATACATAAATGGGGTTGAGTCAAAACCTCAGACAGTTCAGCGTTTCAGACATTCGCATTAACTGCTATAGCAGGCCAATACTATGTTAAGCTTGTCTACTGAGTGTGCACGCTGCATTGACATGGCCACATGGCATTTTTAACCCTTCTCTTCATGACCTAATCTTTGCCATTATTTCCGGCATGATAGTTCACACTGAAGTGAAAATGACTGTCATCTGTTCATTAATTTTAGATAATTTTTCAGTGTTCAGGTAGCAAGAACCTACTTTTTGTAACGACTATAAAATCTTAGACATTTATAATGTCTAATGTCAAATCTGGACGTGTCCCTTTTTTTTAAATGCTAGCTAGATAACTTTCAAGCTTACCGCTCCATAAAACAAGCCGTACATTTGGAATACACACAATTATTTTACATTATACTACCCTCAGAATTTATAAATACTGTATAAATGGTTTAAGTCACTGCTTATTAGTGTTAACTAGTTTTCTCTTGCATAGAAGAGGAGCTCACAGTTTGTTTTAAGTGCATGAAGCACAAACAGAGCTCCGTCTTGGAAAATATTATGAGATGTAAATAGATGATGCACCCACTGACATCTGATGTCAAGATGAAACAGTATGTGTTTGTGTTTGTGGTTCATTCAGAGACAGTGGAGGTAGGGAGACACTTTTAAACACACATTGAATGAAATAATGGTAAAATATATCAGGCGTGTCACATCTCTTTCTGTGGTATTTGTAAAATTAATTGTCAGTTTAGAAAAAATAAATTTTCCTCCCTGTTCTAGATTTAAGTTTTTCTTAATAGCTCTCAGAAGTAGAACCTCTTGTAGTGTTTCTCTGTTTTCTGTCATCCACTAGGTTCCACATATACATTTCCATACATTATGAAATATGTCTCGAAAGCTCGCGATGGTAGTAAAGAGTCTTTAAATTACTCAAAACTGGCCATCTGGCATTCTGGTCAAGTCATAATGATTTTTTTCTCCACCCAAATATTTCATAATCCATTTAGGCCACAGAGGCGTTTGATCAATAAAATTAATGAAGTAACTCCGAATAAGGTTGACATGGTAACATTAGTCTATATTTCGACTTAATTCAAAGTCATTCTCAAGACAGATGGTGTGCTATCAGAGCAGTGAACATTTATACACAGGACATTCAATGGTGACACAATTTGTAACAGTAACAACATTAGTATTTGAACTAATGTGTGTGTGTGTGGGGGGGGGGGGTGATTTTTCTAGTTATGCCCCTTTGAACCATAAAGTGTCCTGGGTGAGATCACTCATTCAGAGAGCAACAAAAATATGTAGCTGAATTTTTACTTGCCCAAGAACTTTCTCAGATCAAAACATTTTTAGCCTGGAATGGTTTTTCTGAAAATTGTTGCAAATAAATTATTAAAACGTTTCACAACAGTCAATGATTTTAATAGGCAGAAAGAAAGCAGCCAAAATATAACTAAGTCCTATATCCGTCGCCATATATAGGCAAAAGTGGTGTGAGATACGTAAAGACGGCAACAAAGAAAATAAAACAATGTATTGATTCTGAAATTTAAATTATTATACCGTCGAAAACAACCAAATTGTCTGAAATTGTAAGCCAAAAAGACAAAACTCCAAATGAATGTCAGAGCAATGTTATATACAAATTTTCTTGCCCAGGTTGTAATGCTTCTTATATCGGACAAACAGAACGATGCATTCTAACTAGATTTAAAGAACATGCATCCTGTGAAAACAGTGAAATATTTGCTCATGCCACAAGGTTGTCACTGTCCCCCCCCAGTGCAGCTAACTGGGTTATCAAAGGCGGGCCATGTCTCTCACTGTCTATGGTGAGAGGCATATAAAAGAACCATTGCTGACTTTCGCAAAGAGTAGGCTGCAAAGTCGTCAGCGTGTTTCTGTCCCTTGCTAAAAGGGTTGTGACAGGAAGGGCATCCGACGTAAAAACTTCTGCCAAATCAAATGTGCAAATCAGTCGATTCGCTGTGGCGACTCCCGAGTAAAAAAAAAAAATTAAAAAAGGGAAAGAGCTGAAAGGAAGACAGACAGACTGAACTTGCATTGTATGTCAGGTGACCATGGTGAACATATTGTTCCAAACTTAGGCCAGTATTTGTTAGCAAACACTATGATTATAGACAGGGCAAACCACTGGCATACTCTGTTATTCAAGAAAGCCATTCATATCAAAACACAAAAGCCTAAACTGAACACAGGACTGTGTGCTAGTAAGCAATTGGTATTGTTTTCTTAACTGGTGCCCTCACCCAATATTCTTGTTATTTTGTTTTATTGTTTTGTAACTTCTGTAACACCATGAGCTGTATTCTCTATTGTTACACACTGTGGTCATTGTTTCATTAAACTGTGGATCAAACCCCCCACCTCCCACACACACACACACACACACACACACACACACACACACACACACACACACACATTCTTTCAAATGCTAATGTTGTTACTGTTACAAATTTTGTCACCATTGAAGGTCCTGTATATAAATGTTCACTGTTCTTACAGCACACCATGTGTCTAGAGAATGACTTTGAATTAAGTCGAAATATAGACTAATGTTACCATTTCAACCTTATTCGGAGTTACTTCATTGATTTTATTCAAATATTTTGCGTTAACTGATACTAATGGTCTTGGCACAATTTTATGCTTGATCCATTTGATTGGCTGTTTGAAACCTGTATGGTTATCTTGAGTTAAGTGTATTTCTTGAAGACAAAACACTGATTCAGTATTCCACACTACTGTATATATATATATATATATATATATATATATATATATATATATATATATATATATATATATATATATATATATATATATATATATATATATATATACACATAGATATAAGTAAAAAACAAAGGACAGGACAGGATTCTCTGTAATCACCTGAAGAGAGAGGATGGTTTCACCTCCCCTCGAAACAGATCTGTAGTGAAAAATGAAGTTTCAATAGAAAGTCTTTGTCCTGTCCTTTTACTTTTACTTATATTTGCTCTATGAAAAAGTATTGAGCACTCTCTTACGGACGGATCTACTCAGAAAATTATATATATATATATATATATATATATATATTATATTATGACCACTGATGGGAACTTTACAGAGGAATGGTGAGATTTGATTTGGTTCACTATCTCAAGGTTAATCTCAAGGTATCCTGGGTGAACAATGCTTGAATCAAAAACACAGGTAGTCAGGGCTTGTCAGTCACTTGGAGTAGGTGATATTATCATATCACACTTTTAAAAATGGTAACATTAACTATAAAAATCTAACTTTTATTTTGCTTTTCCTGCATTATATAAAAAGCTTGATTTAGTTTGCTGTGAATTATATACTAAACGAAGCAGTGGGTGCCAAACAGTGTGATGTATCAGGCAGAACGTGAACAGTCCTATAATTGTTGAAATCGATGTATTGAAAGAGGAAAATGAGGAAATATAACGATTTGAATGCCACACTAAATGAATGGGTCTATTCGTCTCTACAACAGCAGGTTTCAAGAGTAACATAGGAAGTCAAGGGTCCTTGATGTGTGTGGGTAGACTAGCAAAGGTTAGCATGTCTGGTCTCATCCCACAGAAGAGCTACTGTAGCACGGACTACTGAAACCGTTAATGTTGGCTGCGAAAGAAAGGGGTCAGAATGCAGTGCGCTGCTAAATATTATTATGGCTGATTGGGTTCAATCTGAAGAAATCTGCTGCTTCTACAATTGTCCAAGGTTGAAGCGTTTAGACTTGCAGGCACTCCATCACTCATTCATAAACATGAAACTTCCTCACGACTTAAAAAATATTTCCTGACTGAATAATGCATTCAGCTTCGAAACCTGGAAGCATGAAGATTACAGAATATAATGGGACTTGAGAATGAGTAGGCTGAAAGGCTGGAATTTCTGGAAGTTGCTAGATGGCACTGTTGTTCTTTATAAACCTTCCGACTAAGCAGGATTATCTTGTTGAACACACTGGCTAGGACTGCAAGTCTGACCACTCCTGCATAATCCCTTAACATGAGGTGTTTTATTTATTTATAGAGCTGTGCACTTCAAGCAAGATATGTTTATTCCTCAGTAATAACGGTTTATGTTAATTTATCTAAAGCAATTACAAAATAATACATAAAAAACATTCTAGAAATGACAGCAGACTTTATTATGGGGGGGGGGGATAAACAGCAAAAGGTTAACAGTGTGGGTTAATATTAAAGTAATAAAAAAAAAATTCTATTTATATTCAGTTTTTAAATGTACTTTATTAATATATACATATATATATATATATATATATATATATATATATATATATATATATATATATATATATATATATATATATATATATATATATATATATATATATATATATATATATATATATATATATATATACATATCTTGATTTGCATAATTGATTAAGCCAGAGTATAGCATACCAACTTTTTAAAGCTGCATTTATTTTACTTTAAATATTTTATGTATTTATTTGTTTTATTATGTATTTATTATTATTATTTATTATTATTATTTTAATTATTATTATTATTTTTTTAATCAGCCTGTTTGCATGATCTCTGGAGTTACATGAGGATGGCTTTGACCTTCAAGAAAATCTCAGTGAAACCAACCTGACACTGCTAGCTGAGAGTATAGGATGTCCGTACCAACTGACCGCCGTTGTCCAGGTTCTTATCTTCGGAAAGTTGACAGACCTGCAGACGTGGGGCTTCTACCTTTTTCTTGAGTAATGATGAACAGCCATGCTGACAAAAGACACATTATTTTTCTCTTTGACTCTTTCTCACTGCCTGAACTGAAAACTCAGCCGTTGAGCTCATCACCACTTCATTTATTAATCACACAGCTCTAGAGATCATTGTAATTCACAGCTACACATGCAGAGAGAACAAGTGTTTGTGTTGACTCACATTTTACTGAAAGCAATTATGAGCACTCATGGCTCCACAGTTAATCGGAAGTGTGTGCACAAAAATTAAAGCATGCTATGTGCTCCTTATATTAAATATGAATTTTTGTATTATCACAGCTGGATGTCAAATGGTGTCCTTATGATATTCAAACAGGAAGTAAACCCCTTTTTAAATAAATAAAGTCTGCGATGGCCTGCTGAGCTGTCCAGGGTCTGTCTGCCTTTGCTCCGAGCCAGCTAATATGGGTGCCAGCCTCCCTGCAACCTTAATTAAGACTAATCGGTTTAGTAAATGAATGAATGAATGAATGAATGAAGCCATGACATAACTAAGTCACAATTAATTAGGTTTTCTCCCATCTGTGCATCACTATGTACATAACACCGACTGTATTTCTTCCATCTTTAATAAAAAAGTCATTGTAGTGTTACAATAGGAAGCTTATACAACACTTGGGCTGTATGCATTGCTCTCTCCATTGCTCAACATCTCCTTCCCTTTTCTTTTTCCAAGCCAGGCCAGCTTTCAGCAAGTTTGCCTATTGTCTGTACATTATCAATACAAAGTCGAAAACAGCCAGGTGAGTGGCAGGGGTATGTATATGTGCCTGGATGAGAGTGTCTTGGGATAAAATTGAAAGACAACAGCATTCATAGAGGTGATCACTCAGCCAAAAATAATCTGTGTTTCATCAACAGAAGTTTGACAATCTTTATGAAAGCTGTGCAATTATGTCCAGGACTAACTCTACTGGGAAGTTCTTGAACTGCAGTGGGTGGTTCCACTTGAACACACTGAAGATTTTAAAGTTGCTTAAATAAAAGTTTATGCCCAAGACTTGTCATGGTTTTGAGGTATAATTTATATTTTATATTATAAATTCAGTAATTTTTTTTAGCTGAGCTGGAGCCTGATCATCACAGGGTCAACACACACACACACACACACACACACACACACACACACACACAAAACCATTTATCGTCACATTCGCACTTAGGAGCAATTTAAAACATCCAATTAGCCTAAACCAATGCATACACCAGAACAACATGCAAGCTCCACGAAGAAATGCTCTCACCAAGCCTGGGACTCAAACACATGACCTTCTTGTTGTGAGTTGGACGTGATAACCACTATGCCAAGGGCCCACCCTTCCTTATGAATAAATAACTTAAATGCACAAACATACAGTGGTTTTTGTATGTTTTTTTTTTTTTTTTAATAAATGTCAGTATTGTTTAGAGGTGGTAGTGACATAGTGGTTAGCACATCTGGTTAAAGTCACGGGCTCAGGCATTTCTGAGTGGAGTTTGCATGTTGTTCCCATTCTTGCTTGGGTGTTCTCTGGGTTTTATAGTTCTTTCCATAGACCAAAGACATGCATATTAGGCTAATTGACTGTTGCAGGTTGCCCTGAAATGGTCTGGTGAGTTTTTCAGAGTGTATACCCTACCTTCACCTGGTATCAGCTGAGATAAATTCCAACCTCCCTGAAAACCCAGTAGTCTTAATTAGCTTAGCAGATAAGTGAGTGCAAGAGTACTGATTAAATAAAGAGAACAGACACCATTAAAAATTTTAATACAACATAATTATTTTATGATAAGCAAATTTTATTATTTTTTTAGTCTATTCTTAAAAATTTTAGCCTCGTTCTCTATTGTCTGAAATCCTATGATGCTGTTCTTAATGACGTTCAGCGAAATCTTCTAGAAGGCTTCACAAAAAATATTGATAAAGGGGCAACCTTTCTTTTCTCAGAAACATTGACTTGAGTAGTAAGAACTCATTCTTAAGTAAAGAGTTTGAGTTCTGGAGAGAGGCTCCAGTTCTAAAGATTACACACCGAGAGAGCCCAACCACTTTAGGCTGGTAGCCTTAACCCAGATGATGAAAAGTATGTAAAGGATCATGATAAACCATGTTGGACTCAGAACTGGCCTCTCCTACATTTCATATACGGAGCAGGTATTGGTGTGGACAATGCAGCCATCAGCCTACTGTATAGATCCCTCTCACACACGAAGAACACTGGGACCACACCTAGGCTGAAGTTATATTTTTATTTTTTGTTTTTCACTTCTCCACAGCATTAAACACAATCCAGTTATTACCGCTTAGAGGGAGGGTGGAAGGAGTTAAAGTAGACCACCACCTGACTGGCTATATCATGGACTACCTCACAAAGAGAACTATGTCAGACTTCACTCAGTTGTTACCTCCAGAACCTCTCTGATGTTTTTTTTTTCAATTTTTGGTCACATATTGAAATGAACTGGAATGCATTGATTTGCACTGTGGAATGACACCTATGTACCCAGAGGAAACACACACTGACATAGAGTAAATATTCAAACTCCACAGAGGAAAACCATCCGAGTGATCACAGAGCTGAGAGCCAGAACCACCTTTCTGTGATGTGAGAGTACTAACCACTATGTCGTTTGGTCATTTATATTCATTTTTCAGTCAATATGAGGAACAGCAACAAAATCTAAGTTATCATTTTCCTACCAAATGACGGCTGATTGTAAGGTGCATTTATACATTCTTATAAGGGTCAGTAAATAGACCCAAGAGATCAATATGAACATTCATTCATTTGTTTCTTGAACCGTTTAGTTCTAAGTAGGTTCACTGGGAGGTTTGTGTCCATCTTAGCTGACTCTAAGTGAGGGCAGAGTACACCTTGGACAGCTCACCACGCCATCACAGGGCAGTCTTATCCGAATGGTTAGAGAAGCGGTTTTTGGTCTGAGAGGTCACTGATTAAATTTCCAAACCAGCAGTAAAAATGTGTTGTGGATGTAGTGAGCAGCGCTTTCCTTTCTTCCAGCTTAATGACTGATGGCTGAAGTGCCCTTGAGCAAGGTTCCTAACAACTGCTCTCTGGGCACCTCCAATGTGTGTGGTATCCCACTGCTCTGAAAGTGTGCTCACTGTTTATGTGTGCATGTATGCTGACTGTGGTTGGGTTAAATACAGAGGCAATAATTTCTGTTGTGGGATTAATACAGTTATAGCATAATCAAAACAAAATAAAATGAATCAATATGAACTTCATATGAGGGATGAGGCTTCAAGGACATTATTGAGTCATACTATGCTCCACACTGTGCAGGAACACTGGAATTATCATATTAAAGAATTAAAATGTTAATAAGATGTCCACTATAGCAATGAAACTGTATGAAAAATTAAAAAAGAGCTGAATCATATGGACTGGACTATTAACTGATTAAGCACTCGTGATTGGGAGGTTGGGTGTTCAAATCCCAGTTAGACCTCCAATATGCTAAGACCCCTGGGCAAGGTCTTAACCACAAGTGTGCCTCTGTTCACCCAGCAGTATCAATGGGTACTAGTAAAAATATACTGGGAAGGTAACCTGCGACGGACTAGCATCCCATCCAGGAGGAGTTTAACTCCTAGTCACTTCACGCTATGGAAACCGGGGATAAGCACCAGTCTGATGATCCACTATGGCTTGGGTGTAAAAAACAAAAATATTAACTGATTAAACGCAAGAAGTGTAATGTCAGATTTTTTTTTTTTTTTAATGAAAACTTCTTCTTTTCCTTTCGGCTGTTCCCTTCAGGGGTCGCCACAGCAAATGATCTGCCTCCATCTCTCCCTATCCTCTGCATCTTCTACTCCTACTCCAACGACTTTCATGTCCGCCTTCACTGCATCCATAAATCATGAACGTGTAAATAAGTCGAGTATGTTTTCACCAAGTTTAGTAAAAGTCAAAACTTTCATTTCAATACCTCTGAGTTCTCTGGTTTCCTCCTAATATGACTGGTTAGTTGGCTGATGGCTCTAAATTGCTTCTAAGTATGAATTAGTTCGGATTATTATTTTTATTTTTATTTTTACTATACTGTATTAATCCTGCAAGAGAAATTGCCTCCACATGTATCCCATCCAAAGTGAACACACGTAAATACTGAGCATACACGGAGCAGTGGGTGGCTGCCACACACATTAGGGGCACCCGGAGAGCAGTTGGGAGCTAGGTGCCTTGCTCAAGGGTACTACTTCTCTGAGCTTTAGTCTATGGCTGTCCCCAAATGTCCTATTCAGGGTGTATGGGAATCACCTTAATTTCTAGCCTATGAATGGATTTTGAGGCAGGCTTGGGTATTATGGGGGGGTATGATAAAGGGGAAAAAGCTGAACGGAAATCTCATAAGTACTAAAGACACATCCTTACATAAAGATTCTTGATTGGGTTGTGGGTCTAATTGCATAGTCATTCTAGTTAAAGATAAAAGAGTTGGCATTTAAAGAGAAAATGAAAAGTTGTGGAGGTTGCAAAACACTTGAGTCAAGAATGCAATATAGACATAGGAGGCAGTTATGGTATTAGTTTATGTCAGAAAGTTGGCTTGGTGAGTTAACAGTAGTAATCACATGAACGTCAAAGCTTTGGGGGGGGGGGGGGCAGGTAGTACAATTATATTATTATATCAAAGTTGAACATCTCAGGCTCGCTACTGTAGAGGAAAAAAATGGCTTTTTCTTGAAAGACAGACAAATGGACTTTAGGCAGCGATCAAGCAGGGGCTAAAATTTTCTCCAGCTGTACCAATGGCATTATGGGTAATGTAGGAATCCATACCAACCAAAGTGTAATTATTATATCAAAGTTGAACATCTCAGGCTTGCTACTGTAGAGAAAAAAAAATGGCTTTTTTTTTCTTGAAAGACTTATGCAAAATGTGATGCCAAAGAGAAATGTTAATGATTTACAGTAGCGTACACAAAAGCTACAGGAGTACTTTGAGAGCACCAGTATCTACTAAGTCACAAAAATGAAGTATGCAGCACCCCAAATAAACAGGAACTGAAACACACACACACACACACACACACACACACACACACACACACACACACACACACACACAGACACACACACTTAAACTATTTCTAATGGGCTTATTCTCTACTTCACTGAATTTTTAAGTCAGATGGGATTAATGGTATTAATTTCCCATTCGGTAATTGTTATCATCATCTTCTGCTTATTCTGGTGGGATCAGGGGGACAGCAAGCTAAACAATGAAGTCCAGATGCCCCTCTCCCCAGTCACTTCCTCCAGCTCTTAGGTGGGGGACACTGAGGTGTTCCCAGACCCGCCCGGAGACATAAAAACTCTCTAGCAGGGTCTCTTCCCAGCTGAACATACCTAAAACATCACAATAGGGAGGCATTTGGAATGCATTCTAACCAGATGCCCCAGTCAACTGGCTGCTCTCAATCTGGAGGAGCAGCGGTTCTATTCTGAGCTCCTCCCAGATGATTGAGCTTCTCACCCTATCTTTAAAGGAGATCTCTGCCACCCTGCAAAAGAAGCTCATTTCAGCCATTTGTATCTGTGAGCTTTATTTTTCTATCTCTACCTAAAGGTCATGACCATAGGTGAGGGTTGGAATGTAGATCGACTGGTAAATTGAGAGCTTTGCAGCTCAACTCCCACTTTAACATGACAGACTGGTACATGCTTCACTTTACAAGAGAGGTTGCAGTGGTCCGCCTGCCAATCTACTGCTCCATCCTTCTCTCATTTGTGGACAAGACTCCAAGATACTTGAAGTCTTCCACTTGGGGCAGGACCTCATTACAGACCAGGAAGGAGCATTCCACCCTTTTCTGGCTGAGAACCATGGCCTTGGACTTGGAGGTGCTGATTCTCATTACAGCCGCTTCATATTCAACTGTCAATTGCTCCAATGACAGCTGAAGAGCATAGATTAATGAAGCCAAAAGGACATCATCAGCAAAAAGCAGAGAGGAGATCCTATGGCCTCAAAATCAGAACCCCTCAATACCGTGGCTGCTCCTAGAAAGTCTGTCCATAAGAATTATGAACAGAATCAGTGAAAAAGGATAGCCTTGGTGGACCCCAAGCTTCATTGGAAATAAATTCAACCTGTTGTTACCAATCCAAATCAAGCTCTGGCTCTGGTGATATAGAGAATGAATGAGCACACCATACTCCCAGAGCACAACCCACAAGATAGCTCCAGGGACACGGTCAAAAGCATTCTCTAAGTCCAAAAAACACATGTGGACAGATTAGGCAAACTTCCATGCCCCCTCCAGGATTCTGTAGAGCGTATGGAGTTGGTTGAGAGTACCACAGCCAGGACGAAAATCACTTTGCTCCTCCTGAATCTGAGGTTCAACCATTAGTCAAATCCTCTTCTCCAATACCCCTGAATAAACTCTCCCGGATAGGCTGAGCAGTATGATTCCAAGATAATTGGAACACACCCTCTGGCCCCCCTTTTAAAAAGGACACTACCACCCTGGTTTGCCAATCCATATGTACGGGCCCCAATGTCCATGTGATGTTGCAGAGATGTGTCAACCAAGAGAGTCCTACAACATCTATAGCACTGAAGTATTCAGGGTAGATCTCATCCACCCCCAGAGCCATATGACAGAGGAGTTTTATGACTACCTTGGTGACCTCAGCTTCAGTGATGGGTGGACCCCCACCCAAACCCTCAAAGGCTGCCTCCTCTATATAGTATGTGTTTGTGATGGGATTGAGGAGGTCCTCAAAGTATTCCTTCCAGCTCTGGACAACATCCCCAGTTGAGGTGAGCAGTTCCCCACTTCCATTGTAAACAGTATTCATGGACAATCCCCTTCCTGAGGCAAACCGTGGTGGTCCGATGGTGGTCCAGAAACTTTTCAAGGTCAACTGATAATCGCTTTCCAGGTACTCACCCGAAATTTTGCATTGGTGACAACTCGGGCTGTAGCATGTTTGGCCTGCTGGTACCAGCCTGCTGCCTCAGCGTTCCACTGGCCAATAAGACTCGATACGCCTCCGTCATCGGCTGGAGGGCTCCATTCTCCAACACACCCCTTAAAGACTCCAAGAAGGGTGGGTACTCTGAACTGTCATTTGGTGCCTAAGCACAAACAACAGTCAGGACCCAACCCCCACCTAAAGGCATAGGGAAGCTCCCATTTTGTCAAACAGGAAAATTAAAAGGACAAGTTTTCCCTTGCCAGGATGTAGGTCACTAGACAGCCCCCTGGAGGCTCCCAGGTCACTTCCAGGTCAATCCCGTCTCAAGATGGCCCAATCTCTGAGTCGAGGTAAGGCCATCTACTAGATATTCAGGGCAGCTCTCATCCAACCCCAGAGCCCGACCATCAAGGAACTTTTTGACTACCTCAGTGACCTCCACTCCAGTGATGGGCGGACCCCCACCCAAACCCCCAGGGTCTTCCTCCTCCACAGAGGGCATGTTGGTGGGATTGAGAAGGTCCTCAAAGTATTCCCTCAATCTCCCGATGACATCCCCAGTCCACTGTAAATAGCCTTTGTAAATAGTGTAATATAGTAGTAAATAGTGTTTGTGGAGAACTGCTTCCCCATCCTGAGGTGTTGGATGGTGGCCCAACCAATAATCACTCTCCAGGCCCTCACCGAACTCTTCCCATGGCCGGGATTTTGCATCTGCGACAGCTTCGGTTGCAGCACGTTTGGCCTGACAGTACCTGTCTGCTGCTTCAGGAGTCCCACAGGCCAATAAAGGCCTCCTTTTCAGCTGTTCACCACCAGATATGGGGGTTATCACCACGACAAACACCGCCGACCTTCCAACCACAGCTATGGGCTGCCGCCTCAGTAATGGAGGCACAAAACATGGCCCATTTAGACGTGGTTGCAGCTCTGCCAGAGATGGGAGTTAAAGGCTTCACCGACAGGAGACTGCCAAATCTTCCCTGGAGACCCTAATTACACACTTGGGAAGACCAGGTCTGGAAGGCAACCTTCCCCACCATTAAAGCCAGCTCACCACCAGGTGGTGATCAGTTCCCCTCTTCACCCGAGTGTCGAGAACATGCGGCCTCAAGTCCGGTGACACGACTACAAAGTCAATCATCGAACTGCGACCTAGGGTGTCCTGGTGCCAAGTGCACTTATGGGCACCCTTATGTCCGAAGATGGTGTTCATGATAGAACACAGAAGTCCAACAATGAAATACCATTCAGGTTCAGACTGGAGAGGTCATACCTACCAATCACACCCTTCCAGGTCATGCTATCATTGCCCACATGGGCATTGAAGTCTCCCAAGACAACAAGTGAGTCTCCTGAAGGAGCGTTCTCCAACACATCCCCTAAAGACTCCAAGAAGGGTGAGTACTCTGAACTGTCATTTGGTGCACAAGCACAAATAACAGTCAGGACCCATCCCCCCACTTGAAGGTGGAGGGAAGCAATCCTTTCATCAACCAGGGAGAACCCCAATGTTTGGGCACAGAGACGGGAGGCAACAGGGATGCCCACACTGGCTTGCCGCCTCTCCCCAGGAGCATCCCTTCATCTTGAGAGAGGGTGGATCCAGAGCCCAAGCAATGTGTTGAGGTGAGCCCGACTATATCCAGTAGGTATCTCTCCACCCCACACACCAGCTCAGGCTCCTTTCCTGCCAGAGAGGTGACATTCCATGTCACAAGAGTCAGAGTCAGTAACCAAGGATTGGTCCAACAGAACCCATGCCTTCAGCTGCCACCCAACTCACATTGCACCCGACCCCTATAGCCCCTCCCACAGGTGGTGGTCCATGGGGGGGCGGACCCATGTCTCCTTTTTGGCTGGGCCTAGCCAAGCTCCATGGGCAGAAGCCCGACTACCAGGCGCTCGCCTTCGAGCCCCTCCCCCAGGTCCGGCTCCAGGGGGGGACTCCGGTGACCCCTGTCCGGGCAAGGGAAACTGTGTCCTCTTCTTTTATTTTATTTTGTAATTACACTTCTAATTATGTTTTACATTTTAATTTTTTTCTACTAATTATATATTTTACCCCTGTGATGGCTTGCGAGCTGTCCAGGGTGTACTCTTCCCTCGCCCGGAGTCGGTTGGGATGGGCGCCAGCCTCCCCACAACCCTAATTAGGATTAAGCAGTTACAGAAAATGAACTGATGAACTGATATATTTTACATTTCATTAATTAGGATGTGATGCTGCAATTTATTTATTTATTTATTTCATTTTTAGTTATTTATTTGTATTGCAATCAATAAAATACTCTAACTGCCTGCTGTACCAACAATCTTCCAAAAACTGGAATCTACCATGGTAAATTTAAATTGCTGCCAAATGAACCGATAAAATTTCCTTATCCTGAATATACCATGTTAAATTACATGTGGAGGGCAATGGTGGCCTAGTGGTAAGGTGCTGGATCACTGATCCCCCAACCTTGGCATGTAATAGAACCATTGCTGACTTTCGTCAAGAGTAGGCTGCATAACTGTCAGTGTCTTTCTGCTCTGTTATGGCCTGGTGACCTTTCCAGAGTGTACTCTGTCCTTGCCCAGAGTTGGCTAGGATGGGTGCCAGCAACCTCACAACCATAATTAGTACTACTTGGTTCAGAAAATGAATGAAATCAGATGTGATGTTTTTATTTTAAGTCACTCATAATAAACCAGGGATCGTCTTATATTTTACTTTTTTGTAATGTGACCTGTGCATGGATTAGTACCAAAATTGAATAGAAACATTCTTGGTTGATTACCTACCCATCATAAAAATATCAGACTGACCCACACCACAATTATTAGACTGACCATTCATACAAATCTCAGACTGATCTGTCAAAAACTGTATACAGAAAGTTGCTAAAACAGAGAAAAACAAATGAGCAGACACCAATTAAAGCATAATCT
This sequence comes from Plotosus lineatus, assembly GCA_024760905.1. Taxonomy (NCBI): domain Eukaryota; kingdom Metazoa; phylum Chordata; class Actinopteri; order Siluriformes; family Plotosidae; genus Plotosus; species Plotosus lineatus. The sequence continues at coordinate 31,125,199 of CM045729.1, read as the reverse complement.
CCTTGGTGGAGATAATGAGTCAACCCATCTGGTATTTTCTGCTTTCTAGTCACTTTTCTTATGGAGACAAGCATGAACATAGCACCCCTTTGACACAGAGACTTCTGTGAACTCTACTCAGTATCCACTGCTGACTGATTGAAAGTTCCCAGAAGAATACGTGATGAAGTCAATGTGTCAAAAGAAGCTAGGTTCCACAGTACAGTACTTCAGTTGTTCACAGAAACCCCAGTGCCACTCTGTGTTTAGTGATATCAGCCAGGATGTAGAGATTAGAAAAGGTTTCCCCACCCATCTTCTAGGTTTAACCACAGATCAGGCTGCTTTTACTTCTGTAGAGCACAATAGGTAAATCCCAGCAGGGTTTCCTGATCTGACTCCAGCTTTAAATCATTACATCATGTTGGACATTACCGAAAATGACGACAAGTCAGTAAACACAGAAACTCTCAAGCTCATTTTAAACATGTGAATACTGTAAACACATGTCAGACAGAAGAACACTAGAAAAGAAAGGTAAGCATAATTAACGTGGAAGTATATTTAACATTGGTGGTTACTGGAGGTGATGCGCATTGTGCTTCATTCATCTTCAGTCAATATTTCATCCTGGTCTGGGTCTCTTGTGGAATAAATGACCAAATTTTGCATTAGAACTCACTGTGGACAGTAATAACTGTGATAAGTTTTGATATTGATCGACAATGGTAATGAAAGGAAATAGAATTATTTTCATATATAAATAAATGAAGGAGTTTTCACAAAATTACCAAATTATTTTTCCTTTCACTGACAAAAAATTAAAGCTGAGGTGTGGAAATTTCTGTCATGACTAATATAATGAGGTTGGAAAGTTATTCATCATGTGGCATTGTGGAATCCAGCCCATTAAAAAGGAAAAATCTTTAAAAAAAACAAACAAACAAACAAACAAACAAAAAAAAAAACGAAGCAAAAGTTGCACACAACAACACACACACACACACACACACACACACACACACACACACACACACACACACACACACACACACACACACACACGTGACCCACCTTGCTTAATCAGCAGCATGCATGTGATGACTGTTGGGTCTGTTGGTTTCTATTTACTACAGTGGTGAGTAAATTATTTGCCATGTAGAAATATAATTTCTACCCAAAACAAAGGTTAGTGATGTCTGACTGCAGAGATGTTTCTAATCCTGTCCTAGAGGACCAACTGCACACCCCCAATACACCTGATTTAACTAGCTAATTACCAGTTCTTCAAGAACTGAAGTCAGTGCACTAGAGCAGGGAAAACACTGAAATGTATAGAACAGGTCCCACATGACCAGGGTTGGGAGCGTCTAATCTAGAATATCAAGCGTCTCATCATGAATACATGTTGCTGACTAGAGTTCCCCTGTGTGTAAATCAAGCAACTCATCCTAATTGTACAAACTGGATTCCAAAAACGTTGAGACACTATACAAATTGTGAATAAAAACTGAATGCAGTAATGTGAAAGTGCCAAATTTCTATATTTTATTCTGAATTGAATATAGATGACAAGTCAAAAGTTTAAACTGAGAAAATGTATCATTTTAAGGGAAAAATAAGTTGATTTTAAATTTCATGGTGTCAACAAATCTCACAAAAGTTGGGAAAGGTGTTTCAAATCCATTTTGTAGCTCCAGGGCTTGTTGTAAATGCCTTCTACATTATTTTATTGTAAGGTTCTCTTGTTGGCTTCCTGTAGATGCCTGCAATACATTAATATAAATGATAAAAAAAAAGCATCCGATACTTTACTTGTAAGCCAAAAGAAAATAGCATTTTTTAGGCTCTTGTAAAACTCTGCTATAGACCTTGTACTCAGTGACGTTCTAGTATGGCTTTGGTTTGACCCAACGTCCCTCAAGATAAAAGGAAGACCTCTATCAAACTTCTGCTGTGGTGTAAGGAATAAAAATTAGTTTATTGACGTCTTCTTTTGCAGCAGATCTAGTACCCAGTGATTTTGGTGCCCTGCATTTTACATAGGATATTTACTCTGAGTGACTTAAAATCATTTATTAAACTTTTATTTAGTATGTAATTGATGACTGTTTTGACAAATTTAAGCAAACATTTAATTCCATTCAGTGTTGGGTTTATTTGTCACCAATATCTTGAATTGATGATGGGAAAATTGAATCGCTTCATGGTTTTCTCCAGAACATTCAAAGTCAAGATCAGGACTTTGGTGTTCCAATACATGTTTGAAAATGATTCCTCATGCTCCATGAACCATCTATTTGGGGATAAACAAACAAAAATATTTTCCGGTCAGACAAAGAACTAGAATGCATATTAGAGTACAAGTACTAGAATATATATATATATATATATATATATATATATATATATATATATATATATATATATATATATATATATATATATAAGATTTTGACATATAGAGTTTGTGTGAAAGCATACAGAAGTGGTTGTGTGAGAACTCCAACTTCAGTTCAGGTTTGACTGAAAATGGTTCTTTTTTTTTTTTTTTGTGCAAGCCCAGAACAAACCACACATTTGACAGCTACACTTTGCCCCTCATTTATAACTATGAGCTAGCAACAGCCAATCTAACCACAAACTTTTCCCATGAGCCATCAGAACGGAGGTCTCACTACCTGTGGTAAACCCACTTGAAGGAAAAAAGACGTAGGCAGAGGAGAAACTCTCACCTTTTCAATACAAATGTGTTAGCAGGAGATGGAGCTGGGTGAGACTTCCAGTATGTTGTGGGCGATTTTACCATCAGACAGGTGAGTTATGAGTCTTTCATCTTCACATTACTGTACTGTTATCATTGTACGACAAACACTCATACATAGAGTCTGTGACTCAAAACGAGATCAGAAACAGACAGTGAGCATCAATGGGGCGAGATATTAAACAAATGGAATGACCAGAAGTAAAACCACAGAGTACAGAAATATACAAAGGATTGTGTTAATACTAATACTTTTACAACAGCGCTCATGTCAATTATGTAAAAATAACATAGCACCACATTCCAGAAAAGGATGACTCAGACTGAAACCTAAAAACTATATGTTCTGCTTTTTATTTATTCCTTTCATTCTGTAGGCAACATTCACTAACTCTTATCCATACAGATGTTTCAAGGCAGGCTGTAAGAAAATCTCCCGTTGAGTCAGTCTTCATGTAAGAACATTCCCAATTCTCTTACACGTTCTGTTTTATCTCATTTTTTTGATCAGGTGTGTTGGTGTGAGTATGAAAAATGCAAACCCAAAGCAACCAAAAATTGGTCTTGACACATGCACTACTATGCAAAATATACTGTACCCCTTTTCACAGCAGATCTTCATTCAGACTATATCCTGCCATTTTAAATATTAAGACATAAACCTTAAAAGGTATCGCAAATAAAATATTTGGTTAAAAAATGTGAAACAATAAAAATACATCATTTTTAAAATTTATATTCTTAAGTATTCCTGTTGATGGTTTATATGCACACTATATGTACACCCACCATCAGTATGAACTCCAACTCATGAAATCCAGTAGGCTGCAGTAATGCAAACAGCCACTCTTTATGGCCATAGTGAACAGAGAAGCATCTCAGAAGCACACAAAAAACTAAATATTGTAGTGAATGGTGAAGGAACTACTACAGCAAAAGAACAAATAAGATTTCTCTCTCCACTCCTGTATGCTACTCTACTCTAATATCTTGATACTAAGGTCCTAGGTTCACATCCGAGACTTGGAGAAGGGATTTCTGTGTGAAGTTTGCATGTTATCTCAATGCTTGCACGGGGCTCCTCCAGATACTCCAGTCATCACAGAAATATTTCTAAAATAAGAAATATGATCTCACTGCTTCTTCTTTTCCTATTGGCTGCTCCCTTCAGGGGTCGCCACAGCAAATCATCTGTTTCCATCTCACCCTATCCTCTGCATCTTCTACTCTTACTCCAACTACCTTGATGTCCTCCTTTACCACATCCATAAATCTTCTCTTTGGTATTCCTCTGGGCCCTCTCCCTGGTAGTTCCAACCTCAGCATCCTACTACCAATACATGCACTATCCCTACTCTGTCCAAACCATCTCAATCTAGCCTCTCTGACTTTGTCTCCAAAACCTCTAGCATGTGCTGTCCCTCTGACGTACTCATTCCTGATCCTATCAATCCTTATTACTTTCAAAGAGAACCTCAACATTTTCATCTCTGCTACCTTTAGCTCTGCCTCCTGTCTTTTCCCCAGTGCCACTGTTTCTAAACCATACAACATCGCTGGCCTCAACACCGCTTTGTACACTTTTCCTTTCATTCTTGCCGATACCTTCCTATCACACATCACATTGGACACTTTGCTCCAATCATTCCAACCTGCCTGCACGCGCTTCTTGACCTCCCTTCCACGCTCTCCATTGCTCTGGACTGTTGAGCCGAAGTACTTAAAATCCTCCACCTTAGTTATCTCTACTCCCTGTAACCTCACCGTTCCTCTTGGGTCCTTGTCATTTACACACATGTATTCTGTTTTACTGTGGCTAGCCTTCATTCCTCTCCTTTCCAGGGCATTCCTCCACCTCTCTAGATTTTCCTGCACTTGCTCTCTGCTCTCACTACAGATCACAATGTCATCTGCTAACATCATAGTCCATGGAGATTCTTGTCTAACCTCGTCTGTCAGCCTGTCCATTACCATTGCAAACAATAAGGGGCTCCGAGCTGACCCTTGATGCAGTCCCACTTCCATCTTGAACTCTTCTGTCACACGGACAGCACACCTCATCATTGCTTACATCTCTCATACATGTCCTGCACCACTCTAACATACTTCTCTGCCACTCCAGATGTCCTCATACAGTACCACAGTTCCTCTCTCGGCACCATGTCATATGCTTTCTCCAGATCCACAAAAGAACAATGCAGCTCCCTCTGGCCTTCTCTGTACTTCGCTGTTAACATCCTCAAAGCAAACACTGCATCTGTGGTGCTCTTTCTTGGCTTGAAACCAAACTATTGTTCACAAATGCTGACCTCTGCCCTTAGTCTAGCTTCCACTATTCTTTCCCATAACTTCATCGTATGGCTCATCAACTTTATCCCTCTGTAGTTGCTACAACTCTGCACGTCTCCCTTGTTCTTAAAAATGCGCACAAGCACACTTCTCCTCCATTCCTCTGGCATCCTGTCACTCTCTAGGACCTTGTCAAATGTTCTTGTCAGAAAATCTACTGCGACCTCTCCTAGATACTTCCATACCTCCACCAGTATGTCATCAGGACCAACTGCCTTTCCACCCTTCATCCTCTTCAATGCCCTCCTCACTTCACTCTTACTAATCTTTGCTACTTCTTTGTCTTCAACAGTCACCTCTTCTACTTTTTTTTTCTCTCATTTTCCTCATTCATCAGCTCTTCAAAGTACTCTTTCCATCTCCCCAGCACACTTCCGTCATCAGTCAATACATTTCCCTCTCTGTCCTTAATCACTCTGACTTGCTGCACATCCGCCCCATCTCTATTTCTCTGCTGTGCCACCCTTTATAAATCATTTTTTCATCCTGACAGTCCAGCCTATCATACAAGTCATCATACGCCCTCTGTTTGGCCTTTGACACTGCTACCGTCACCTTACTCTGTGTCTCCCTGTACTCCAGTTTGCTCTCTTTGGTCCTCTCTGTGTCTCACATCTTCTTAGCTAACCGCTTCCTTTTTACACATTCCTGCAATTCCTCATTCCACCATCAAGTCTCCTTATCTACTGTCTTTCCAGAGGACACACCAAGAACTCTCCTACCTGTCTCCCTGGTCGCATCAGCTGTAGTTGTCCAGTCATCTGGAGGCACTTCCTGACCACCCAAAGCCTGTTTCAACACCTCCTTGAAGACAACACGACACTCTTCCTTTTTCAGCTTCCATCACTTTGTCTTCTGCTCTCCCTTTGCCTTCTTCACCTTCTATTCACCACAGCCATTTCCATACTTTTTGCAAAATCTATCAACATCTGTCCTTCTGTGTTCCTGTCCTGGATACCAAACCTACCCATCACTTCCTCGTCCCCTCTGTTGCCTGCACCAACATGTCCGTTGAAGTCTGCACCAATGACCACTCTTTCACCTCTGGGGGTACCCTGCATCACTTCATCTAACTCACTCCAGAATCTCTCCTTTTCTTCTAGCTCACATCCTGCCTGTGGAACATAAGCACTAACAACATTGAACATCACACCTTCAATTTCTAACTTGAGACTCATCATTCATCCGGGCTTGGGACTGGCGTAAGGATGGACACTTGTTTGTGCCCTGCCACCCCACCCCCTTGATGGCTGCATTGTTTTCTGATCCCTTAGGATCTCTATTTGGTGTTCTGTTTGTTTTAACAATTTTGTCATCTTTTTTAACAGGAGTTTGGTTAGGTTTTGGTCCAGAGTTTGACACTGACTGTGTACCTACAGAGTTTTTTGTGGCCTGTGAAGAGGAGACCATGGTGTTAGCTTGTCTTGGTTGATACTTTTGAGGGCTTTGGGATTTTTCAGGCCAAGTTATGTCAGTTTGTACCATTACAGAATTGCAATGGATAACCTTTTTTGCAGTAGCAGCCGATGCATAGGTCTGTTGTGGTTGAGATCTTTTGTACTCAACAAGTTTCCTTTATTTCTTTAAGGTAAGGTTTCTAATGCATTTAATAGTTTGGATTTCTTTCTTCTCTAACCATTTCAGACATTTCTTGGAAAAGGATGGATGATTTCCATTACAATTCACGCAATTGGCCTGTTCACTACAATTTTGGTCCTCGTGCTCTTTACTGCATTTCCCACATGTTGGTTTGTTACCACAGTTATCCTGATGGTAGCCAAAAAGTTGGCATTTGAAGCATCGTAGGGGGTTAGGTATATAGACAGAAACTGGGACATTTAAATATCCCACCCTTACTTCCCCAAGAAGGGTAGTAGCATCAAAGGTGAGTATTAATGTCCCAGTTGGAACTTTCTGGCCTTCTTTCTTGATGGATATGTGTTGAACCTTCCTAACCACCTGAGCACGAAGACCCTCCCGGATCTCCTCTTCACTCATGGGTCTTAATTCATTACACTTTATGACCCCTTTCCTCATATTCAAGGAGTTGGTGGCAGAAACATTTATTGGCACGTAGACTAGCATGGTGGATTTTAGTCAGTTGGTAGTTCTTACTTCAATAAGCTCGCCAGAATGCAGCCTTTTCAGTTGTTTAGGTTCACCAGCAAGTCCTTTGATTCCCTTTGCAATAGCAAAGGAAGACAGTTTTTTTTATCGGTTTCGTTTGATCTGTACCTTGAATAACAAGGAAATGAGGCCAAGAAGTGCTAGGTCCACAGTCAGAGTCACTGTCCAAATCGTTATTCAATGATCTTTTAAAAGTTTTTTATTAGTTGTCGCCAGAGTGAGAAGATAATATTTCACCATTGAAGCTCCTCACCCACCCTGGAGCCCTCCTGGAGGACATCTGTTGTTATGTGGAACTGCAGCATACAGATGCCAGGGATACTTAAAATGCTATATTCAAGCACCCAAGCAAAACCCGAGTACCCAATTAACCTGATTAAGCAGCTGCTACTAGAATTTTAAGAAACCCTGGTGCTTTGCCTGGAGCATATGCGTCAGACCCAAAGATGCAGAAGACCATGTAAGATGATTCAACTATTTTATTTTGCACTTTTGAAAAATCTAATTCACTGGAAATTTAATCGAGAGATACTGGTCGAGCACAAAGCAGGAAAGCAGGAGTCAGAGAGATAGCAGGGAAACAAAATTGCTGGGAAGGACAATCTTCTAACATCGGAGGGAATTGCGCCGCTCTCATTTATAGCTCGCTGATTGCTGATTGCTGAGTGGAAGGAGGTGCGCTCTCTGGACCTCGCCTACAGGCAACAGCCACGCCCCTCGCCAGCGCCTGCAATGAATGAAGAGAGAGTTAATGCTGCCAGCCAGCACAGATCATAACGATACCCTCCCAAGGAGTGCCACCTGGTGCCCGACAGGCTTGTAACTGATGATAAAACTCGTTTAATAAGTCCAGGTCCAGGATTAAGGAGCAGGGAATCCAGGAGCATTCTTTGGGTCCATACCCCTCCCAGTCCAACAGGTACTCAAAATCTCGACCCCGTCTGCATACATCGAGGATGCGGTTGACGGTGTATGCGGGATGTCCATCAATCAGCCGGGGAGGAGGGGGTGGGGGGGTCGGTGTGGGGATGGAGGGGACTTTCCACCACGGGCTTGATCAGGGATACATGGAATACTGGGTGTACTTTGAGTGAGGATGGGAGTCTTAGTCGGACGGCGCTGGGGTTTATAATTTTTTCTGTCACATAGGGCCCAATGTATCTGGGAGACAATTTCTTGGAGTCGACTTGCAGAGGCAGGTCCCGGGAGGAGAGCCAAACTTGTTTCCCAACCGTGTAGGGAGGTGCCGGGTTCGATGATGATCAGCGATTCTCCGGTTTCGGGCCACTGTTCATTCCATGGCGGCACGTGCTTCTTTCCAAACCCGGCATGCTCTGTGAAGCTATGCCTGGACAGATGGAACGGCCACTTCGACCTCCTGGCTGGGAAACAGGGGAGCCTAAAAACCATTAATCACCATAAAGGGGGACATCCCGGTGGCGGTGCAGATCAGAGAGTTGTGTGCATATTCAATCCATGGGAGGTGTGTGGCCCAGGAGGCTGGGAGATGGGAGGTGACACAGCACAGGGAGGATTCAAGGCTTTGATTTGTTTGCTCCACCTGCCCGTTCGACTGAGGATGGTAGCCAGAGGTCAAGCTATAGGAGACTCCCAAGGTGTCACAGAACACCTTCCAAACTCTAGATGCAAACTGGGGGCCCTGGTCCGAAATGACGTCCTGGGGGATGCCATGGAGGCGAAAGACATGTTGGACCAGGAGACCAGCTGTTTCCATTGCCGAGAAGAGTTTGGGTAGGGTGACGAAGTGAACCACCTTGGAGAACCGGTCCACTATCATCAGGATAACTCTGTTGTCCTCAGATGGGGGTAAACCTGTAACAAAGTTCACCGCAATGTGCGACCAGGGACGATGAGGAACAGGTAAGGGTTGGAGGAGACCCATGGGTGCATGATGGGAAGACTTGCTCCGGGAACAGGTGGCACAAGCTCCCACAAACTCCCTGGTGTCAGCTGCCATTGTTGGCCACCAGAAGCATTGTTGGAGTAGGAAGAGAGTTCAGTGGGCTCCGGGGTGGCAGGCTAATTTTGAGGAGTGAGCCCACTGGAGTGCTGGGGTTCTGGTCGGCGGGGAACGTATAGTCGACCTTGGGGGCACCTGACGGGCTCTGGTTCCCCCTGATGGGCATCCTGAACTAGCTGTTCAACCTCCCATTGAGCTGCTCTAAGTATACAGGAGGCGGGCAGGATGGTCTCCATGGTAGTGTCTTCCCCCAAGAAGAACTATCTGGAGAGAGCATCTGGTTTCGTATTCCGGGAGCCGGGTTGGTATGTTCATGTGAAGTTGAATCTTCCCAAGTAGAGCGATCATCGTGCCTGACAGGAGTTCAACCTCTTGGCCGTATGGAGGTAAGATAGGTTTTTATGGTCGGTCCAGACCACGAAGGGGTGGGCTGCCCCTTCCAGCCAGTGCCTCCACTCCTGGAGCACCAAGACCACCGCCAGCAGCTCACGATTCCCAACATCATAGTCTTGTTTCGCCGGAGACAAGTGACAGGAGAAGAAGGCGCATGGGTGTAACTTCTGGTCTGTGGGAGACCGTTGGGAGAGGACTGCCCCATCCCTGAGTCTGAGGCGTCGACTTCCACCACGAACTGCAGCGAGGGCTCCGGGTGGATCAGTATGGGCGCATTAACTAATTTAGCCTTCAGCCTATCAAACGCTGCCTGGGCACTTGGGGACCACTGGAACGGTGTTTTGGGTGATGTCAACTGTGTGAGGGAGGCTGCTAGGTGGCTGTAGTCCTACACAAACCGGCGAAAGAAGTTTGCGAACCCCAGGAACCTCTGCAGCTGTTTCCGCATCCCCGGAGTCAGCCACTCCGTCACTGCCTTCACCTTCGCTGGATTGTGTCTTATCTGAGCCTTCTTCATGATAAACCTCAGGAAGGAGACTGAGGGGACATGAAACTTGTATTTTTCTGCTTTGACGAATAATCTGTTCTCTAGGAGCCTCTTTAATACCATTCTCACATGACGGAGATGCTCATCTTGGTCTCTAGAGAAGATCAGGATGATGTCCAGGTACACGAATACAAAGCGGTTCAGCATGTCCCTAAGCACATCATTAACCAGAGCTTGGAAAACCGCCGGGGCATTGGTTCATCCAAATGGCATGACCAAATATTCCAAGTGCCCCAGTAGTGTGTTGAAAGCCATCTTCCACTCGTCCCCCTCCCTAATTCAGACTAGGTGGTAGGCGTTTCTCAGGTCCAGCTTGGAAAAGACGGTTGCATCGTAGAGAGGGGTGAAGGCTGAATCTATCAGAGGGAGAGGGTACCTGTTTTTTATGGTGATATGGTTCAGGCCCATGTAATTGATGCAAGGTCTCAGGGTCTTGTCTTTCTTTTCGACGAAGAAGAACCCAGCGCCTACCGGGGAAGATGAGGGCCGAATGTGACCTGCAGTAAGCGACTCATTAATATATGCCTCCATGTCATCTTTCTCCAGCTTAGAGAGGTTGTGTAGTCCCTGGGAAGGGAGCGTGGAAGCTGGGAGTAGGTCAATGCCACAGTCGTACGGTTGATGAGGAGGTCATGAGCAAGCCTGTTCCTTGCTGAAGACCTCTTGCAGGTCGTGGTATTTTTTGGCACACCGGCTAAGTCCAGACCCGCCAGGTCGACCGGGGTTTGTGGAGCTTGGGAAGGTACGGCCGCCATTAAGCAGTGTTGCAGGCAGCAGTCACTCCAGCTGTGTATTGTGAGGGTGCGCTAGTCAATGTGGGGATTGAGGTTCTGCAACCACAGCCACCCCAGCACCAGGGGAGAGAGAGAAGCAGAGAGAACAAACAGCTCTAAATATCCCTGGTGGTTTCCGGACAAACTGAAATTCATCGGCTTGGTCTTGTGCGTGACGCAAGCTATGAGTCGGCCATCAATGGCTACTACCTACTTGGGGGTCTTGAGTTCATATACGGGTAGGTCGTGGAGCTTAACTATTCCTGGATCACTGAAGTTAGCATCAGCGCCTGAGTCAATGAATACGTCTACAGAATAGGAGTGCTGTGCGGAGTGCAGCGTACCTTGAACTTGTAGGCACTTCCTGGGTGTTGTGGAGGATCCTCTTGTACCTGTCGGACCCTGCCGTGTGGGGCGCTGGGCAAGGTAATGGCCCTTCTCGGCGCAGTGGATGCAGAGACCGTTGGTCAGCCGCTGGTGCCTCTCCTCAGTCATCAGTCTGGTGTGGTTCACCTGCATGGGTTCTTGACCGTCATCCTCCCTCAGAGGAGGGAATGGCGAGTGAGTTCAAGGTGAAGCCTCCTAGGGCCTTGTGGAGGGGCTTGAGGACGGGTAGATAAGACTGGTCCACTCCTCCTGGGATCTATCCCTCTCCCTCAGCCGGTTGTCCAGCCTGGTAGACAAGGCGATCAACTGCTCAAGAGTAGTCGTCTTATCTCGTGCCGCGAGCTCATCTTTCAGCCTTTCATTTAGACCCTGCCGGAAAGCCCCCCAGAGTGCGGGGTCGTTCCAGCCACTTTCTATGGCGAGAATCCAGAATCAGCTGGCATACTCCGCCACCGACTGTGAGCCTTGCCAAATTCATAGGAGCTGGGAGCTCGCCTCCTCCCCTTTCGCCAGACGATCGAAAACCTTTTTCATTTCTTGCATGAACTGGTCAAACTGAGATCATAATTCCGGGGAATGGGTGGCGACCACTAGCGCCCAGGATGAGGCTTGCTTCGTGAGTAGGCTCATGATGGAGGCGGTTTTGCTTGATCTGTGGAGTATGTGAGCGGCTGCTGGCTGAAGACGAGCGAACACTGATGGAGGAATTGTGCGCAGGAGCCGATCGTGCCCGAATACCTGGCTGGCGTGGGAATGAGTGGTTCTCGGTGCAGGGGAAGTATAGCTGGTGCTGGCGCTGCTGCCGAAGAGGAAAATGAAAGGTGAGGGGGTGGGGTCACGGCAGCGAGGGGAGTGGCGATAGCGTCCATCCTTCCGCTGAGCTGCGCCAAGCTGGTGGTTATGCACTGGAGATTGTCCATCATTTGGTGCAAGGTGGAGTCGTGTCGACTCAACAGAGCGCCCTGGTTGGATAATGCCTGCTGAAGCTGAGCATGTTTCGGGTCAGAAGATTCTGTTGTGCCTGGAGCGTATGCGTCAGACCCAAAGATGCAGGAGACCATGTAAGATGATTCAACTATTTTATTTTGCACTTTTGGAAAATCAAAATCACTGGAAATTTAATTGAGGGAAACTGGTTGAGCACGAAGCAGGAAACCAGGAGTCAGAGATATAGCAGGGAAACAGAATTGCTGGGGAGGACAATATTCTGACATCGGAGGGAAGCGTGCCGCTCCCATTTATTGCTCGCCAATTGCTCATTGCTGAGTGGAAACAGGTGCGCTCTCTGGATTTCACCTACAGGCAACAGCCACGCCCCTCGCCAGCACCTGCAATGAATGAAGAGAGAGTTAATGCCGCCAGCCAGGACAGACCATAACACCTAGTGCTTAGCACCACCAGCCGATTGACTTGTGTCAAGCCTCACAAGCCTCTCGTCTCGCTGAAATTTTGGCCAAAGCAACGTGTTGCAATGAAATCCCATTTTGGAGCTCTCCTCACTCAGTTACCAGGATCCCCTCTTCCGCCGACACGAGTCGCAAACCACGGCAAGCAGGTCGCCTCTTAGTAAATGCAGAGGAGCATTACAAGCATCTATATTTTTACATTTTAGACTGGGTGCAATGAATGAATGAATAGATGAACGATCTTTAAATATATGAAATCACTGAACCTTATCAACAACAAAATCAATATTGAAACTAATAAAAAAGGAACCAGACATTGCAATTAATTTTTACAAAACAATGAAATTAAAACAATCTTTTTTCAAACCACGAAATGTTTAAAATATGAACAAATTTTATGAAATAAATGAAGGAGGAAAAAGAAAGTATATTTATTGACAGACAGACAGACAGACAGTTCATTCAATAAAAGGCCATTAGCCCAAAATACAGACAAAATGAATAAATTAAAGAATATACTATTGTTGTAGACCAGTTTGTCTGTCTGTCTTCCTTTCGGCTTTTTCCCTTTTCCTTGGAAGTCGCCACAGCAAATCATCTGATTCGCACGTTTGATTTGGCAGAGGTTTTTACGTCAGATGCCCTTCCTGTCACAACCCTTTTTAAAGGGACAGAAACACGCTGACGACTTTGCAGCTACTCTTTACGAAAGTCAGCAAAGGTTCTTTTACATGCCTCTCACCATCGACAGTGAGAGACATGGCCCGCCTTTGATAACCCAGTTAGCTGCACTGGGGGTGTTGTAGACCAGTTGAATTTCTGATTTTCTTAACATGGATAAGAAATAAGCATAGGTTACGGATTGCATTAACATCAGTTGATGACATAATATTAATAAAACTGTGTTGTGATAAGGGGTACTTCAAATATTTACTTAATAATGTATTTCTTATACCCGTGTCGCCTTTGCAATAAAGTATTACATGGATTTCATCTTCAATTTCATCGATATTGTTTTTCTCACATAAAGGACAAAATCTTAAATTATAAGGAACATTTTTATATCTACCAGTCTCAGTGCAAAGTTTATCATATCAATTTATCATATGCTGTAACCCTTCAGTCGCCTTTTATGACATCCCGGGATGGAGTGGGCCAATTCTACCCCCACAACCCACAGGGGGCGACATGCACATTGTAGGCTGCACATTGGCTGCTTCAAATTGAATGTAAGTGTAAATTGTTGTGTGTTTTTGGAACTGAGCTCGTCCATCACAGAGCAAGGGAGCAATCAGCATCCTGATCCACACAGAAATAGGTATACAGCTACAAGACATACAGAAATCAAGTCAATGGATTTTTAGGTATAGTGCACTGCAAAAAAAAAAAAAAAAAAAAAAAACAACAAGATTTGAAAGAGCCTGTATGTTTCTGAGAAATAGTAGAAAACCTGTGAATCCACAAGAAATCCATGTAAATACAGAAAGAATGTCTATACCTCTGCAGAGACAATCATTTTAATTGATTCATTTTAACTAGATTGTTGTAAAATTCAACTTTGTCCATGCTACGACGTATTTGCCATTCTGTAGTACTGATAGATTAGGCATGGCTTTTGAAAAGCTCATCTTATCTGCTCTTGGGTATAAATATTACCACACAGAGATTTTGTCATCTGAGCACCGCTGAGGAAATTCTGTTATATTTTTGCCCTTTATCAATTGGAGCCATGAAGACGCCAGCTATTCCCCTGTATTAATACTGCAGACCTCAAATAAAATCTTGTTCATTAATTGTGACAAAAAAAAAAAAAGTTCTTCCCATGCTTGTATAGTTTCCTCTATGTTCTCCGGTTTCCTTCCACAGTCCAAAGACATGTGCATTAGGCTAATCGGCGATACCAAATCGTCCCTAGACGTGAGTGTGAATGGTTGTGTGTGTCCTGCAGTGGGCTAGTGAACTGTTCAGGGTGTACCCTTCATACAATGTCAGCTGAGATAGGCTCCAGTCTCCCTGCAACCTGAATAGAATGACACCCACAACACTTTCACTCTCACTTAGGGGCAATGTGCAAGAACCAGTTAGCCTATTGTCATAGCATGTCTTTGGGCAATCGGAGAAAACCGGAGTACTCAGAGAAAACTCATCATGGTAAGAACATGCAAACTGCACACAAAAATGCATGAACCTGGGAATTGAACAGAGGACTTACTAGTTGTGGACATGATAACTGCTACCGCTATTGAAACATTTGATATAAAAGTACATAATAGCAGTAAACCAATAAAAATGCTTTTTGCCTTCAGGATAAACAAACTTTTCCTATACTCTACTTAGCTATGTCATGAAAGCCGGCTTTTGATGGTTATTTACCCTCCGCTTATTTCATGTCTTTTCAAAAAATATTCATGCATTCATTCCTTCATTCATTCATTTTCTAAGTCGTTTAATCCTAACCAGGGTCACAGGGATGCTGACGCTCATATCAGCTGACTCTGTACCTCCCTTGATAGTTCACCAAGCCATCACAGGGCAAACACACACACACACTCACACCAATTAACACTCAAATTCAATCCTAATTATGGTTGCAGGGAACCGGAATCTCAGCCGACTCTGATAGCGGTGGCCACGAGCGCATTGAGTAGGCCATACACCCTTCAGTGTGGACAGAATCAGCATGTCTGGTAAGAAATGCGAAGGAGGCTTGTGTGTTTATAGCAACAACATCTGGTGTTCCAACTCCATAATTAAAGATGTTCACTACTGTCCGGATTTAGAGTGTCTGATGGTATGCTGTCGACCATTTTATCTGCTGAGAGAGCTTACATCTGTAGTTATAATCACAATTTATGTACTGCTCCAGACTAATGCAAAGCTCGCCATGGAGCTACTACAACATTCCATTACCAAACAGTTAGCAGGCAGCCGGACTGTGTTATAATTGCGGCAGGAGACTTTAATCATGCAATCCTGAAGTCTGTCCTGCCTGGATTTGACAAAAAATGTGAGTTTTCCAAAGAAGAAAAAAAACCCACACTGGACCAGGTCTACACCAGTATCCCAGACACCTATAAAACAATCCCTCTGACATATCTTGAACTCTCAGCTCACCTCTCGATGTCGCTGATTCTTGGTTATAACTCTAAAATCTGTATCTGATGTTCTAAAATCTGTAGCCAAAGACCAGGTGTTGACTGAGGAAGCCACTGCAGCTCTCCGGGATTGTTTTGACTCTACAGATTGAGAAATATTTGCAGAGGAGACAGACCTGGAGGGTTACACATCAGCTGTGCTCTCCCACATTAACTACTGCACAGATAAGGTGACCACAACAGAGACTATTAAAGTATTCCCGAACCATAAATCATAGTTTAATGGTGAGGTGCTTATCCTGCTTAGAACACAGGATGATGCTTTCAAGTCAGGAGACCGGTGTGCTGGGTCCGAAGGCGGAAAACGCGCCAAGTGCCCATAGTAGCGCAGCTGACGGTCACGGATCAAGCAGGTTACTCTTACCATCCCCGCATCCTCGAGCACCTTCTGGTTGGTAACAAAGTCCCACTAGCGGTATCCGAAGATGCGGCGAAGGGAAGTCGTAACAAAGGAGTCCAGTCGTCATCCAAGCTCAACCGTGAGCGTCCATGTCTCACTTGAGTAGAGCAAGACAGGAAGCACAAGGGAATGAAAGACTCGGACTTTCGTCCGCCTGCTCAGATACCTCGACTGCCACACGGTCCTGTCCAGTGAGTCCATCGCCCCATAGGCTAGACCAAGTCGACGATTGATCTCGGCCCTGCAATCAGTGGAACGATGGACCACGCTGCCAAGGTAAGTGAAAGATTCCACAATCAATACTCTTTCACGACCCACAGCGATCGAGTCAACAGCAGCATCCAAGAGGTCACGAAAGCCTGGATCTTGGTTTTGATCCAGGAGACTCGCAAACCAAGCGGTTCCGCCTCCTCACCCAACGAAGAGAGAGTCTCCGTCAGGACATCCACCGTTTCCGCGAAGATCACTGCGTCATTAGCAAAGTCCAGATCAGTAATCCGAACCTCACCGAACGACACACCGCAGGCCGATCCACCCGATACCGCCGCCATGATCCAGTCCATTGCGGTACTGAAGAGAGTGGGGGCCAGAACACACCCCTGCCTCACTCCGGTCTCGACCGAAAAGAAGTCAGAGGTGGGAGCCCCCACACCTCACAGCACTCTCTGTCGGAGAATACAGCGACGATATCAGCCGGACGAAAGCCGACGGGATCCCACATAGACGAAATATGCCCCAGAGGGCCTCCCTATCCACCGAGTCGAACGCCTTGCGAAAATCTATATAGGCGGCAAGGAACCCCCTATCAAACTCCCACAAGCGCTCGGATAGGACGCGGAGCGCCAGGATGCGGTCAACGGTAGACCTCTTTGTTGTGAACCCGGACTGTTCAGGGTACTGGTGCGCTAGAAGCTGCTGATGGATCCTGTCCAGTAGAATGCGTGCGAAGACCTTGCCCGGAACTGAGAGGAGAGTAACCCCCGGTAACTGTTGCATTCTCGGGTATCACCCTTCCCCTTCCAGATCGGGACAACGATGCCCATTTCCAGTCAGCTGGGATAACACCAATGCTCCACACGGAGCACACAAGAACAAACAGCCACCTGAGGACAGCCTCACCTCCCGCCTTAAGCATTTCCACGTGGATACCACAAACTCCCGCAGATTTGCCATCCGCCAAGCGCCACACCGCCCTCAGAGTTTCCTCAAGAGTTGGCGGGTCGCAGCCTGGGGGAGGTTTCAGCATCCCCATTGGCCAGGCTTCGGGCGGGACGGTCAGCACGATACAACTCCTCAAAGTACTCGGCCCAACGAGTCCTCACTTCCAAGTCTTCAGTAAGGACACTACCGTCTGCAGCTTTCACCGTCTGACATCGCAATGTGGACCGAGAGGAACGGAGGCGCCGCAAGGCCCTGTAAGCCGGGCAAGAGTCACTCGAATTCAAGTGGCCCTCGACAGTCTCACAGAGATCGCGGACCGCAGCCTCCCAATCTCTTCGCACCGCCTTGACAGCTTCGCGCTTCAGGTCCCTGGCCAGTCCAACTCTGCCGTCGAGTCGAGCCTGTCTCGCTCTCTCGATGATGTCGATGGTCTCAGAGGAGATGGCTATTCCCGGTCGTTTGGGCGACCCTGATATGCAGCCACGGGACACCTCCAGGATGCAGTCTCTGAAACCAGTCCAGGGAACCTCTGTGCCCGCACCCGCGTCCAGATCCTCCAGGGATTCCCCAAGCCTACTGGCGAACTCCGAAGCCACATCAGGGTCCCTGAGTCGGCTTACATCAAATCGCATTTGACAAGCCAGGGCTTTCTCAGGGCGCCTGAAGCGGATCTTCAGAGTCGCCACCAGAAGCCCGTGGTCTCACGAGAATAGCTGGGCACTTCTGAAGACACGACAGTTCTGGACCAGCCGCCAGCGACTACCTATGAGAACATGGTCGATCTCCTTCCTAGTGACGCCATCGTTGGAGTACCAAGTCCAGCGTCGCGGATCCAATCTCTGGAACCATGAGCCAGCAATCCTTAAGCCCCAACTTTTTCAAAATCAAGAAACATTAAGGCGCTTTCATCGCGGCGTCCAGAGCCGTGGGGACCGACACATGATTCGTAGCCATCCCGGTTAGTGCCAGTGGTTGCATTGAAGTCCCCTAGTATGATCAGGGTGTCCCTTCCCGGAACCCCCGACACCACAGAGTTGAGCTGGTCGTAGAAGGTTTCCTTCATAGATAGATCACTTACCCCGGTCGGAGCGTACACTGCGACGATAGAGAGCATCCCCGCTGTGTGAGTCACCCTCAGTCGCATAATATGCTCGTTGACCGGGACCACCTACGATACCAAAGGAGCCAATCGATCAGCGACGGCGATGGCAACTCCTTGAGTGTGAAGAACGTCGGCCCGGCCAGACCAGTAGTAGGTGTACCCACCGACACCTGTCTCGCCGGACCCAGGCCTCCACACCTCAGAGAGGGCCACAATGCCGACGCAAAGCAGACTAAGCTCCCTTGATAACAGAGGCAGGTGAGAGTCGTCCCGCAGAGAAGTCATGTTCCATGTGCCGACCCGGACCGACTGCCTCAGATTCAACCAAGGCGACCGAAAGCAGCTGGTGTCCGACACCTTTGTACCGCCCACGTCACTCACCCTATCACGCCCGACCTGGTTGCTCCAGGATTTCACCCCCATCATGGAGTGGGGGTCCCAGAGGCTTTTCCCCACCCCCTCATACAACTCCGCCTAAGGCAGGCGTTGGGGTTACTCCCCCGGAGCAAACTCCAGCGTTTAGTAGTGCGTTTTTCTGGCGTTTTTTTAAGAGGGCGGGGGTGCAAACCCCACCCCCCGAGGCTCCTCTACTGCAGGGGCGCCGCTCCCTGACAGGCAAATGCCTGGAGGTACCCTTTCCTGACCAACCCCTCCTTTAAGATGACCTCTTCTCCATTTCTCTTCCCATACACACCATGATAAAACAGCTTAAACCCTGCTCCTAAGCTTCCAGCCTTGCTACCTTTCCACTTGGTCTCCTGATCACACAGTATGTCCTCCTTCCTCCTCTGCATCATGTCAGCCAGCTCTCTACCTTTTCCTGTCATAGTTCCAACATTCAAAGTCCCTATTTTCAGTCCTAGACCCGTGCCTTTCCTCTTCTCTCTCTGCCTATGGAGACGTCTCCCACCTCTCCTTCTTCAACCTCGCATTCTTCTACCAAGAGTAGTCCAATTTCCACCAGCACCCTGTTGGTTGACAGCACTGATGGCGGTCGTTATAAAGCTGGCCCTCGACTGATCTGGTATGACGGTTCGCATTCTGTATTTTGGCAGTTTTAAGTCAGATGCCCTTCCTGTTGCAACCCTCTGCATTTATCTGGGCTTGGGACCGGCATGAGGATGGAAACTTGTTTGTGCCCATCCTTACTGTTCGCAGGGGTTTGGTTCCGGCCCCTCCTGCGAATGAAAATAATCCACGAGTACTGCACCGGGAAGTAAAACCCCATGTATCATATTACATGCGCGAATGATCAACCAGAAGTAAAATACTGTATATCTATTACATGCACTAAAATATGCTTCTTTAACACATTCTACAGACAGTCTTACTCATTAATACAGTATTAATGTCATAAAATGTAGTAATGATTAAGAAAAACTTTTTACTGTGATATTTATGAATAAAATATGTACACATTACACCATTACACAGCATATATATATATATATATATATATATATATATATATATATATATATATATATATATATATATATATATATATATATATATGATGAGAAAGAGAGGTGAGATCATCATCATTTAACCATTACACCCAGTGGTGTGTAGGGCAGCAACAAAGTTCCTCCACCCCTGCCTGTCCTGAGCCATCCTTCTCAAAGAACCCCAAGAATGCTTCATGGCTTCCATCTCACTCTCTACTGTCCTCCTCCATGTTACTCTTTGTCTCTCCCTTTTCCCCTTTCCATCTGGGGTCCAGTGCAATGCCGTTCTTGTTATAGACTGCTGGTCTTTCTGCAGCATATGTCCAATCCATTTCCATTTTCTTCTTGTAATGATGGTACCCATGTCGACTTGCGTACATCGTCTCAGCAGGACCTTGTTGGAGATCTTCTCAGGCCAGAAGATTCGGAGGATTTTTCGAAGGCATGTGGTGTGGAATGATTAGCTTAGTAAGATCTGCTTCTGTCATCATCCAGCATTCATGTCCATACAGGAGCACAGATATGACGCAGCTCTGGTATAACCTGAGTTTGGTGTTGAAGCTGTACTGTGTGGATCTCCAAATGTTGTTCATCTCCTTGAAAATGCTACTGGCCTTGCCCAGTCTGCTATGGATGTCTTCCTTTGTCTCGCTCTCAAGCTTGATGATGCGTCCCAAATATGTAAACTTTATTGCTTGGCGTAGATTTATTCCACTCACTTTTATAGGAGCTGGGGTGTTCACATTTGATGTCATTATTTCTGTGTTCTTGATGCTGATTCAAAGCCCCACCTCCAGTCCGAAGGTATGCATTGCTGGTCTTGTCCTGTATGTGTTAGTGTGTAGGGGATATCAGTGCCAGGTCATCTTCAAAGTCAAGATCTTCTAGGGGTGAGAAGAGACTCCAGTGTATCCCTCTATAGGTGTCCTGTGTTGTCCTCATCACCCAATCAATGACCAAATTGAAGAGAGTTGCTGACATCACACATCCTTGCCTGACGCCTGTCTTAACGTTGAAGAAGGTGTCATTATGGCCCACAGAGTATCTGAAGTTGTTGTAGAAGCTCTTGATCGAGTGTACCAGCTTTGATGGCATGCCATAGTGTCGAAGAATGCTCCAAAGGCTATCTCTGTGAACACTGTGTAATACCTTTTCAATGTCCACGAAATTTACATATAGCTGTCGTTGTCATTCTGTGCATTGTTCAATGATGTTTCTGGGTGCAATTATCTGGTCAAAACATCCTCACTGTTTCCAAAATCCTGCTTGTTCTTTTCTCAGTGTTTCATCCACAGCATCTGACATTCTTCTGATTATGACCTTGACGAATATCTTGCTAGGTACTGACAGCAGAGTGATTCCCGTTCAGTTGTTGCAATCATCCAAGGCTCCTTTCTTGGGGATCTTGACAATTACTCCTTTGGTCCAATCGTTATCGCCCTCTCATAGAGCTTTGGAAAGTGGTTGTAGAATGTCAGCTGTTAGCTCAGGATCTGCCTTGAACAGTTCGGCATCAAGGTTATCCCGGCCTGGTGACTTGCCGTTCTTGAGAGTCTTAATGGCAGATACAAGCTCTTCCTTGGTTGGAAGGTCAATGGTGATGTCTCGGTCTTCTGCAGCTTCCGGGATGCTGGTTTCCTCATCCGGTGACGGTCGATGGAGGACTTCCTTGAAGTGCTCAGTCCATCTCTCTTCTTGTTCTTTCTCTGTTGTCAGCAGATTTTCTTGTTTGTCCTTGATTGGTCCCCCAGAGCTTCCCTTGAATTTGCTGCATATGCGCTTGGTGATCTTGAAGACTCTCCCTTGTTCTCCTTGTGTTGCAACCTCCTCTGCCTCAGTTGCTAGTTGGTCCATGGCTTCTCTCTTGTCACGGCTGGCAAGTCTCTTCACTTTCCTGTGAGCTGTCCTGTATTCTTCTTCCTGTCTCTCTCGTAGTCTTGGGGATTTTGCTTGAAGGAGTCATTTCTTGATTTACCTCCTCTTCTCTATAGCATTTAGGGTTTCCTGTTGTATCCAGTCTTCTGGTTTTCTTCTTTCGATATCCAAGTTTTTCTTTGCTGCTTTCGGTGTTCAGTGCAGTGATAGGGTTCCAGGTGGTATATGTGTTCTGTTGGTTCATTAGGTCTTTCAGTATCTCGAATCTGTTCCTCAGATTGTTGGTGAAGGTTGACTGTACATTGTTGTCCTTCAACTGCTGGGTGCCGAATCGCATCTGAAAAGCCGACCTGTGCTGAGTCTTTTTCAGCTTCAACCGGATGAGTGCCATCACCAGGTGGTAGTCACACCCAAACGTCTGCACTACGCTTGGTCCGCACATCCAGAAGAGATCTTCGCCACATACCGTTGATCATCAGATGATCAATCTGGTTTCTGTATCTCCCATCTGGTGAGATCCATGTCAGTTTGTGGATATCACGGTGTGTGAATAGGGTCCCTCTAATCATCAGGTTGTTCATGGCGCAGAACTCCACAAATC
This sequence comes from Plotosus lineatus, assembly GCA_024760905.1. Lineage (NCBI taxonomy): Eukaryota > Metazoa > Chordata > Actinopteri > Siluriformes > Plotosidae > Plotosus > Plotosus lineatus. The sequence continues at coordinate 31,102,751 of CM045729.1, read as the reverse complement.
TCTCTCCATTGTTATTCCTGATCCCCATCCCATGCTTCCCGATGACTCTCTTGCAGTCTGTGTTGTCACCTCCGACCTTGGCATTGAGATCACCCATGACGACGAGGAGATTGTGTCGTGGGGCTTTCTCTAACTCTGCCTGCAGTTGACTGTAGAAATCATCTTTGGCCTCATTGTTACTATTATTGGTTAGTGTGTAACACTGGGTGATGGTGATGTTGATGTGCCTGCCCTTCAGTCTCACACTCATTCTCCTGCTAATGGGCTTTTGTTCTAGAAGACATCGTTCCACCTCTTTCTACAGGATGATGGCAACTCCTTCATGATGCTGGTCATCTCTCCCGGAGTAGATGACTGTTTCGCCGGTGGTGGTTCTTATTCGCCCAGATCTGTTCCATCTACTCTCACTCACTCCTAGGACATGGAGGTTGAATCTTCTCATCTCTGATGTTAACTGCCAGATTTCCCGTCTTGTACATGGTCCTCACATTCCAATGTCCTAGCCTGATCTTGGTCTTAGTGGTGTTCAGGTTACCTTTATTATCTATCATAGGTGCTGCCAAATGACTAATTTAAATCTAAATTCAATCTAAAAACGCTTGGCAGTTGATAGCATCTTTGATGCATTGCAATCCCTTTGTCATCTTCCTCTCTGGATTTTAACCCTTCTCGTAATCCATACTGTTCATACTTATCACTTAAGTGTTTACTTATACAAAATCCAGAATCTGAGCTCTATGGCCTCTATGGCATCTCTATTTTATTTTAGCAAAATGATAACTATCAAAAACAGGAGATTTATGGATGTGGTGAAGGAGGACATGAAGGTAGTTGGTGGAAGAGAAGAAGATGAAGAGATGAGATGGAGGCAGATGATTCGCTGTGGCCAGGAAATAACTTTTTATTTAGATTGTCTATGTGATTGGCATTTGAGCTGAGTGTGCGTGGTATTTATAGGAGCGTAATAGAGGTTGAGTAAAACAGGACACTGAAAAGGTCAGGGATTTGACCCAATGATGGTTACACCCCCCCCCCAACAACTCTGTAAAAACATCTCCATATGTGGAAATATTGGGACACTCACTTTCTACAGTCATGCAATCTCAGTGGTTCGCAGGCAGTTAAAAAGAGGAACATGCAGGGGTCTTGTGAAAATAAAAGGATCCAGCTTTTACACATTATTATTAATGTTTAAAAAATACATGATTAATACTTTGTGATATCCCAGTAATATTCTGTCAATTCCCCCATTTTGTACTCGCCTAACAGGTAGAGTACAAATAACATATTGATTACAAGGAACACAAGAATCAGACTTCCCTGGGATAATATTACATTGGGACACAGACTGTCATGGCAACAGTTGACAACCATCAAGCATATGAGCAAAATAATTCTGTATACATTGTACAAAACAAGGCCCACTATCTACAAATGCATCGCAATAGCAATACAATCAAATAGGAATTATCATTAACAGATATGGAGACCAGTTGCCCGGCACATGCTCGCCCTCAGGCCAAACTTCTCTTTTCGGAAAGACCCACCCGCATGAAGAAAGTCTTGCGTGTGTGGTGGTGATCCTGAGTACATGGCTGAGTAGCATAATTTTCCCTCCCTCCGTGAGCGCGCTAAAGGACATTATTAAAATGTTATCTCCTACTGATCCATTAAATTTTGTTGAGATGCTGGTAAAATCTTCCCCGCAATTGTCAGCTGACTATCATTTTAAATTACATGCTACATTGGGAGAAGGGTATGATGAGGAAGCGCTGTCACAGGCTGTTCTATGCTTGCATCCTGAAACTGACCAATGGACTACCATTATTAAGCACAAGGCTGAGGATGATGAAGCCCGCCAAGGATGAACGAAGCAAAAGAAAGAGTATATCTTTTATTGGAAAAACATTGAGATCGTTATGAAAAAGCACAAAAAGCAACTTACACACCATTTTTTAGCTCGCCAGCAAGCCAATTGTCATTTATCTCAAGTCTGAATGACAATGCAGATCCAGGTGGTCACAGGGAAGAAAAAGCCTAACAATTATCATAATTTAGTTATATTTGTACCCTGTTATTTTTATTCAACTGTTCAAACTTATTTCAGCGATGCTAGTTACCAGCCACAATACTGCAGCAGTTTTCACTTTTCAGTTTGTGCTTTTGTATTTTGAAGTTATTTTAATTATTTGTGTGTGTGTGTGTGTGTGGGGGGGCAAAAAGGAAAATAGAAAAAAAAAACATGAGGGGTGAAGAAATCAATCACATTAAAGTATGAAAATGGCATTTGAGTCTGGTGAATGAAACGTAATTTCTTATTTAAAAGATTATTCTTCACTTTGTTCGTTAAGACAAATGCAATTGGATTAAAACTTAAAACTTTATTCAGTAGGCATGTTATGTTATAATGTGATTGTGAAGTGAGAATGTACTCATTATACACACACGAACATATACTATATATTTTATATATATATATATATATATATATATATATATATATATATATATATATATATATATATATGATTTTCTGAGTAGATCCTTCCGTAGGAGAGTCCTCAATACTTTTTGGTAGAGCAAATAACAATAAAAATAAAAGGACAGGACAAAGACTTTCTATAACCCTCCATTTATCACTACAGATCTGTTTCGAAGGTGGTGAAACCATTCTCTCTCTCTTCAGGTGATTATAGAAGAATCATCTTCAAGAATTGTCTTCTATAATCACCTGAAGAGAGAGGATGGTTTCACCATCCCTCGAAACAGATCTGTAGTGATAAATGGAGTTTCAATAGAAAGTCTTTGTCCTGTCCTTTTATTTTTATTTATATATATATATATATATATATATATATATATATATATACACGTATAGGGCAGTGGTGGCCTGATGGTAAAAGGTGCTGGATCGCTGATCCTAAGGTTGGAGATTTGAGTTTCACTCTCCACAAGGTTGTCACTGTCAACCCAGTGCAGCTAACTGGGTAATCAAAGGTCGCAATATCTCTCACTGTCGATGGTGAGAAGCATGTAAAAGAACCAACAGTGAAACATGGTGGTGGAAGTGTGATGATCTGTGCCTGCTTTGCTGCTTCAGGACCTGGGCGACTTGTCACGATTGATGGAACCATAAATTCTGCTTGCTACCAAGAAATCCTGGTGAAGAATGTTCGTCCATCAGTTTGAGACCTCAAGCTAAAGCACACCTGGATTCTGCAGCATTACAATGAGCCAAAGCACACCAGCAAGTCTACTTCTGAATGGCTAAAAAGAACAAAATGAGGGTTTTGGAGTGGCTTAGTTGAAGTCCCGACCTGAACCCTATTGAGATGCTGTGGCATGACCTTAAAAAGGCTGTTCATGCCCCAAAACTATCCAATCTGGTTGATCTTAAACAATTCTGCAGAGAAGAGTGGGCCAAAATCCCATCACAGCCATGTGAAAGACTCATCGCCTCTTATTGCAAACACTTGACTGCAGTTATTGCTGCAAAAGGTGATTCAACCAGTTATTCGGTTTTGGGGGCACTTACTTATTCACACAGGCCTTTGTAGGTTCAGAGCCCCTCCCCCAAATAAGTGCAATTGGCACTGAAAACTGCATTTTGTGTTTACTTGTATTTTATCTTTGTATAATATTTAGGTTTGCTTGATCTAAAAGGGATGACCATGACAATCATGCAAACAAATGTCAGTAATTGGTCAAGAGGCAAAAACTTTTGCACAGCATTGTATGTACAAACTGTATTCGATGTAATAAGCAATAAGCACCCTGTACATAATATACATAATATATATGATGGTTCTGTTCTTCGAATTTGAAGATAGTGAAGAGTTATTTTTGTATAACTAGAGACAGTTCGAGCTGGCTGATCCCCGCTCGCAGGCCAAGGTCCCTTCCACGGTGTCTCAGCTGGCTGAGACAGCTGTGGTGGTTCCTAGACTGACAGAAACAGGCTGACGGCTTTGCTGCCTACTCTTTTTATGAAAGTCATCAATGGTTCTTTTACATGCTTCTCACCATAGACAGTGAGAGACATGGCCCGCCTTTGATAACCCACTTAGCTGCACTGGGGGTACAGTGACAACCCTGTGGGGACTCAAACCCCTAACCTTAAGATCAGCGATCCTGCGCCCTATCCACTAGACCATATATATATATATATATATATATATATATATATATATATATATATATATACACACACACAAGTAACTTCACCCCCCAAGCCCGCTGACTGACGTATATGTGCATGTACATGTGTATATAAGATCAATAAATACATATTCAATGCTATAAATGCACTGAATGACAATTAAATATTAAAAATAATGAATAAGCTGTAAATAAAATATAAATACACACACATACAGAGGCACGTGCACACAGATACATGTGAATGCACTCAAGATGCGCACCTCACAACAATGTAATGACTTTTGATGGGAAGTTTTTGGTTGTTTTTTGTTTGTTTAGGGGTTTTTTGTTTTTTTTTTGCATAATTGGTCTTGTTTTATGGCATTTTCCTTTTTTCCCCCATGTTCTGCGTTAATTTTCTTTATTTTTAATTTAAAAAAAAGTGCATTGAAGCCACATGAATTGAAGCGTGAAGTAGCGAGGAACCACTCTGTGTGTGTGTGTGTGTGTGTGTGTGTGTGTGTGTGTGTGTGTGTGTGTGTGTGTGTGTGTGTGTGTGTGTGTGTGTGTGTGTGTTTGTATGTATATACTGTGTGTATATATATATATATATATATATATATATATATACAGAGAAGGTCAGAAGGAGCTGCATTGTGCCTTTGTGGATCTGAAGAAAGCATATGATAGGGTGTCGAGAGATGAATTGTGGTATTGCATGAGGAAGTCTGGAGTGGCAGGGAAGTATGTTCGAGTGGTGAAGGACATGAATGAGAGATGTAAGACAGTGGTGAGGTGTGCTGTCGGTGTGACAGAAGAGTTCAATATGGAGGTGGAACTGCATCAAAGGTCAGCTCTGAGCCCCTTCTTGTTTGCTATGGTGATGGACAGGCTAACAGACGAGGTTAGACAAGAATCTCCATGGACTATGATGTTTGCAGATGACATTGTGATCTGTAGTGAGAGCAGAGAACAAGTGCAGGAAAATCTCGAGAGGTGGAGGTATGCCCTGGAAAGGAGAGCAATGAAGGTTAGCCTCAGTAAAACAGAATACATGTGTGTGTGAATGAGAAGGACCCAAGAGGAGCAGTGAGGTTACAGGGAGCAGAGATAAAGAAGGTGGAGGATTTTAAGTACTTCGGCTCAACAATCCAGAGCAATGGAGAGTGTGGAAAAGAGGTGATGAAGCGTGTGCAGGCAGGTTGGAATGGTTGGAGAAAAGTGTCCGGTGTGATGTGTGATAGGAAGGTATCTGCAAGAATGAAAGGAAAAGTGTACAAGACGGTGTTGAGGCCAGCGACGTTGTATGGTTTAGAAACAGTGGCCCTGGGGAAAAGACAGGAGGCTGAGCTGGAAGTAGTAGAGATGAAAATGTTGAGGTTCCCTTTGGGAGTAACGAGGATGGATAGTATCAGGATTGAGTACATCAGAGGGAGAGCACATGTTAGAGGTTTGGAGACAAAGTCAGAGAGGCTAGATTGATATGGTTTGGACATGTACAGAGGAGGGATCGTGAGTATATTGGTAGTAGGATGCTGAGGTTGGAACGACCAGGCAGAAGACTGATAGGAAGACCAAAGAGAAGATTTATGGATGTGATCAAGGAGGACATGAAGGTACAGTGGGATGAAAAAGTATCTGAACCTTTTGGAATTTCTCACATTTCTGCATAAAATCACCATCAAATGTGATCTGATCTTTGTCAAAATCACACAGATGAAAAAACAGTGTCTGCTTTAACTAAAACCACCCAAACATTTATAAGTTTTCATATTTTAATGAGGATAGCATGCAAACAATGACAGAAGGGGGAGGACTAAGTAACTGAACCCTCTGTCTAAGGAGACTTAAAGAGCAATTGAAACCAATTTTTACCAAACAATTTAAGTCAGGTGTGCGCCCAATCACTAATGAGTGGCTTAAAGCTGCCCTGCCCACTATAAAACACACACCTGGTAAGAATTGTCTTGATGAGAAGCATTGTCTGATGTGCACCATGGCTCGCTCAAAAGAGCTGGTTGATTTGTATAAAGCTGGGAAAGGATACAAAACCATCTCTAAAAGTCTGGATGTTCATCAATCGACAGTCAGAGAAGTTGTCTGCAAATGGAGAGAGTTTGGCACTGTAGCTTCTCTCTCAAGGAGTGGCCGTCCACCAAAGATGACGCCAAGAGTTCAGCGCAGAATACTCAGAGAGGTAAAAAAAAAACTCTAGAGTGTCTGCTAAAGACTGACAGAAATCACTGGCACAGTCCAATATCTCTGTGCACACATCAACTATATGTAAAACAATGGCCAAGAATGATGTTCATGGGAGGACTCCAAGGAGGAAGCAACTGCTGTCTAAAAAAACATTGTTGCTCGTTTAATGTTCGCAAAAAGGCACTTGGACACTCCACAGAAGTTTTGGCAAAATATTTTGTGGACTCATGAAACCAAAGTTGAATTGTTTGGGAGGAACACACAACGTCATGTGTGGAGGAAAAATGGAACAGCTCACCAACACCAACACCTCAACCCCACTGTGAAGCATGGTGGAGGGTGCATCATGGTTTGGGGCTGGTTTGCTGCCTCGGGGCCTGGACAACTTGCAATTATTCATGGAAAAATGAATTCAAAAGTTTATCAGGATGTTTTGCAGGAAAACCTGAGGCCATCTGTCAGACAGTTGAAGCTAAAAATAGGATGGATGCTGCAACAAGACCATGATCCAAAACACAGAAGTAAATCAACTTCAGAATGGTTTCACAAGAACAAAATACACGTTCTGGAGTGGCCAAGTCAAAGTCCAGACTTGAACCCCATTTAGATGTTGTGGCATGACCTCAAGACAGTGATTCATGCCAGACATCCCAGGAATCTGACTGAACTACAGCAGTTTTGTAAAGAAGAATGGGCCACGATTAGTCCTGATTGATATGCCAGACTGATCTGCAGCTACAGGAAGCGTCAGGTTGAAGTTATTGCTGCCAAAGGGGGGGCACAAAATATGAAATGTGATGGTTCAATTACTTATTCCTCCCCCTTCTGTCATTGTTTGCATGCTATCCTCATTAAAATATGAAAACCTATAAATGTTTGGGTGGTTTAAGTTAAAGCAGACACTGTTTTTTCATCTGTGTGATTTTGACAAAGATCAGATCATATTTGATGGTGATTTTATGCAGAAATGTGAGAAATTCCAAAAGGTTCAGATACTTTTTCATCCCACTGTAGTTGGAGTAAGAGTAGAGTAGGGTGAGATGAAGACAGATGGTTTGCTGTGGCGACCCCTGAAGGGAAATGTGTAGATATATATATATATATATATATATATATATATATATATATATATATATATATATATGTATGTATGAGCCATACAATGAAGTTATGGGAATGAAGCACTAACAACAGTCAGAACCCCTCCTCCCAACTAGAGATGGAGCGGTTGCTCTTTAGTCAACCAGGGAGAGCCCCAACATGTGGGCACTGAGAATGGGGCTTACATTCTTTTGCCACCTTTCCCCATGATCAACACCTGAAAGGAACAAGGTTTAGGCCCTATTTTGAAATGGGTGGATCCAGGGCCCAAGTTATGCATCAAGCAGAGCTCGACTAAATTTAGCTGATATTTCTGAAACTCACATACCAGCTCAAGCGCCTTCCCCACCAGAGAGGTGGCATTCCAGGTCCTAAAAGGATTAGTCCATCAGAAGCCATGCCTTTAAGCTGCCACTCTGCTTACACTGCACCCATCCTATATATCAGGCCTGGCTCCAGGGGTTGACCTCAGTAACCCGTGTCCATGTAAGGAAAGTGCAGAAAAAAAGTCTTTGCATTTTTTCCTGTCATAGAGATCATCTGAACCGCACTTAAGTCTGGACCTTCACCTCAGACTTCTTTTCCTTGGGTGACCCTGCCAAGGGCATAATGCCCTGACAACATTATCAGAAAAATAATAATTATATTAAAAAGAATATTCATATTTATTGTATCAGGAGAAACAAAATTATTTTGTTCAGAGCTATGCTGTTGGGTAGTGCACACGTCTTCTTATTATGGCATACATATTATGGATACTCTATGATTATTAAGTAGATGTTATTAAGGTGGCATGAAGGCATAGTCTTTGGCACATCTTCTGTACAAGAAGAAGGTCTTGGGTTCAATTACAGGGCTCAACAACGGTGTTTGATTGGAGTTTGTTGGTTCCCCACATGCTTGAGTATCTGTGTATTTAAGTTTCCTCCCACAGTTCAAAGATATGCACATTAGGTTCTAAACTGTTCCAAAGACTGTTCCAAATTGTCCCTAGGTGTGAGTATGAATGGCTGTGTGTGTTGCCTTTGCCATGGTGAGCTATACAGGGTGCATTCTGCATTTTCCCTGTGTTGGCTGTGATAGGCTCCAGTCTCCCCGCCATCCTTGTTGGATGAAGCAGTTCAATAAATGAGGAAAAGTTTGTAAAATAAGACTGAGATTTGTGACTTCAATATTATTACCATACAGTGAATTCATCCAGTTTTGTTTTTGTTCAAATCCCAGAACTACATTTAAAAAAGAAAAACCATTCCGTCTGATGTTGGTACACTTTGTTTGGTAGAGATACACATTGCATATACAATGTTTCATTAACACCGTTGTGACTGTGGCATTGAGGTTGCAGACACCTGCACAGCATGTTAACACAAACATGTCCAAACCACACACAAACATGTCCAACTTTTCCACTAACCCAATGTACATGTCTCATGTGTGTACCTACTTAACTTACACACTTCTGCATAGAACAAATTCTTCACTTTAGCATGTCTGATAGAAATCAGATCTGTGAAGGCACAGACGCTCCCCGACTTATGGTTTTAATTGGTTCCGGATGGCCAAACATAAGTTGAAAGTGAACTTAAGTTGTTACAGTGACATGTGACGTATGACATGTGACGTATGATGCTCATACTGCACTATACATCCATAAATACCATTACTGTATCTCAATAAACACCCCTAAATCAATTATTATAAACATAACATTGTATTTATATGGACTTCCGGTCTTTCAAGTGAGCAAGGGTGCTGTTGAACTGGTTTATTACTCAGCCTGCACTGATGTGAATCACTAGCAGAGCAGAGAGTTCTCTTTCTTTTCTGGATTGGAGTTTTCATTCATTTTACAACTCTCCCTGCTTAACTGAGTATGCATGGTAGATTGCACCGATCCAAGCAGATAGTTAATTCATCTCTGCGTATGAGACTTGCACCCATGCTAGTAGGCTTACGCTTCAGACCAACCATATTTGCTTCGGGTTACAAAAGTCCACAAAACAGTGTAAACACAAAGATCACAGAGACGATGTCTTAATCCAAGGGTAACACACTATATAACTGATATGTACATATATATATATATATATTGATATATATATTGATATATAACTTAACTGGGAAGAAGGAGGCGCACGTTCAGTCTGTCATTTATAAACAATGAACGCAGCATCATTACGTACGTCATTACATCAGCGTACTACGCAGGTACATCTAAACTCAAAATTTGACACTTTAAAAAAAAAAAAAAAAAGTAAAATCGAAAAAAAATGTAAAACGGATGAACGTAAGTTATGGAGCATCTGTATCATCAAAACTGACATCAAACTGTGAGTTAGTCTGAGAACAAATGACAGTATTACAATGCACTCAACAAAATTAATATTACACCATTATTAATTATCAATATTAAAGCATTTGAAGATCTTTCATTTTCCAAATCAGTTTTCTAATGTTTCCACATGCTTGGTCTGAAGAGCAATCATCTGTCAGACAACAGGCTAAAATGAACAAAATAGAAGGTTACTGCTGTCACTGCTACATACTTTTCTGATATAGAACGACAGTCTGTTCAGGGTGTACCCCACCGTCGCTGGACTAGGCTGAGATGGGCTTTTGCCTCCATCCGACCCTAATAGGATTACACAGTCTGCAAATGGATGAACAGATGTGTTGCAAGCTATATTTTTGTAATTATAGCAATGAAAACATTAACAATATTTATTTTGAATTATCTAATTTTATAATTCTTTTTCAACTTCCTACACCAAGATTGAGCAAGGGTTGCTAGAATTAAGATGTGGACTTGACTCTATCCAGAACCCATGTTAGTCATCACGTTATCCTTTATAACGGTCATGAGGGATTCTTAAACCTATCCCAATCGACTCTGGGTGAAAGCAGAGTTCATCATGAGCAGTTCACCACACCCAAACAGAGTCAACAGGCACACAACCATTTACATTCACACTTACGGCAGGTCGCCAAGAGTCGTACTACGACTCGGAAAGTACCAGACCAGACCAGGAAACCAGAGTATTTAGAGGAATTTCAAACAAGCACAGTCGGGCTTAATATTCATGTAAATCCTTAATGACTGGTGAGAAAAGAAGAACTTGCATGTATTTGAAGCATACAGGTCCTTCTCAAAAAATTAGCATATTGTGATAAAGTTCATTATTTTCTGTAATGTACTGATAAACATTAGACTTTCATATATTTTAGATTCATTGCACACAACTGAAGTAGTTCAAGCCTTTTATTTTTTTAATAGTGATAATTTTGGAAAAACTGTAAAGAAAAAACAAAAATCCCTATCTCAAAAATTAGCATATTTTATCCGACCAATAAAAAAAGTGTTTTTAATACAAAAAGTCAATCTTCAAATGAAATATGTTCAGTTATGCACTCAATGCTTGGATGGGAATCCTTTTGCAGAAATGACTGCTTCAATGCGGCGTGGCATGGAGGCAATTAGCCTGTGGCACTGCTGAGGTGTTATGGAGGCCCAGGATGCTTCGATAGCGGCCTTAAGCTCATCCACAGTGTTGGGTCTGGTGTCTCAACTTTCTCTTCACAATATCCCACAGATTCTCTATGGGGTTTAGGTCAGGAGAGTTGGCAGGCCAATTGAGCACAGTAATACCATGGTCAGTAAACCATTTACCAGTGGTTTTGGCACTGTGAGCAGGTGCCAGGTCGTGCTGAAAAATGAAATCTTCATCTCCATAAAGCTTTTCAGCAGATGGAAGCATGAAGTGCTCCAATTGTGAGATTAATAAAACTGTATCTTATCTTATCTTACCTTATCAAAATCTCCTCAAAACTAACTGCATTGACCCTGCCCTTGATAAAACACAGTGGACCAACACCAGCAGCTGACATGTCACCCCAGACCATCACTGACTGTGGGTCCTTGACACTGGACTTCAGGTATTTTGGCATTTCCTTCTCCCCAGTCTTCCTCCAGACTCTGGCACATTGATTTCTGAATTACATGCAAAATTTGCTTTCATCTGAAAAAAAGTACTTTGGACCACTGAGCAACAGTCCAGTGCTGCTTCTCTGTAGCCCCGGTCAGGCGCTTCTGCCGCTGTTTCTGGTTCAAAAGTGGCTTGACCTGGGGAATGCGGCACCTGTAGCCCAGAGACTCACTCCACTGTTCCACAGGTCCCCCAACGTCTGGAATCGGCCCTTCTCCACAATCTTCCTCAGGGTCTACTCACCTCTTCTGGTTGTGCAGGGTTTTCTGCCACACTTTTTCCTTCCCACAGATGTCCCACTGAGGTGCCTTGATAGAGCACTATGGGAACAGCCTATTCGCTCAGAGATTTCTTTCTGTGTCTTACCCTCTTGCTTGAGGATGTCGATGATGGCCTTCTGGACAGCAGTCAGGTCGGCAGTCTTACCCATGATTGCGGTTTTCAGTAATGAACCAGGCTGGGAGTTTTTAAAAGCCTCAGGAATCTTTTGCAGGTGTTTAGAGTTAATTGGTTGATTCAGATGATTAGGTTAATAGGTCGTTTAGACTACCTTTTCATGATATGCTAATTTTTTGAGATAGGAATTTTGGGTTTTCATGAGCTGTATGCCAAAATCATCAGTATTAAAACAATAAAATACCTGAAATATTTCAGTTGGTGTGTAATGAATCTAAAAAAATTTGAAAGTTTAATTTTTATCAGTACATTACAGAAAATAATGAACTTCATCACAATATGCTAATTGTTTGGGAAGGACCTGTAGATAAGCTTCTGACAAGTCGAGTCATGTTGTGAAAAACACTCAATTATCCATGAAATCAGACAATATTTTTAAAAATACAGAAATAAATGTATTAGAGAGATTTATGGATGTAGTGAAGGAGGACATGAAGGTAGTTGGAGTAAGAGTAGAAGATGCAGAGGATAGGGTGAGATGAAGGCAGATGATACACTGTGGCGACCCATGAAGGGACCAGCCGAAAGGAAAAGAAGAAGACATAAATAAATTTATTACAAATCACTAATTTGTGCAGCATAGCAGACCTGTGAATATGATTATACAGTATTACATTACAGTGGAAAAGTAAAAGTTTGATAAGTCATACATCATAACCCTATGAGAGATATACATTATATAGAGGTTGCTGCAAATAAGCTAGACATGATGTCGTATGAATGCAAAACTAGAATGGATTGCCTCCCCCCATTTCAACTTTGTCTGGTAGATATACGCAATGCATACACACTTTCATACCACTGTACCTGTGGTATTGAGGTCAGGAGCAGAGGTTGCTTACACCTGCATAGCATGTAAAAAAGCCCAGACACAAATATGCCCATCCTTGAGAATAACCCCCTTTGTGTCTGCAGCGCTTTACCCTTCCACTTGCCACACATCATTTACAGCATTCTTGCAACAAGATGAGCAGCAGTTTTGCCATTCTAAGAGTTATGAGTTCTTAGAGTTATACATAGACATGTGAGGGGGGAAAAAAAGTAGATCCCATTAAAATTGTTGATTTATTTTAAACATATTTCTACTGGGGCCTTTCTTAGCCAACACTGAGCAAAGTTGTGGTGCAATCTGAATAGCTCATCGGATCAGCACAGTACCAGATCACAGAGTCTACACAGACATAACCATTCACACCAAGATCCTGACCTAGAGACAATATGGAACAGCCAGTTGGCTTATTGTGCATGTCTTTGAACTGTGGGATGAAACTGGTGTACCTGGGGGAAGCCCACACAAGTTTAGGGAGAACATGTACACTCCACACAGAAACACACTCACCAGACTTGTGACTCAAGCCACCTTTTTTAAAAGCAAGGTCCACATTATCTTTAATCACTCTTGAAGAATTTATAGTTAAATCAATGACTGAATGCTTTCCAATCTTTCAGTCAATGAAGAATCCCCAACACCAAAACCTTTTCAGCAACATGTCACATAGTTGCTGTGAGGTTCTTCTGCTGTCCACATTTGTACCATAATTGTGGCATAACAATTGAAACCTTGAGTTGTCTTTCTAACAAACATTATTTCAAAAGGCCTGCTATACGCTATATGTTTATAAACTGTAGTATTACAGTAATCCCCCATATTTCACGGTTAATAGGGACCAGCCCTCTCCGCGATATGCGAAAAACCGCGAAATGACTTCTGCCACAAGGGTACCCAGCCACCTATATATTATATAAAACTTAAATATAAGTTAATTTTAAAGTGTTATATGCATGTTAATGTCATACAGGCAACGTGTATTAATATATAAATAAATTATACACTTTATAATGACAATAAATATATATAAATACTGTATAACAAACCTTATGAATAACAAATCAACAGCCATGTCAAGGAGGAGAATCACTGGCGGCACTGGTGCCTGATTAGGGCTCATCAGCACCGCCAGAGCCTTTGCTTTACAGTAGTACATATCATGTTAGTGTCCAAACTCACATTATTTTTATGGCAATGCGTAATGCACAACGATAAAGCATTTTTTATTTTCACAACAGCCTTATTGCGCTGTTACTGTAATGGTCTGTGCTAGTTGACGGTGTTTAACTCCTCTCTCTCTCTTTCTGCATGCGCTGGTGAGGAGCGTGGCTGTTACCCGGAGCCGAAATCTAGAGAGTGCACCTGAATTCACTCAGCCATCAGCGCACGAGAGGAGCTCCGTGCTCAACACCGTTTTCCCCTCACCACTACGGTGAACAAGATTTTCTCACACCCCAGTGCTTCCCTTGAGCTCAATAAAAGTCTTTGTTTCATCGTACTTGGTCTCCTGCATTTTTGGGTCCGACTGATATGCGTACAGATGCTCCCCGACTTACGTTCATCCATTTTACGTTTTTTCGATTTTACATTTTTTTTTCACAAAAAAACAATTTTCAAATTTTGAGTTTAGACATACCCACATAGTACGCTGACATAATGATGCAATGACGTAATGACGCTGTGTCCATTGTTTACAAACGACAATATATATATCAGTTATATAGCGTGTTACCCTTGTGTTAAGACGTCATCTCTGTAATATTTGTGTTGACACTGTTTTTGCGGACTTTCGTAACCCTGAGCAAATATGGTTGGTCAGAAGCATAAGCCTACTAGCATAAGTGCAAGTCTCATACACAGAGATGAATTAACTATCTGCTTGGATCAGCGCAGTCTACCATGCATTGTCAGTTTAGCAAAGAGAGTTGTAAAATGAATGAAAACGTGAATCCAGAAAAGACAGAGAACTCTCTGCTCTGCTGGTGATTCACATCAGTGCAGGCTGAGTACTAAACCAGTATTGAACGGTGCCCTTGCTCACTTGAAAGACCGGAAGTCCATATAACCCGCCCTTTGTCTCAAGCACAAATAAGTAAACTACTTTCTGTGGTGAGTGCCGCACATATTGTAAGTATTGATTGGCTGTTTTAAGCTTCATGTAAAGTGACTCGATTCAGCTTCATGTAAAGTGATTTCGGCTCAGCTTCATGTAAAGTGACCATCCGTCGACCATCGGAACCATTTACAAGCAGAAAGATCGCATCATAGAGAATGTTAAAGGTTATATTTGATACTGTATTTGATATTTGATTAGTGAATTTGATTAAAATGTATATATTTGAAATTATTTTGCTTGAATTTAATTTATTTGAAATTAATGTTGATATTATTTTACAATGTTATGTTTATAATAATTGATTCATGGGTGTTTTATGAGATACGGTAATGGTATTTATGGATGTATCGTGCAGTATGAGCGTTATACATTACAGTAATAATTTACGTTCACTTTCAACTTGCGTTCGGCCGTCCGGAATCAATTAAAAACGTAAGTCGGGGAGCATCTGTATTTTCTCTCCCTACTTCTTAATGTAGGGCACAGTCGACTCGTTAATGACGTAATGGCGAGCGACAGATGCAAACCTTCACCCTTCTTTTAATAAATCTAGAAGCTTAACTTTCTCACTAACTGTCATCATTTTCCTTTTCTTTTTCAGTTCACTAGATGATCTTCCTGTGATGCCGGGAGCATATCAGTCGGACCCAAAAATGCAGGAGAAAGTATGATGAAACAAAGACTTTTACTGAGCTCAGGGGAAGCACGGGGTGCGTGAAAATCATGTTCACCATTGTGGTGAGGGAAAAACACAACCAAATCACAGAGTGTCGAGCACTGAGCTCTTCTATCGCACTGATGGCTGAGTGAAATCAGGTGTGCTCTATGGATTTCACCTGCGGGTAACAGCCTTGCCAGTGTATGCAGAGAGACAGCGAGAGAGATAAACGCTGCCAACTAGCACAGACCATAACACTTCCTGAGCATTTTGGGGCCATTTTCAAGGCCTTAGCGTATACGACAGTACTGAGGAGCACAAAGAGAGAAAAACTTTGGTGCTTGGCTGGAGAACTGCTAATACATTCTTAGACGCACTAACAATGTGGCTCAAACACAAAGACAGGAAGTCCCATGTGTTGGATGCTGAGAAATATAATCTCGACCAATCAGCTTGCTGGATTCACAGCCATTCATAGAACACTCAAGTCAAGCATAAGAACAGAGCATGTTGGGTAGCATAGTTGAATGTAGTGCGTGTGAATTTTGAATACTGTACTGTAATCTTTAATTTTTTTAATTTCTCGCTGGGAAATCCACGATATTGCTGGGACGCGAAGTAGGAAACGCGAAGTGGTGGGGGATTACTGTACTTTAATCTTCATTGGACACTCATTCACTTATTTGCCAAGCTGTTTAATTGATTAGCATTGCTGGGAGGTTGGAGCCAATCTCAGCACTGGGTGAAGGCAGAGTACACCTTGAACACCTCACCAGCCCATCGCAGGTAGACACACATACAACCATTCACATTCACACTTGAGGGCAATTTGGAACAGCCAATCTGCCTAATATTCATGTCTTTGGACTATGAGAGAAAACCAGAGTACCCAGGAGAAACCCATGCAAGCGCGGTAAGAACATCCTTTCTTAACCTAGGACTCAAACCCAGAACATTTTTTTGCTTGGGGGGGGGGGGGGTGTTTACTGTGTTTTATCAAATTTTTTAATCGAGCTCTTTCATTTAATGTCATTACTTATATATAGTGTTATATGTATTATTTATATACAATAAAAGGCTTGAACTACTTCAGTTGTGTGCAATGAATCTAAAATATATGAAAGTCTAATGTTTATCAGTACATTACAGAAAATAATGAACTTTATCACAATATGCTAATTTTTTGAGAAGGACCTGTATGCTTCAAATAATTCCCCTTGCTCAATCTTGGTGTAGGAAGTTGAAAAAGAATTATAAAATTAGATAATTCAAAATAAATATTGTTAATGTTTTCATTGCTATAATTACAAAAATATAGCTTGCAACACATCTGTTCATCCATTTGCAGACTGTGTAATCCTATTAGGGTCGGATGGAGGCAAAAGCCCATCTCAGCCTAGTCCAGTGACGGTGGGGTACACCCTGAACAGACTGTCGTTCTATATCAGAAAAGTATGTAGCAGTGACAGCAGTAACCTTCTATTTTGTTCATTTTAGCCTGTTGTCTGACAGATGATTGCTCTTCAGACCAAGCATGTGGAAACATTAGAAAACTGATTTGGAAAATGAAAGATCTTCAAATGCTTTAATATTGATAATTAATAACAGTGTAATATTAATTTTGTTGAGTGCATTGTAATACTGTCATTTGTTCTCAGACTAACTCACAGTTTGATGTCAGTTTTGATGATACAGATGCTCCATGACTTACGTTCATCCGTTTTACATTTTTTTTCGATTTTACTTTTTTTTTTTTTTTTTTTTTTTAAAGTGTCAAATTTTGAGTTTAGATGTACCTGCGTAGTACGCTGATGTAATGACGTACGTAATGATGCTGCGTTCATTGTTTACAAATGACAGACTGAACGTGCGCCTCCTTCTTCCCAGTTAAGTTATATATATATATATATATATATATATATATATATATATATATATATATATATATATATATATATATATATATATATATATATATATGTACACATCAGTTATATAGTGTGTTACCCTTGGATTAAGACGTCGTCTCTGTGATCTTTGTGTTTACACTGTTTTGTGGACTTTTGTAACCCGAAGCAAATATGGTTGGTCTGAAGCGTAAGCCTACTAGCATGGGTGCAAGTCTCATACGCAGAGATGAATTAACTATCTGCTCAGATCGGTGCAATCTACCATGCATACTCAGTTAAGCAGGGAGAGTTGTAAAATGAATGAAAACTCCAATCCAGAAAAGAAAGAGAACTCTCTGCTCTGCTGGTGATTCACATCAGTGCAGGCTGAGTAATAAACCAGTTCACCAGCGCCCTTGCTCACTTGAAAGACCGGAAGTCCATATAAATACAATGTTATGTTTATAATAATTGATTTAGGGGTGTTTATTGAGATACAGTAATGGTATTTATGGATGTATAGTACAGTATGAGCATCATACGTCACATGTCATACGTCACATGTCACTGTAACAACTTAAGTTCACTTTCAACTTATGTTTGGCCATCCGGAACCAATTAAAACTATAAGTCAGGCAGCGTCTGTGCCTTCACAGATCTGATTTCTATAAGACATGCTAAAGTGAAGAATTTGTTCTATGCAGAAGTGTGTAAGTTAAGTAGGTACACACATGAGACATGTACATTGGGTTAGTGGAAAAGTTGGACATGTTTGTGTGTGGTTTGGACATGTTTGTGTTAACATGCTGTGCAGGTGTCTGCAACCTCAATGCCACAGTCACAACGGTGTTAATGAAACATTGTATATGCAATGTATATCTCTACCAAACAAAGTGTACCAACATCAGACGGAATGGTTTTTCTTTTATAAATGTAGTTCTGGGATTTGAACAAAAACAAAACTGGATGAATTCACTGTATGGTAATAATATTGAAGTCACCAATCTCAGTCTTATTTTACAAACTTTTCCTCATTTATTGAACTGCTTCATCCAACAAGGATGGCGGGGAGACTGGAGCCTATCACAGCCAACACTGGGAAAATGCAGAATGCACCCTGTATAGCTCACCATGGCAAAGGCAACACACACAGCCATTCATACTCACACCTAGGGACAATTTGGAACAGTCTTTGGAACAGTTTAGAACCTAATGTGCATATCTTTGAACTGTGGGAGGAAACTTAAATACACAGATACTCAAGCATGTGGGGAACCAACAAACTCCAATCAAACACCGTTGTTGAGCCCTGGAATTGAACCCAAGACCTTCTTCTTGTACAGAAGATGTGCTAAAGACTATGCCTTCATGCCACCTTAATAACATCTACTTAATAATCATAGAGTATCCATAATATGTATGCCATAATAAGAAGACGTGTGCACTACCCAACAGCATAGCTCTGAACAAAATAATTTTGTTTCTCCTGATACAATAAATATGAATATTCTTTTTAATATAATTAAAGGACAGGTTCTCACTGTTGTTAGTGCTTCATTCCCATAATTTCATTGTATGGCTCATACATATATATATATATATATATATATATATATATATATATATATATATATATATATATATATATATATATATATATATATATACATTTCCCTTCAGGGGTCGCCACAGCAAACCATCCGTCTCCATCTCACCCTATCCTCTGCATCTTCTACTCTTACTCCAACTACAGTGGTATGAAAAAGTATCTGAACCTTTTGGAATTTCTCACATTTCTGCATAAAATCACCATCAAATGTGATCTGATCTTTGTCAAAATCACACAGATGAAAAAACAGTGTCTGCTTTAACTTAAACCACCCAAACATTTATAGGTTTTCATATTTTAATGAGGATAGCATGCAAACAATGACAGAAGGGGGAGGAATAAATAATTGAACCATCACATTTCATATTTTGAAATATTTTGAAACCCCCCCCCGGCAGCAATAACTTCAACCTGACGCTTCCTGTAGCTGCAGATCAGTCTGGCATATCAATCAGGACTAATCGTGGCCCATTCTTCTTTACAAAACTGCTGTAGTTCAGTCAGATTCCTGGGATGTCTGGCATGAATCACTGTCTTGAGGTCATCTCACAACATCTCAATGGGGTTCAAGTCTGGACTTTGACTTGGCCACTCCAGAACGTGTATTTTGTTCTTGTGAAACCATTCTGAAGTTGATTTACTTCTGTGTTTTGGATCATGGTCTTGTTGCAGCATCCATCCTATTTTTAGCTTCAACTGTCTGACAGACGGCCTCAGGTTTTCCTGCAAAACATCCTGATAACCTTTTGAATTCATTTTTCCATGAATAATTGCAAGTTGTCCAGGCCCCGAGGCAGCAAAACAGCCCCAAACCATGATGCACCCTCCACCATGCTTCACAGTGGGGATGAGGTGTTGGTGTTGGTGAGCTGTTCCATTTTTCCTCCACACATGACGTTGTGTGTTCCTCCCAAACAATTCAACTTTGGTTTCATGAGTCCACAAAATATTTTGCCAAAACTTCTGTGGAGTGTCCAAGTGCCTTTTTGCGAACATTAAACAAGCAACAATGTTTTTTTAGACATTCCTCCTTGGAGTCCTCCCATGAACATCATTCTTGGCCATTGTTTTACATATAGTTGATGTGTGCACAGAGATATTGGACTGTGCCAGTGATTTCTGTAAGTCTTTAGCAGACACTCTAGGTTTTTTTTTTTTTACATCTCTGAGTATTCTGAACTCTTGGCGTCATCTTTGGTGGACGGCCACTCCTTGGGAGAGAAGCAACAGTGCCAAACTCTCTTCATTTGCAGACAACTTCTCTGACTGAACATCCAGACTTTTAGAGATGGTTTTGTATCCTTTCCCGGCTTTATATAAATCAACAATTCTTGATTGCAGGTCTTCAGACAGCTCTTTTGAGCGAGCCATGGTGCACATCAGACAATGCTTCTCATCAAGATAATTCTTACCAGGTGTGTGTTTTATAGTGGGCAGGGCAGCTTTAAGCCACTCATCAGTGATTGGGCGCACACCTGACTTAAATTGTTTGGTAAAACTTGGTTTCAATTACTCTTTTAGTCGCCTTAGGCAGAGGGTTCAGTTACTTATTCCTCCCCCTTCTGTCATTGTTTGCATGCTATCCTCATTAAAATATGAAAACTTATAAATGTTTGGGTGGTTTTAGTTAAAGCAGGCACTGTTTTTTCATCTGTGTGATTTTGACAAAGATCAGATCACATTTGATGGTGATTTTATGCAGAAATGTGAGAAATTCCAAAAGGTTCAGATACTTTTTCATACCACTGTATAAATATAACATGTCTGTTCTACACTATTTCTTTGCACAGTACTAGACCCCCCCACCCCCACCCCCATTGGAATCTCCTTTGTGTCGAGGTTCATGGGTCCCTTCTGCTGATCTTGTGGTGTGTTTTTTGTATGGCACACCAGCGATTCTTGCATGGAGTTCTTTACATTTGAGACAAGGAATTTATGGAGGTGGTTGAGGAGGAGCTGCCTGGCTTTTCTTAGAGCAGGTGTGTCAAACTCATGCCACAAAGGGCAGTGTCTTCTTCTTCTCCTTTTGGCTTTTCCCTTCAGGGGTCGCCACAGCAAACCATCCGCTTCCATCTCACCCTATCTTCTGTATCTTCTACTCTTACTCCAACTGCCTTCATGTCCTCCTTCACCACATCCATAAATCTTCTCTTTGATCTTCCTCTCGGCATTCTGTCTGGTAGTTCTAACCACAGCATCCTACTACCAATATACTCACTATCCCTCCTCTGTACATGTCCAAACCATCTCAATCTAGCCTCTCTGACTTTGTCTCCAAAACATCTTACATGGGCTGTCCCTCTGATGTACTCATTCCTGATCCGATCGATCCTCATTACTCCCAAAGAGAACCTCAACATTTTCATCTCTGCTACCTCCAGCTCTGCCTCCTGTCTTTTCCTCAACACAACTGTTTCTAAACCATACAACATTGCTGGCCTCATTACCGTCTTGTTCTTAAAAATGGGCACAAGCACACTTTTCCTCCATTCCTCCGGCATCCTCTCACTTTCTAAGACCTTGTTGAATGTTCTTGTCAAAAAATCTACTGCGACCTCTCCTAGACCCTTCCATACCTCCATCGGTATGTCATCAGGACCAACTGCCTTTCCATTCTTCATCCTCTTCAATGCCCTCCTCACTCGTACTAAGCTTTGCTACTTCCTGGTCCTCAACAGTCACCTCTTCTACTCTATTTTTCTCTCTCATTTTCCTCATTCATCAGCTCGTCAAAGTACTCTTTCCATCTTCCCAGCACACTTGTGTCATCAGTCAACACGTTTCCCACTCTGTCCTTAATCACTCTAACTTGCTGCACATCCTTCCCATCTCTATTTTTCTGCTGTGCCAACCTGTTTAAATCATTTTCTCCCTCTTTACTATACAACCTAGCATACAAGTCATCATACGCCCTCTGTTTGGCCTTTGACACCGCTACCTTCGCCTTCCGCTGTGTCTCCCTGGACTCCTGTTTACTCTTTTCGGTCCTCTCTATGTCCAATTTCTTCTTAGCTAACCGCTTCCTTTGTACACACTCCTGCACTTCCTCATTCCACCACCAAGTCTCCTTATCGACTGTCCTTCCAGAGGAGACAGCAAGTACTCTCCTTCCTTTCTCCCTGATCACATTAGCTGTAGTTGTCCAGTCACCTGGAAGCACTTCCTGACCACCCAAAACCTGTTTCAACTCCTCCTTGAAGACAACACAACACTCTTCCTTTTTCAGCTTCCACCACTTTGTCTTCTGCTCTGGCTTTGCCTTCTTCATCTTTCTTACCATCAGCATCATCCTGCACACCACCATCCTATGCTGTTTGGCAACACTCTCACCCACTACTACTTTGCAGTCACTGACTTCCTTCAAATTACATCGCCTACACAAGATGTAGTCTACCTGTGTGCTCCTACCTCCACTTTTAAAAGTCACCATGTGCTCCTGTCTCTTCTGGAAGAAAGTATTCACCACAGCCATTTCCAGCCTTTTTGCAAAATCTATCAACATCTGTCCTGTGTTCCTGTCCTGGATACCAAACCTGCCCATCACTTCCTCGTTCCCTCTGTTGCCTGCACCAACATGTCCGTTGAAGTCTGCACCAATGACCACTCTTTCACCTCTGGGGATACTCTGCATCACTTTATCTAACTCACTCCAGAATCTCTCCTTTTATTCTAGCTCACATCTTGCTTGTGGGGCATAAGCACTCACAACATTGAACATCACACCTTCATTTTCTAACTTGAGCCTCATCACTCTATCTGACACTCTTTTCACTTCTAGAACAATCCTGACAAACCCCTCCTTCAAGATGACTCCTACTCCATTTCTCTTCCCATCCACACCATGAAAAAACAGCTTAACCCCCGATCCTAGGCTTCTATCCTTGCTACCTTTCCACCTGGACTCCTGAACACACAGTATGTCCACCTTCCTCCTCTGCATCATGTCAGCCAGCTCTACTTTTTCCTGTCATAGTTCCAACATTCAAAGTTCCTACTCTCAGTCCTAAACTTCTGCTTTTCCTCTTCTCTCTCTGCTTACGGACATGCCTCTCACCTCTCCTTCCTCGACCTCGCCTTCTTCGACCAACAGTAGTCCAATTTCCACTAGCTGGTAGTTGGTTAACAGCACTGATGGCGGTCGTTGTTAACTTGGGCCTTGACCGATCCGGTATGAGATTTGTCTTTATGGTTTGCATTTTGGCAAAGGTTTTACGACGGATGCCCTTCCTGTCGCAACACTCTGCATTTATCCGGGCTTGGGACCGGTGTGAGAGCCCCCTCCCCCCTCCCCCTGGATTCCCAACACAATGAGATTGGTAGAAAACAGGATCAAAGCGTAAAACCAGCACACCTTCCTATACCCCTTGCACAGTTCAAGTACTGGAAAGCCTTAGAGTGGCTCCTAATTTACAGTTTGCCAATCTTGAATGGTGTGCATCAGTCATGCTATTTGAAGCACCTAAGCCTTCTGATGTGTGCTGTTTTTCTGTTTTGATTGTTTCATTGCAGATTGTAAACACATTCCTGTTGCACAAAGCAATACCACTCTTTGCCACAAGGTATGCAGGTAGTGAGCAAGTGACAAAGATCTGCTTGGAACTGACAAATAAATCAAGTTAGGAGTTTTACAAAATAAGACAATTGTTCTGGATAAAGGCAGGGCCACTGAGACAACTAATTATGAGAAATGTGCCTTTATTTCTGCCTCAGATGCAGATTTAACAGTAAGAGACTATTGTACATTAGAAATGTTGTGCTACTATTGTGTTAAATAGAACTGTTCAAGAGAATGATGCATAAAGGACTAGTTTATACCAACAAATCCTCAGTAAAAGATGAAACAACTGGTTTGCAAAGCTGCGTGATAGTGTTCAAACAGAAGTACAGAAAATGCTGTACTTCACAAAAAGATTCATACACATGCATTCTCTCCTTTATCACAAGGTTATGAATTTGTGTCACATATTCAACTTTTAAGTGGGGGCCTTTTTTCTCCAGTGTCTTTACACCGCCAAACCTGGATAAGTGCAGACGCGTTAATCACGAGCTCTAAAAAAATGGCCATTTCTTTGGCTCAATATAGAGTCAAAATAGGTAAGTTTTGTCAACCTGACAGAAGCAAGAGCCGAAATATACATGAAATAAAACTTTCGAAGTGTTATTTTGTGCTGGGATTGCGTTTGATGTGCCTGATAACTGCTCTCCTTGTCACCTACGGTGATGTGGAGACCAACCCGGGACCTACTACACGACAGCAGACTCTAGCTATTGATGAGTCTGGTGCACTCGGTATAAATGTAAGTGAAAAGCAGGATACGGATACCGATATTTTGAAATTACTGCTCGAAATGAAAACTGATATTAAATCAATGAACAAGAACTTTGAAACCCTCAACAATAAAGTTGATAAAATGGCATCAAATTTCAACGACAAGCTACAACAACTGCAAAATTAAAACAAAGAGTTAAAAATAAAACTAACAGCAATGGAAGATAAGATCCAAGAAGTTGAATGCAGAAGCCGAAGAGAAAATCTCATCTTTCATGGTATACCGGGTGAGAAAGGCGAGATCTGGGAGACATCGGAGGGGAAAGTTTGTGAGTTTTCATCTCAAGACTTGAAAATGCAAAACACAGAATCAGTTGTTATTATAAGGGCTCACCGACGAAATCCAAAGAAGGCAGGCTCCCCAGTCATCATTAAATTTCTTACCTCTAAGGACAAGGGTGATATCTACAAGGCTTCACGTGCTGATAGAACACAAGGATCACAACAGAAGCGTATCACCGAATACTTCCCCCTGAAGATACGAGAGGACAGACGGGCGCTCTCCCCCTGGTTTGTCAGTGCCCGAGATGCAGGACACAACCTGAAGATGCGTCAAAACAAGTTGATCGTGAAAGGCCAAGTGTTTGTGTACGAAAGAGAGAGACTCCAAAAGTATTGCAAGAGAAAAAGTATCGCACATCGAACAGTCATCACTCAACATAAACATACTCACATGGGCTGGTTTGTTTGGACCCGGAAATGAAACTGACAAGCAAGGACAAGGACAAACACACGGAGAGAGTAAACAAACTGGGGACTGAAGGGGCGGCCACGGCCCTACGTTTGACATCTTGACATGGAATATCGGCGGTCTACATAAACATGACAATGAATTTTCACAGGTGAAGCATTCAAGCTGCAAATTTGATAGTGTGTTTTTGTGAATCATTCATGCGAGCTCAAAATGAATTCTCGACATTTTTGTCTGGTTTTCGATCACTTAATTCGGTCAGGGATAAAATAAAGCAGCTAGGTCGATACAGTGGAGGTGTGACTGTTTTTATAAAAGATATGCGGTTGTCAGACTGTATGAATATTTGCAAAACACGGTTGTTTTATTGCTGAGATCCAAATATTTTGACTGGGATAAAGACACCATACTTGTGTTTACCTATATTTCACCAGAGGGGTCCCCAGTTTATGACCGCAATGAGAGTGGTGATGATGGTATTGACACCCTAGTACATTATATTAACATTATAGTTGCTGATCACCCAGATAAACAATTGCTCTTAGCAGGTGACCTAAATGCAAGGACTAAAGACTTTCTAGACTTCATTCCTGACGATAATATGGATTTTATCCAAAATGATATTGATGACTATCCTTTAGATAATTTTGAAATGTCTCGTTCAAGTTGAGATAATCTTAACCATAATAATTTTGGAAAAAAGTTAGTAGAATTGTGTTGTACTTTTGGAATCCATATCATGAATGGCAGGTTATTCAGGGATAAAGAGGGCCAGTTTACTTGTGTTACACATAACAGAGCAAGTTTAGTCGACTATATGATGGCATCAACCTCGTTGATTCCACGAGTTAAGGATTTTGTAGTTGGCACTTGTGATGTCTCTGACCATTTTCCTATACATTGTTCCTTGAATATCGAGCAACTTGGTATGAATTGTACTGAACATGATACACCGGAACTATATTTCCCAACACATTCCCAATCTGGTCCCCACCCAACCAGAGAATGGACCAAATATATATGGGATAAAGAGCAATGTGACTTATTTATTTCTAATTTTCATGGACTATTCAATCATTTTAGCAGCAAATTGTTTCAGTATATAGACACGAATATCGAAGATTCACTAAAGGTTTTTACAAAACTGTACCACCAGGCTGCCAACCACAACAAAAGGATATTTTCAGGTTACCGTGACATTAATGTGAAATCACAGCCCCCATGGTGGGACCATGAACTGGATCACTTGAAGCATATAAAATATAAAGCACTCCGGGATCACAGAGATAATGGCTTAGATATAACAATGTATAAATCATTACGTAAATCTTTCAAAACAAACTTCAATTCTAAATGAAGAGATTACTATACTGCACAGAAAGAAAAACTAGTGTCTACAAGAGATAACCCAAAGGAATTCTGGAAAACACTAAAGCACACTGGCTCTATTCGAATTTGTGACTTCTCTAAAGATATTAGTTGTGAAGACTGGTTTGTTCACTTTTCTCACCTCCTTAGAGAAAATTTTGATAATACATATATACATGATATGAACCCAGAGACTATACAACAGGATGAAGAGTTGGAAACCCCGAATAGTGACTTTACTGAAAATGAAGTTTTGTATCACATTGATAAACTTTCCAATAATAAGTCACCAGGACCAGATGGAATTGCAATTGAATTTATTAAGGCTTCAAAGAATTATGTCAGCAAATATTTAAAAGTGTTGTCCAATAAGATTTTCTATGCAGGCACTTTTCCAGTTTTATGGGGGAAAAGCATTATTTGTCATCATCATCATCATCATCATCATCATCATCATCTTCTTCCGCTTAGTCCAGGGTCGGGTCGCGGGGGCAGCAACCTTAGCAAAAAGGTCCAGACATCCCTCTCCCGAGCTACTTCCTCCAACTCTCCCGGTGGGACACCGAGGCGGTCCCAGACAAGCCGAGAGACATAGTCCCTCCAGCGTGTTCTAGGTCGACCCCGGGGTCTCTTCCCGGTTGGACATGCCCGAAACACCACACCAGGGAGGCGTCCGGGGGGCATTCTGACCAGATGCCCGAGCCACCTCAACTGGCCCCTCTCAATGCGGAGGAGCAGCGGATCTACTCCGAGCTCTCCCCGGATGGCGGAGCTTCTCACCCTATCTCTAAGGGAGAACCCCGCCACCCGGCGAAGAAAGCTCATTTCAGCCGCTTTTATCCGTGATCTTGTTCTTTCGGTCATTACCCAAAGCTCGTGACCATAGGTGAGGGTTGGAACGTAGATCGACTGGTAAATTGAGAGCTTCGCCTTGCGGCTCAGCTCCTTTTTCACCACAACGGACCGGTACAGGCACCGCTTAACAGCAGAGGCTGCATCGATCCGTCTGTCGATCTCTCGCTCCATCCTTCCCTCACTCGTAAACAAGACCCAAAGATACTTAAACTCCTCCACTTGGGGCAGGACCTCATTCCCGACCCGGAGGGTGCATTCCACCATTGTCCGACTGAGAACCATGGCCTCGGACTTGGAGGTACTGATCTTCATCCTGGCTGCTTCGCACTCAGCCGCGAATCGCTCCAATGAGAGCTGGAGGGCCCAACTTGATGAAGCCAAAAGGACAACATCATCCGCAAAAAGCAGAGACGATATCCGATGGCCACCAAACCAGAACCCCTCATCGCCTCGACTGCGCCTAGAAATTCTGTCCATAAAAATTATGAACAGAATCGGTGACAAAGGACAGCCTTGGCGGACTCCAACTCCCACTGGAAACTATTTGTCCTTTTTATAAATCAGGTGTGAAAGGTAATCCCAGTAATTATAGAGGCAGATCTCTTATTGATTCAGTTTGTAAGATTTTTACTTCTATTCTCAATAGCAGGTTAAAGGTTTGGTGTGAGAATAAGAATATTATTGATGAATCTCAGGCAGGTTTTAGGGCTAACTACTCTACTATTGATCACATATTTTCACTCCAGGCCATGGTGCAGAAATATTCATGTAAGAAGAAAGGGACGTTTTATTGTCTATTTATAGATTTCTCCAAGGCCTTTGATACGGTTAACCATAACAGTTTATTGTGGAGTTTGCAGAAAGTTGGTATTTGTGGCAGATTTTATAACATTCTTAAATCAGAGCAAATACAAATAAAAACTTGTAAATATTTCTTGAAAGTAGGCAAAAATTGTTGTAATAATATGGTTTTAGGTGAATGTGGCAGGTTCCCCCTACAAATTACTTATGTGACAAGGGCCGTTAAATTTTGGTGTAGACTTTTAAGACTTCCAAGTTCTAGATTACCTCACCAGTTCTATTTAATTCTGAAGGCATTAGATGAATCTGGACGCACAACTTGGGCATCGTATATTAATTAATATAATAAGTAATAAATATTTTGTTTAGACTGGGGTTTGGTTTCACTTGGGTATCACAGGATATTTTGGATGGATGTTGATATTTTTATTTCAGTTTTTAAGCAGAGGTTATCTGATAATCTCTTCCAAAATTGGCATTCATCATTACAAAACACATCTAAGTCCTCTAGTTATTTATTGTTCAAGTCCCTTCTAAATGTTGAAACATACATTAACTCAGATATAGCACCTTATTTGAGAATCTATTTAGCAAATTTTCGTTGTGGTACTTTCAAACTTTGCACTGAGACTGGTAGATATAAAAATGTTCCTTATAATTTATGATTTTGTTCTTTATGTGAGAAAAACAATATCTATGAAACTGAAGATGAACTCCATGTAATACTTTATTGCAAAGGCTACACGGATATAAGAAATACATTATTCAGTAAATATTTGAAGTACCCCTTATCACAACACAGTTTTATTAATATTATGTCATCAACTGATGTTAATGCAATCTGTAACCTATGCTTATTTCTTATCCATGTTAAGAAAATCAGAAATTCAACTGGTCTACAACAATAGTTCATGCTTTAATTTATTCATTTTGTCTGTATTTTGGGCTAATGGCCTTTTATTGAATAAAATATCTGTCTGTCCTTTTTTCTCCAGTGTGTATGATTACAGTAGATAGGTGGGAGCAGAAATGCATGGTCTTCAAAACTGGTGATTTTTATTTGTGACTTTCCAAACATACATGAGAGACTTGCCTTTCTTTCTGCAGCTCACATTTATATGTAATATTCTATTTTACATGCACCAGCAACCATCAGTAAATATGATAATTTTCTCTTTAGCATTATTGACGCTTGGTGTCACTTTGATAAAACAGATACTATCTATGCTTAAGGCACCCAGACTTTCCGCTGCAGAAACAACACTACTTTCACTGGCGATCTCTAAAGTCTGGATGTGCACTTAAAATGTTACAGTCTTTTGTGTCAGAGCTAAGTATTGCATAAATATCACAAATAAAATTACTACTAATGACAGAGGGAGAACCATTGAACACCCTGCACTCAACACACTGAACATGCTGAATGCAACAAACTTGTAAATATTAGCAGGTTGCTGCTCAACCTCTCTACTCATTGCCTAAAGGTCAAGAAAAAGTAGTGTTTGAAGAAAAAAACTAGATAAAACATGTAAAACTGCAACAAAATAAAATAAAAACAGGAAAATCAAATACCTGAAATAGAGGGGGAAAGGAGGCTAGGCTAGGTTAAACACCAACAAACAGCTACAGCAGTTGTAGATGAGGTAATAAATTACACTTGCTACATGCAAGGTTAATTATACATTTCGTTATCATAGCAACACTGCTGTAAATGTGATCCACAAAATAACAAGACAAATGGAATCTTGTCTTGACAATAAAACATGCAAATACAAGCAATCCTTGGTTTCAGACCACAATTCATTCCAGAAGACTGTTCAAATAGTGATTTGTTTGAATTCCAAATCTATTTTTCCCATTGCAAATAATGTAAATGGTCTTAATTCATTCCAAGACGCTAGAAAACTACCTTTTTTAAACATACGTTATTTCATAATATCATTTATATATCAAATTGTATATTAAATGTGAAACAACAGGGCAAACACACTTTCCTTGAACTTCTCAGCACCATCTTTATCAGAACTTGCTGCTTCCTCGTGATGAACCCCGTTGTGAATCCCACTTTTTCTCTTGAAATTGTCGAACCAACTTCAACTTGCCTTAAAGCCAAACCCTTCAGGATTCGTGCTAGGTTCACCAAATCATCATACAATTCTTGTGCTGTGCAGCAAATAACATCCTCGTTTACACTATCTCCCA
Organism: Plotosus lineatus; assembly: GCA_024760905.1. Taxonomy (NCBI): domain Eukaryota; kingdom Metazoa; phylum Chordata; class Actinopteri; order Siluriformes; family Plotosidae; genus Plotosus; species Plotosus lineatus. The sequence continues at coordinate 31,072,522 of CM045729.1, read as the reverse complement.
CTAACTGCTGCTTGTTTATGTATATAGGCACTAATGTTTCCACCTTCTCCAGTATATCTCCTTGGCATCGCTCGTTTGTTTCATGTTCAGCTTCCGAATTTTGTTCGACTTCTATGACAAAAAAAAAAAATCCGAATTTTTTGGTCGAATACCGATTTGTTTGATGTCTCAAGAGTTCGAAAACTAAGGTTTGCTTGTACATGTAAACAACTTCCCTAAGTAAAGAGACTTCAAAATATTTTGCTTGACAGTAATGCATGTTGACATATAGATATTTTAACTTGTCTCAAAATATATGACAATACGCAATCAATTACAAGTTTATATTCATCCAAAAAAATTATACATTTTATTATAAATTAAATAAAATGTATATTATGTGGTAGTTCATACATAAAGCCTTAATACACAGACTCATACATCCAAAATGTTTACCTTTAAAGCATATGCTGTTGTATCGAAGTTGGAAAATCATTTTCAGGAATACATTTAAAAATATTGTGGTACTACAAGGGCACTAAATTAATTATATATATAGATATAAAATATATATCATATTAATTCAAGTATGATAAATTATTTAAAGTATGGCAACAAACAACTGCTTAAGAATTTTCACAGAATAAGTACAACACAATACACATGGGCAGCTTAATTACTATACTTATGATAAAATAGGTAGTAATGGAGCTTCAAATTTCCTGGCTTTAATATTCCAGGGTTTTCGTCACTTTTTGTAACACAGTTTGCATTTACCCCATGTAGGTTCCATGCTCTTCAACCAGGTAGATAAGGTGTACTTACTGAATAACACCGATTTAATTTAATTGACCATTAAAAGACTGCCATTTAGTCGCATTCTTGCCTTCAAGATGGTCTGCGACACTGATCCATAGTTGTTAATGAACATATTACTATCTGTAATGTCTAAAAAAGTAAGCATTACATTAATTGTTGCAGATAGGGCTCTTTGTATTCTTTTCGGTGTCCGTAAATAATACAATTTTAAATATACAGAAAACTCTGAAATCAACACCACACAAAGGAGCACATCCTGTTAATCTGAATTATGAAAGATCATTAGAGAGAAAGCTTTCAATTAATTTTTTGTCATATGATCTCATGTTGTCAGATGCTAGAGCAATATGCAAGTCATTCCAGAACAGAGGTTCAGCACGGGGGTTCTTGGGCCAGGAAAGAACTGACTTTCTGCAGAGTCTCTTTCTCATTTGCAGGTACTTGAGTTTGGGGAAAAGGGGATCCATGAGGACTACAACGGCAACATCCACTTTCTCATCCAGTAGTCGCTGCTGGACCAAAAGAAAAGCTTGCTTTATTATACCATTTACAGAAGAACAGCCACTCTGGTTATTCAATACAAACAGTGTTTTCCTGCTGTTGTACACAGAGTTGTGTAGATTTTCAATGCACGATAGTCCTGGTACCCAGTCACGTTCCTCCAAACAAAGCCGGAATTTCCACCTTCCTCTGCATTCTAAGTTAAGCAACAACTCATTATAGATCCAGTCTCTCAATGTCATGTTATGTGTATCGAATACCACAAATGCATCATGATAGTTGTTCCTGTTGTTTCCATAAAGTGCAGTATAACCTTTTTGTCCTGCCCACAATATCTGAAAACAATACCAAAGGTCCCAGCCATATAGATGCCGCAAAAGGGGAAATGTAATTCCTGTAATAGTGAGAAAAAATGTAAAGAGGAAAAAAACACTCCCAAATATCTCCTGGCAAGAACGAGGATCAATGGAAAGTACATTTACTCCAGTCTGTGATTCAGGAAACCCACAGCGAACATCTGTAGTAAGATGTGGAATATCCACAGTACTTGTTCGCAAAAAATCAGTAAACCAGGAAGTAGCACAGCTACATATAAATGGATTAGCATGCAATGTTAGCTTGCAGGTCTCTGAAGTGGTACAAATAGTATTGCCTTTCTGTAATAATGGAGGAAGTGCATGCATTTCTAAGATCTTCAACTGGTTATGATTGAGCATCAGTTCTTTAAGACCTGTTGCCTGACGAAAGAAAGTTTCTGGAATTGCAGTGAGTCGGTTATGACTGAGGTCCAGGCTACTAAGCTTAATGCCAAAGTTAATAGTACTGTTTGGTAAGTTAGAAAAATGATTTACACTGAGGTTCAAAAAGCATAGTTGATGAAGAATGGAGATATTGCCCCAAGGAAAGAAATTCAGTAGGTTCGAGTCCATCCTAAGCACATGGATACTTGGTGGAAGGTTAACTATAACTTCCGGGGAACATGATCGAAGCTGGTTGTCAGAAAGGTCCAGATAGGTAAGGTTTGTCAGCCCCTGAAAGAATCGTATGTACTGATCTCCACTGGTGTCCCACATGATGTCCAAACGATTTCCAGAAAATATCAGACACTTTACAGATGTACTATAGAGAGTGCTGGAGATTCGCATTCCAATGTTATTGTTTGCTAAACTAAGCACTTCAAGTGCACTCAAATCCTTAATGAATGTAAACTGGTGGCCTATTCCCCTCATGTGAAAATGAAACTCATTGTTGCTGAGATCAAGAACTTTAAGGGTTCTCCTTAGTTCATGAAATGCTTCGTTAAAGTAAAGGTCAATTCGGTTGTGTGCCATGTTGAGGTATACCAACTCAGTAAGAGGATTGAATTGGTGGCCATTTAAAGCTTGACTAATATAGTTATAGGACAGGTCCAAGCACATAGTTTTCTCCATTCCTTTAAAAGTACTTGCATTCAGCCATGGGATATTGTTTTGAGACAGGTCAAAAAATAACTTTTCATGACAAAAACATTTTTGGAAATTCCACATTGTGTAACTTTTTTGACATTCTTGATCAGTGCAGTGCAAATAATTCAATTGTAGCTTAGACTCAAATGCAGGTATGTCTTGAAGCTGCAGGTGGTCATCCTGCTGATATCTGTCCAGGGTCATGGCCTCACTAGAACTTGCTGTGTAGTATGGGTTGATGGTTAGCATGTTTTGCGAAAGCAAAACCAGTTTCAATGATCTGAGCTGGAAAAAAGCAGTTACATTACAAGAACTGATGAAATTCATGCGCAAGTCAAGAAATTTAAGCTTTGTTAGGTTGAAAAGAGGCAGAAGGCTATTGTCAGAAAGCTGATGAAAGAAAAGGCCACTTAAATAAAGGTTCCTCAAGGACTTCATTCTGCTAATGGAGGGTGACAGTATCAACTCTGAAAATGTTTTTAAAGGTTGATAGTTATAGAGAAGGTTTAGGGACACAACACTTTGTAGTTCCTCATAAAATGTGCCATTACGGATGCTGTAGGCCAGTAGATTGTCTGAGAGATCAAGTGCCTTTAGTTTCTTTAGATTTGCAAAAAGATTTTTTGGAATGGAATGGATTGAGTTTCCCCGTAGACTAAGGCTTACAAGTGAGTCACTCTGATCAAAGAAGACTTTGCCATGCAAACGTAAGGATGAATTATTTGGGCAAGGAAAGCAAGGTTGAGCTGCATGGTCACACCTTTGGCAGTTCCACTCCAGGTTGAGGAAACGGAGTTTAGTGAGGTTTGCAAATGAGCCCATCCCAAGCTCTGTTATCCTGTTTTCTCGTAAATCTAGACTTTCTAGTGAGGACGGGAGTCTTGTGGGAATATAGGTCATATTATTAAAGCCAAGCGTAAGGTTTTGAAGCTTGGGTAAATCATGAAACACCGTTTGATCAATGAAAAATGACTCATTACAGGGATTTGCATAGTAGCAATTTTTGGCAAGAAGTAATTGTTTCAGAGAAGGAGTTCCGAGGGGTTGTTCAATGTGAAAAATGTTGTTAAATTCTAATCCCAAGACCTCAAGGTGCTGTGGTAGAAGAGGAATAATCCTGAGACTATTTCCAGCCAGTTGTAGGAAGGTCAAGTTCTTGAGATTAACAAAGGCATCATGGTCAATCATCACTTGGCATGAAGGCAATTTCAATGCCTTGAGGCGACCAGGCAGACAATTCCACATTAAACTTAGGTGCTGAAGATTGGGAATATCTCGAAAATCATCCTTTCTTACTTGATATATTCGATTTTCATCCAGGTTTAATGAAATGACAAAAAGTGACTTAAACTTTGGGATTCTTGTGAGATCTCTGTGCCTGCAGTCTAGATGTATTTTTTCATCACTGAAGGTTTTATTGTCACAAGGATAGAATTTAGGGTTCGTTGTTTTTACCAAAATTAGTCGATCAAACACAAAGAACAGGTACAAGCCAGGTGCAAACATAACCTGTAAACATCAAAAGAGACATGTTGCATGTAAATTTAGTAATCTTGAAGTACACCAACACTACTGCACATTTATGTTTTAAAATTTTATGCACACGATTTTTTGATATTTCTACAATTCTTACATGCTAAAATTAATCAAACTTTTAAATGAATGAGTTAAATAATATAAATTAAACAATGTGAAATGGTAAATAATTTTTTCACAAAAAAAAAACATTAATATGCAAATTGTGGTAACCATTTATATAAACATTACTGTTATATGCACATAATATCCAAGCAACAATTGATGAATGTTAGGTTAAAAAGTCTTGTTAGTAAATGTTCAAGGTACAGAAAAAGGTTACTTAAACATATCGAATGATTGTGAAACTACACTTAAAAATGACCCATAGATAATATTTCATTTTATTAACAGGAAATCACAGGATCCTTCAGAAAATAACAATAAACAAAACAAATACACTCGCCGAGCTGATATATATATATATACAGGTCCTTCTCAAAACATTATCATATTGAAATAAAGTTCATTATTTTCTGTAATGTACTGATAAACATTAGACTTTCATATATTTTAGATTCAATACACACAAACTGAAGTAGTTCGAGCCTTTTATTGTTTTAATATTGATAATTTTGACAAAAACGGAAAGAAAACCCAAAAATCCCTATCTCAAAAAATTAGCATATTTCATCTGACCAATAAAAAAGTGTTTTTAATACAAAAAAGTCAACCTTCAAATAATTATGTTCAGTGATGCACTCAATACTTGGTCGGGAATCCTTTTGCAGAAATGACTGCTTCAATACGGCGTGGCATGAAGGCAATCAGCCTGTGGCACTGCTGAGGTGTTACGGAGGCACAGGATGCTTCGATAGCGGCCTTCAGCTCATCCACAGTGTTGGATCTGGTGTCTCTCAACTTTCTCTTCACAATATCCCACAGATTCTCTATGGGGTTCAGGTCAGGGGACTTGGCAGGCCAACTGAGCACAGTAATACCATGGTCAGTAAACCATTTACCAGTGGTTTTGGCACTGTGAGCAGGTGCCAGGTCGTGCTGAAAAATGAAATCTTCATCTCCATAAAGCTTTTCAGCAGATGGAAGCATGAACTGCTCAAAAATCTCCTGATAGCTAGCTGTATTGACCCTGCTTTTGATAAAACACAGTGGACCAACACCAGTAGCTGACATGGAACCCCAGACCATCATTGACTTGACACTGGACTTCAGGCATTTTGGCATTTCCTTCTCCCCAGTCTTCCTCCAGACTCTGGCACCTTGCTTTTTGAATTACATGCAAAATTTGCTTTCATCTGAAAAAAGTACTTTGGACCACTGAGCAACAGTCCAGTGCTGCTTCTCTGTAGCCCAGGTCAGGCGCTTCTGCCGCTGTTTCTGGTTCAAAAGTGGCTTGACCTGGGGAATGCGGCACCTGTAGCCCAGAGACTCACTCCACTGCTTCCACAGGTCCCCCAACGTCTGGAATCGGCCCTTCAATCTTCCTCAGAGTCCGGTCACCTCTTCTGGTTGTGCAGCGTTTTCTGCCACACTTTTTCCTTCCCACAGACGTCCCACTGAGGTGCCTTGATACAGCACTCTGGGAACAGCCTATTCGCGCAGAGATTTCTTTCTGTGTCTTACCCTCTTGCTTCAGTTCAGTTCATTTTCTGTACCCGCTTAATCATAATTTGGGTCACGGGGAGGCTGGTGCCCATCCCAGCCAACTTTGGGCGAGGGTAGAGTACACCCTGGACAGCTTGCTAGGCCATAGCAGGGCGGAAACACGCCAACGGCTTTGCAGCCTACTCTTGTCGAAAGTCAGCAATGGTTCTTTTACATGCCTCACACCATAGACAGTGAGAGACATGGCTGGCCTTTGATAACCCAGTTAGCTCCACTGGGGGGGGGACAGAGACAACCTTGTGCTGAGTGGGACTCGAACCCCCAACCTTTGGATCAGCGATCCGGCACCCTATACCACGAGACCACCACTGCCCCGGAACCCTCTTGCTTGTGGGTGTCAATGATGGCCTTCTGGACAGCAGTCAGGTCGGCAGTCTTACCCATGATTGCGGTTTTGAGTAATGAACCAGGCTGGGAGTTTTTAAAAGCCTCAGGAATCTTTTGCAGGTGTTTAGAGTTAATTGGTTGATTCAGATGATTAGGTTAATAGCTCGTTTAGAGTACCTGAACATGATATGCTAATTTTTTGAGATAGGAATTTTGGGTTTTCATGAGCTGTATGCCAAAATCATCAGTATTAAAACAATAAAAGACCTGAAATATTTCAGTTGGTGTACAATGAATCTAAAATATATGAAAGTTTAATTTTTATCAGTACATTACAGAAAATAATGAACTTTATCACAATATGCTAATTTTTTGAGAAGGACCTGTGACACACACACACACATACACATACACACACACACAGTGATCGCTCACTTTCCGCGTTGAATTGGGACCGAGATCCCCCTCGCAAACACTGAATTTCATGAAGTAGTATCACCCCCCAACCCCCCTGACTGATGTATACATACATGTATATGCGTATATAATAGCAATAAATACATATTCCATGCTATAAATGTTTATAATAACAGCAGAACATTTAAAAATAATGCATAGGACGTAAATAAAATATAAATACACACACATACAGATACGCGCAAATGCACGTGCATGCACTCAGAAGCGCACCTCACAAAAATGTAACTACAGTAAAACCTCCGCTGACGAACGCTTAAGCTCACGAACTTTTCACCTCAAGAACATTAAATTTGCGAGCATATAGTCTCTGCTGACGAACTAGTTTTCGGCGGACGAACCAAACCACGCGGTCGAACAGCGCCACGGTGGCGGCCACGAGAAGCTGACGCACGCTCACGGCGTCACAGTTCGTCACCCCCTTTCTTTGAGTGCGGAAGTGGTTTGTGTTTGCTAGACATTTTGGACCATATTGAGTGTACTTTTGCTATTATGGGACCGAAAAAGACCCCACCACAGGCGGAGATCATTGAAAAACACGAACGAGGTGTGCGTTTGTGTGACTCAGCGTCCCAGTACCAGTACGCTAAGTCTACCACCATCCTTAAGAACAAGGACACTATTAAGGGTGCGTGTGTGGCTAAGGGTGTTTCCAAACAGTAGGCGTTTCCAAACACTCCTTCCAAACAGTAAGTCCCTCCCTCCCTCCTCCTCCCACTCCATTCCATCAAGCCATCAACTACCATCACAAAGGTAAATAAAACGACTTTATTATACAGTACAGTTTATTTCTTTAATTACAATAAAACTGAACTCCTCCTCACTGGCACCAAATCCACCCTAAGTAAAATCAATAATTTCTCTATTCTCATCGACGGTTCCTCCATCTCTCCCTCCCGGCAGGTCAAGAGTCTGGGTGTCATCCTCGATGGCACCCTTTCCTTCACCTCCCAAATCAACTCTGTCACCCGCTCAGCATACTTTCACCTTCGTAACATCCACCGCCTCCGTCCCTCCCTCACTCCTCAGTCCACCGCCATCCTGGTCCACAGCCTCGTCACTTCAGGTCTGGACTATTGTAATTCTCTCTTCTTCGGCCTTCCTCATAAAACTCTCCATAAACTACAACTGGTACAGAACTCAGCAGCCCGAATCATCACACGCACCCCTCCACCCACCATATCACTCCCATCCTACAACAGCTACACTGGCTCCCCATTACATACCGTATTCAATACAAAATCCTGCTCCACACATTCAAAGCTATTCATGACCTTGCTCCTCCATATCTCTCTGACCTCTTCCACATTGCCACTTCTGCTCGCTCTCTTCGCTCCTCTTCTTCGCTCCATCTCTCTGTTCCTTCAGCCCGCCTTGTCACTGTGGGGAGCAGAGCTATCAGCTGCTCTGCTCCCCAGCTCTGGAATTCTCTTCCTCCCGATCTCCGCAATATAGACACATTCCCACTCTTCAAATCCAGACTCAAAACTCACCTGTTCAAACTTGCATACTCACTGTAACCACAACTGCACTGTCATGTAAATATTTTAACTGTATTTAACTGTCTGTTTATATTGAATATGTTGATTGTATTTTATTTGAATGTTTTATTACTGTTTTTATGATGTGAGGCGACCTTGAGTGCTGAGAAAGGCGCCATATAAATAAAATGTATTATTATTACAATACAATAGCACATTTATTATACATAAAATAAGGTATATTTTTGTGTAGTTTTAAGGCTTATTTAGTAGAAAATTATGTTTTATGGGGACCTGGGAACGGATTATTCTCATTTTAATGGTTTCTTATGGGAAATAAATGTCCGGAAGACGAACTTTTCGCCTTACACACACTTTCTGGGAAACAATTATGTTCGTGAGCTGACGTATCACTGTAGTTTTGATGGGCGGTTTTGGGTTTTCTTTTGTTTGTTTGTTTGTTTTGTGTTTGATTAGGGTGTTTTTTTTTTGTTGTTTTTTTTTTCATAAATGCCCTTGTTTTGTGGCATTTTCCTTAACTTTCCCACTATTCTTCCTTAATTTCCTTATTTTTTAATTCGATGAATATTAAAAAAAAAAATAACACGATGCACACGATGCACTGAAACCACATGAATTGTAGCACGAAATAGTGAGGGATCCCTGTATATGCGATTAATATTATAGTTCAACCAAAACCATTCTCAAATATATTTCAAACTACATCTGCAAGTACATGTGCTAAATACATTTACAAATTAAGCTAAAGTTATTTATCTATTCAAAGGCACAAACGAATCTTCATACATATTTACAGCACAAAGACAACCTATTTTTAATATATTTTATTATTTTTATTTATTATATTTTATAAAAGTACTGACCATTAGGCTGCAGATACAGGCTAGATGGCTTATAATTATTTTAGCCATTCATTCTCTGTGCGTTAATGTTTGTTCTAACACATGTGCAGGAGCTGGAGGCGGTACTAACAAACTGTGCTTTATTCTCACACTCGCACTTTGTTTGATTGACAGTGTTCAGCTATTATTGCTTACTGATAATATTATGTTTGTTGATTGGTCAGCTCGGGCGTGCACATGCGCAGTGCCCGTTACATGTTAACTTTCGGTTTCCACTACTTCCGGACTCTAGTCATGTAGAACTCATCTCCGACTTTCTCTTCAATAACAGTCATTAAGTTTATTTATAAGATTGTGAATACACAATTTCTTATCCAGCAGAACTCAACTACTGCCGTGGGGGAAGGGGGGTGGGGGTGCACCCCCCACGCCCTTGATCAGCAGCCATCTGATGTTTCAGCAGCTGATACCGGGTTGGGTAGTATTCATTGCAGACTTTGCAGATATGCAAGACCGCAGGTGGTTGGCTTATCGTGCATTGAGAGTTTCAAATGTACACGCACAAAAAAATGTTTTTTTTTTTAAATATTCACTTGTAAAACTAAACAAACGCCACTGGGTGCTGTTCTATTTTCAACAAAATCATCTATCCTAATATTGAATTAGTTTCATTTATTACTGCTTACTATGCTTTATTGGGGTGGGTGCCGTAGTGGTGAGGGTGTTGCGCTCGTGAGCGGGAGGTTGTGTGTTCAAATCCCAGTTTGACCCGCACTGTGCTAAGACCCCTGGGCAAGGTCTGAACCACAAGTGTGCCTCTGTTCACCCATCAGTATAAATGGGTACAAGTAAAAATATACTGGGAAGGTAACCTGCGATGGAGCAGCGTCTCATACAGAAGGAGTTGTACTCCCAGTCGCTTCAGGCTAATAGGTTCCCCTCTCCAACCAACTTTTTTAGTCAAGGTTCGCTTTTTTTTTTTACAATGTATGGAATGACCCATTTTCCTCAGAATTTCAGAGAGAAATGCTCTATAGCCTGCATGTACAACATTTGCTGCCTTCTTTCCTTAACTAATGAAGTAATAGTTGGCACCTGTTTTTCAAACTGCTATTATTTTGAACATGCCCCTTTCAATGAGTGAATCATTTACACATAATCAGTTGCATGCATGTCATGACTGTTGCGTTTGTTAAAATTCTATTACTCTCCTACACCTGCTAGTAAATTATTTGCCATGCTGGAATATCATTTCTACCAAAAACAGTGATGATCTGGTTAGTGATGTCTCACTGATATCATTTTGAACACAACTGTGTGTGTGTGTGTGTGTGTGTGTGTGTGTATATATATATATATACACATATATATATAGTCCTTCTCAAAAAATAAAAAAATAGCATATTGTGATATTCATTATTTTCTGGAATGTACAAATAAAAATTAAACTTTCATATATTTTAGATTCATTGCACACCAACTGAAATATTTCAGGTCTTTTATTGTTTTAATATTGATCATTTTGGCACACAGCTCATGAAAACCCAAATTTCCTATCTCAAAAAATTAGCATATCATGTTCAGGTACTCTAAACGAGCTATTAACCTAATCATCTGAATCAACCAATTAACTGTAAACACCTGCAAAAGATTCCTGAGGCTTTTAAAAACTCCCAGCCTGGTTCATTACTCAAAACCGCAATCATGGGTAAGACTGCCGACCTGACTGCTGTCCAGAAGGTCATCATTGACACCCTCAAGCAAGAGGGTAAGACACAGAAAGAAATCTCTGAGCGAATAGGCTGTTCCCAGAATGCTGTATCAAGGCACCTCAGTGGGACGTCTGTGGGAAGGAAAAAGTGTGGCAGAAAACGCTGCACAACCAGAAGAGGTGAGCAGACCCTGAGGAAGATTGTGGAGAAGGGCCGATTCCAGACCTTGGGGGACCTGAGGAAGGAGTGGACTGGGCTACAGGTGCCACATTCCCCAGGTCAAGCCACTTTTGAACCAGAAACGGTGGCAGAAGCGCCTGACCTGGGCTACAGAGAAGCAGCACTGAACTGTTGCTCAGTGGTCCAAAGTACTTTTTTCGGATGAAAGCAAATTTTGCATGTCATTCGGAAATCAGGGTGCCAGAGTCTGGAGGAAGACTGGGGAGAAGGAAATGCCAAAATGCCTATATGCTAATTCTTTTGAGATCGGGATTTTTGGTTTTTCTTTACTTTTTTGCCCAAATTATCAATATTAAAACAACAAAAGCCTTGAACTACTTCAGTTCTGTGTAATGAACCTAAAATATATGAAAGTCTAATGTTTATCAGTACATTACAGAAAATAATGAACAAATTTTGCATGTCATTCGGAAATCAAGGTGCCAGAGTCTGGAGGAAGACTGGGGAGAAGGAAATGCCTGAAGTCCAGTGTCAAGTACCCACAGTCAATGATGGACTGGGTTCCATGTCAGCTGCTGGTGTTGGTCCACTGCGTTTTATCAAGGGCAGGGTCAATGCAGCTATCTGCTGAAAAGTTTTATGGAGATGATTTTAATTTTTCAGCATGACCTGGTACCTACTCACAGTACCAAACCCACTGGTAAATGGTTTACTGACCATGGTATTACTGTGCTCAATTGGCCTGCCAACTCTCCTGACCTGAACCCCATAGAGAATCTGAGATATTGTGAAGAGAAAGTTGAGATACACCAGACCCAACACTGTGGATGAGCTTAAGGCTGCTATCGAAGCATCCTGGGCCTCCATAACACCTCAGCAGTGCCACAGGCTGATTGCCTCCATGCCACACCGCATTGAAGCAGTCATTTCTGCAAAAGGATTCCCTACCAAGTACGTATTGAGTGCATAACTGAACATAATTATTTGAAGGTTGACTTTTTTGTATTAAGAACACTTTTTTTTTTTAATTGGTCGGATGAAATATGCAAATTTTTTTAGATAGGGATTGTTGGTTTTTCTTTACTTTTTTGCCAAAATTATCAATATTAAAACAATAAAAGGTCTGAACTACTTCAGTTATGTGTAATGAATCTAAATATATGAAAGTCTAATGCTTATCAATATATTCCAGAAAATAATGAAGTTTACCACAATATGCTAATTTTTTGAGAAGGACCTGTAGATAAGCTTCTGACAAGTCGAGTCATGTTGTGAAAAACACTAAATTATCCATGAAATCAGACAATATATATATATATATATATATATATATATATATATATTTTTTTTTATAAGCAATTCTAAACAATTACATACATACCAAAAGCATCTGCATCTTTACCCGTAGATTGGAAGGTTACAGCTGAGAGGAAAATAATCTGTTCCAAGACAAATTCATCTAGCTTTGAATCATTTGCAGAAGTGAAAACATGAGTTCCAAAGTAACAGTTAAACCTGCATGCAAATCATCCACGTGGTTTGACCATGTGACAGACAACCTTACAACAAAACTCACATTATCCAATTCTTGTCTTAAAAAGTAAATGGGCCTTTAAATATTAGATTCCCTCAAGCAAAATGCTTTGTAAAAGTGTGCAGTTTATAAGACGAGAGAGAGAGAGAGAGATAGAGAGAGAAAATAAGAAAAAAAAGATTAATAAATGACTAAATATATGCATATGGGAAACGAACCTATTCTGGGTAAACAGGTGTCATGAAAAGTCTTGTGACAGTGTGACACTGCCTTAAAAAATACAGCATGAAACAGATTTTAACAATGTTTTATTTGATAAGCCTTCCTCCAGAGTGTATTAAACACTGAAACAACGCGAGAAGAAAAAGTCCTTAGGGCTATCATAAGGAGAAAATAACAGATGGAATGGATAATTAGTGAAAATCATTTGAACTAAACAAAACATCTAAGTCACTCTGGACAGGGGAGTCTGTAAAAGGCTTGAATTTAGAACTGAGGTGCTGTGTTCAGTAGTTTTAGGTTACACAAAAGTCTTTAAAAAAAAAAAAAGATTTCTTTTTTTTTTTTTTTTTTTTTTTTACAAAAATCCATGTCTTTAACTTCAAGTGGAACAACATTTGTGTACCAACTTCAGGTACACATACATATCATTATTATCAAATTAACCTTAGTATTCTGATCGCAACATATCTCTTTGATCTGATCATTCTGTACTTATTTTATTTTTAGTTTGGTTTCGCTTTTATTTAAATTATGCAAGGCCATTATAAGAGCATTACATATATCTTCATAGGTTGAGATGCTGGATTGTCCACAGCACAGTGTTCATAAATCCATCTGATTCTGCATCAACTTTGGACAAAGAGTGATTGTTATCTGGATACCATAACAACCTATCGGTAAAAAAGCAAAATAAAATATATTAGAAGATTATTTATATATATATATATATATATATATATATATATATACATATACATACACACACACACACACACACACACACACACACACACAGAAACCCCCTGGGTACGAAAACTCCGGGTTACGAAAAACATTTTCCTTAGTTTTCGTCCCCTGTATACGAAAACAACCTCCTCTTATGAAAAGCGCCTAACGCGCCATTCAAAATTCAAACACGCCAATCAAAATTTCACACCATACGAGAGTTGCTCTCTCATTGGCTGTCTCCCAACATCCCGCCCCGTTGGACTCCCATTGGCCAGGAGGGAGCTGAATCTCCATAGTACTGCACCAATAAAGCTTGTTTGTCACACGCGTGAAGGCGAGTTGAACTGGACTGTTGCTTGTTTCGAGATCATTGCAGTGTTATATTTCGTTATCGCCGAAACCCCTCTACAATTGGGACGATATTGAAGCAGAAGGAGACCTTAAAGCAGAAATACAGTGACGGAGGTGATTATTTCGGCACGATATTGAAGCATGAGTAGAATGCTCTGTGAAACAAGACCTGAAAGAAAGTTCATTTTAAATCTAGGCATCTGATCTTTCAAACAGGTACTGTAATTCTGCTTTAAATTCAACATCCCGTCCAATTAAACATTCAAATAGAATTGTTTCATCAGCTGCGCGTTGCGTGTGGGCGGAGCCCGCATTCGGCAAAACAAACCATAGAGACTGTGTGTGTCTGTGTGTGTGTATGAGAGAGAGAGAGAGAGAGAGAGAGTGTGTGTGTGTGTGTGAGCGAGAGAGACAGACTGCCTACAGAGTCAGTCAGAGATGAAAGGAGGCTTAACGCTTTAGTTTTTAGGTTAGTTTTTTAAGTTGTTTAATTCAGTAAATGTTTAATAAATGTGCCGCACTTGGGTGAATGTGAGCAAAATGCGGCTCATCTGGAACACTGATCCCTCAAGGAATCAAGTTAAAGTTGAGTTTGGACCTCCGATCTGTCAAGCAGGGAATGCGCTTTGAATTCCCTATCTTAAAATGCTCCAGCGTCCTGCGTGTGGGCGGAGCCCGCATTCAGCGGAGTGCGCCATAATACACAAATGTCACAGATGTGTATTATGTGATTAATATGTACTGTGTGTGTGAGAGAGAGAGAGAGATAGAAAGAGAGACAGTGTTGTGTGTGTCTATGTGCGTTAATAAAAAATGTTTAATAATGGTTTAATTAATAAGTATGTTAATAAAATGGTTTAACATGTTAATAAAATGTCATCATCATCATCTTCCGCTTAGTCCAGGGTCAGGTCGTGGGGGCAGCAACCTAAGCAAAGAGGTCCAGACGTCCCTCTCCCCAGCCACTTCCTCCAACTCTCCCGAGTGGACCCAGACAAGCCGAGAGACATAGTCCCTCCAGCATGTTCTAGGTCGACCCCAGTGTCTCTTCCCAGTTGGACATGCCTGAGACACCACACCAGGGAGGCGTCTGAGGGGGCATTCTGACCAGACGCCCGAGCCACCTCAACTGGCCCCTTTCAACGCGGAGGAGCAACGGATCTACTCCGAGCTCTCCCCGGATGGTGGAGCTTCTCACCTGGTGAAGGAAGCTCATTTCAGCCACTTGTATCCGTGATCTTGTTCTTTCGGTTATTACCCAAAGCTCGTGACCATAGGTGAGGGTTGGAACGTAGATCGACTGGTAAATTGAGAGCTTCGCCATGCGGCTCAGCTCCTTCCTCACCACGATGGACCGGTACAGGCACCGCTTAACAGCAGAGGCTGCAGCGATCTGTCTGTAGATCTCTCGCTCCATCCTTCCCTCACTCGTGAACAAGATCTCAAGATACTTAAACTCCCCACTTGGGGCAGGACCTCATTCCCGACCCGGAGGGTGCATTCCACCCTTGTCCGACTGAAATCCATGGCCTCAGACTTGGAGGTACTGATCCTCATCCCGGCTGATCTCCAATGAGAGCTGGAGTTCCCGACTTGATGAAGCCAAAAGGACAACATCATCCGCAAAAAGCAGAGACGATATCCAATGGCCACCAAACCAGAACCCCTCATTGCCTCGACTGCACCTAGAAATTCTGTCCATAAAAATTATGAACAGAATCGGTGACAAAGGACAGCCTTGGCGGACTCCAACTCCCACCGGAAACGAATTCGACCAGTTGTTGCCAATATGGACCAAACTCTGGCTCCGGTGATATAGTGACCGAATAGCTCGTAGCAATGGGTCTGGAACGCCGTACTCTCGGAGCACGCCCCACAAGATCATTTGAAGGACACAGTCGAAAGCCTTCTCCAAATCCACAAAGCACATGTAGACAGATTGGGCAGCCCCCAATGACCACGAGATGTGTCAACCAAGACAGTCCTACAACATCCAGAACCCTGAGATATTCCGGGCGTATCTCGTCCAACCCCGGAGCTCGACCACTGAGGAACTGTGACCTCCACTCCAGTGATGGGCAGACCCCCACCCGAACTCCCAGGGTCTTCCTCTTTCACAGAGGGCGTGTTGGTGGGCTTGAGGAGGTCCTCAAAGTATTCCCTCCACCTCTCGACAACATCTCCAGTCGAGGTAAGCAGCTCCCCACCTCCACTGTAAACAGTGTTTGTGAAGAACTGCTTTCCCCCTCCTAAGACGTCAGATGGCGGTCCAGAACCTTTTTGAGGCCAACCGATAATCACTCTATGGGCCCTCACCGAACTCCTCCCACGCCCGAGTTTTTGCATCTGCGACAGCCTCGGCTGCAGCACGTTTGACCAACCGGTACCTGTTTGCTCTGGGCTGCCGCCTCAGCAATGGAGGCACGAAACATGGCCCATTTGGATTTCATGTCCCCCGCCTCCTCTGGGACGTGGTTGTAGCTCTGCCGGAGGTGGGAGTTAAAGGCCTCTTGGACTCCGCCAAACGTTCCCAGCAGACCCTGATTACACGCTTAGGCCTGCCAGGTCTGGAAGGCAACCTCCCCCACCACCAAAGCCAGCTCACCACCAGGTAGTGATCGGTAGACAACTCAGCTCCTCTCTTCACCCGAGTGTCCAGAACATATGGTCGCAAGTCCGATGACACGACTACAAAGTCAATCATCGAATTGCGACCTAGGGTGTCCTGGTGCCAAGTGCACTTATGGGCACACTTATGTTCAAACATGGTATTCGTGATAGACAAACTGTGACGAGCACAGAATTCCAACAACGAAACACCATTCGGGTTTAGACTGGAGAAGCCATACCTACCGATCACACCCTTCCAGGTCACACTATTGTTGCCCACATGAGCGTTGAAGTCTCCCAAGACAACGAGTGAGTCTCCTGAGGGAGCGTCCTCCAACCCCCCCACCCCCGCCCCCCAAAGACTCCAAAAAAGGTGGGTGCATAAGCACAAATAACAGTCAGGACCCGTCCCCCCCGCCCGAAGACAGAGTGAAGCTACCCTTTCATCAACCGGGGAGAACCCCAACATTGGGGCACCAAGACGGGGGGGCAACAAGAATACCCACACCGGCTCGCCGCCTCTCCCCATGAGCAACTCCAGAAAAGAATAAGGTCCAGCCTCTCTCGAGCCCAAGCTATGCGTTGAGGTGAGCCCAAATATATCGAGTTGGTATCTCTCCACCTCATGGACCAAATCAGGCTCCTCCCCCACCAGAGAGGTAACATTCCATGTCCTGAGGGTCAGAGTAAGTAGCCGAGGATCGGTTCGACAGAATCCATGCCTTTGGCTGCCACCCAACTCACATTGCACCCGACCACTAAAACTTCTCCTACGGGTGGTGGGTCCATGGGAGGGCGTAATAAATAATATGGGAGGGCGTAATAGGGGCAGTGATGGTCTAGCGGATAGGGCGCAGGATCGCTGATCCTAAGGTTGGGGGTTCGAGTCCCCACAGGGTTGTCACGGTTCCCCCCCCAGTGCAGCTGAGTTATCAAAGGCAGGCCATGTCTCTCACTGTCTATGGTGTGAGGCATGTAAAAGAGCCATTGCTGACTCTCGTAAAGAGTAGGCTGCAAAGCCGTCAGCGTGTTTCTGTCCCTTGCTAAAAAAAGGGTTGTGACAGGAAGGGCATCCGACATAAAAACCCATGCCAAATCAAATGTGTGCATCAGATGATTCGCTGTGGCGACTTTCGAGAACGGGAAAAAGCCGAAAAAAGAAAGAAAGAAAAATTGACTCCAAGGCGCAGTGGTTCGCAAGTCCGCCTCACAGCAAAAAGACCTAGGTTCGACTTCCGCACTCAGCGGGGCCGTTTCTGTGTAGAGTTTGCATGTTCTGCCCGTGCTTGTGTGGGTTTCCGTGGTTTCCTCCCACAGTCCAAGAACATGCACATGAAGCTGACTGGCTGTTCCAAATCACTCCTGGGTGGGACAGTGAGCGTAAATGGTTGTACGTCTGTTTGCTTGCAATGGTCTGGCGAGCTGTTCATGGTGTGCCCCACATTTGCTGAGAGTCGGCTGAAAGACACACCAGCCTCCTTAATAAAATGTTTAAATAGTTTAATAAATAATTTTCTTTTACTTTTAATACATATTTCATACAAAATTGGTGTACTTTCATAATTTTTCAAGGGTTTGTGGGGTAGTCTTGGGAGCCTTGGAACAAATCAGGCGTTTTACATGTAAAATGCGCCTCTACTTACAAAACTTCCACATTACGAAAAAAGCGCTGGAATGGACCAATTTCGTAAGTAGGGGGCAGACTGTCTGTCTTCCTTTCGGCTTTTTTCCCTTTTACTCGGGAGTCGCCACAGCGAATCATCTGATTCGCACGTTTGATTTGGCAGAGGTTTTTACGTCGGATGCCCTTCTTGTCACAACCCTTTTAGCAAGGGACAGAAACACGCTGACGACTTTGCAGCCTACTCTTTACGAAAGTCAGCAATGGTTCTTTTACATGCCTCTCACCATAGACAGTGAGAGACATGGCCCGCCTTTGGTAACCCAGTTAGCTGCAATGGGGGCAGACTATATATATATATATATATATATATATATATATATATATATATATATATAGAGAGAGAGAGATAGATATATAAATACATGGAGAAACAGACATATTATGGACATTGAATTATAATCATGTTTTCAGATTTTCCTTTTCTTCCAATAGCAAAAATGATTTTTTTTTTCAAAAAATTAAAAGATCATTCGTAAGAGGCCCTTTCTTTCTTTTTACCTGACAGGCACTTGCAAAGCCTTCAGAGCTTTGTAGTACTCGATGCCTTGCTTATTAGGCACACGCTTATCTTCTGCTCCCAAGATAAGCAGCACAGGAGTCTTTACCTAATGAGGAACACAAAAACACAATCTTTTTCATAATTTTTTCATATCTTATTCATATATTCCATTCAATCCTAAATTCAGTATTCTTTTTACTGCTTCTTGTCTAATAAGCATCTTTGACTTAATAAGCATCTATGAATTCATGTCTTTCAAATCAGTATTTTAAATATTTAAAAATTCTCAACATCAAATAATGTAAAATTTCAACCTGCCAATTTACATTTCCAAACCGCAGATAAATAAGAACTTAAGAATGCTTGGTTTTGATCAGTTCAGCAATGTTCAGTAGATCACTGCATAAAAAAATACATATTTTAGTGGCCATTTTAGTTACAATACATTTTTAGTATTACGATGTTATAATGGGGTGGTTCCATGTGAAATGACCTGACATGAGAAAAAAAAATCAAGACTGACCACTTCAAATTTCCTTTATATTTGTACTTGCAGCCAGTACAAACTGACAGTTTGGATCGCTCGCTCTCATTTTATTTGATTTTTTTTTAAGATTTACACGAATTGTGGGCTATAAAGGTGGCAAGGAAAAACATCTTTTGAAATATGAGAAATTTTTAACAGAGCTAAAATAACATTCTCAGGATTTATTCTTGAGTAAAACTCTGTCCAAAACCCCTAAAATGCAATCCCACAAAATTTCATATTTAGAGATGCATGGCCTTCCCAGGGGCAGTGGTGGCCTGGTGGTAAAGGGCGCCGGATCGCTGATCCTAAGGTTGGGGGTTCGAGTCCCACTCTCCACAAGGTTGTCACTGTCCCCCCAGTGCAGCTAACTGGGTTATCAAAGGCTGACCATGTCTCTCACTATCTATAATGAGAGGTTCATGTAAAAGAACCATTGCTGACTTTCATAAAGAGTAGCTACATAGCCGTCAGCATGTTTCTGCCCCTTGCTAAAGGGTTGTGTCAGGAAGGGCATCTGACGTAAAAACCTATGCCAAATCAAACATGCGAATCAGATGATTCGCTGTGGTGAACCCTGAAAAAAAAAGGAAAAAACTGAAAAGAAAGAAGACGAAGATGCATGGCCTCCCAAAATTATGTATTATGTGAAAAAGTAAATTTCCCCAACCATATCTCAAGATAGACATATGTACTTTAAGGCCAAATAATCATGTATGATAGATAGAAAACCGTTTTGTTGTTTAATTTATTAAAAATAGAAATAAAGTTGGTACTGTAGGTAATTTGTTTTATGAAAAACAATTTATAACAACAGATTAAATGCAAAGCCATATCACATTGGTTGTAACGTTATTTTTCGTTATTCATCATGGGCGCCAGTGATTCCTCGTTCGACTGAAAAGAAGCGTGCTCTGTTATCAATAGAAGTGAAACAGGATCTGAATTCCGAATTCCGCGGAAAATTGACATGTATGCAAATTTTATGTAAGCAACTCCAAGGCCAAATATGGATTCTATGGCATCATTTATCCATTTGCTTTAATTTTGTACCGTACTGTACTGTAGCCTCTGCATTTAACCCCTCCAAAGTGACCCCCCCCCACACACACACAGGAGGCACCTGGAGAGCAGCTGGGTACCTTGCTCAAGGGCATTTCAGCAATGAAGGTGGTTGCTTCTCTAATCATTAGGCTACGCTTCCTGCTTTTGAGGTCTATACTGATATTTTATTCCAATAAAAAAAACCTGAACTCGTCATGCTTTTGACTTTGGTCTCATGTTCAGTTTGTCTACAATGTGAAATTTCTGCTTGCACAACTGTCTTTGCTGTTTAAAATATGTTCCATTAAGCATGTGATTTGTTGGTTTAAAGTGTTTCATCATGTTTTATTAAAAATAAGCCAAAATATCATTTGGCTATTGAAAACATTACAACATAAATCTGTCTGAGCTGCAACATTTTAAGGAGACACTGGAATTTTAATATTGTTGATTCATCATATTATATATTATGCAATAAGAAATATACAAAATACTTAACAAAACAAAGTAACCTGTGTGACATGTTTGATGGGTGACTTGCTTAACATTTGGTCCAGAATAGTAGAGTTCAGCATGATGTTTGTGTTATAATCAAATCCAGCTTCCACCATACACCTGCACAGAGCAGAAGTGGGAAAACTGTGACAGAGGTAACCAAACAGTAATTCTACTGCACTTTAACTGTGGGCTCCATATTTTTTTTTATGATTATTGTTAAAAAACACACTGAGAAGCCATCAATAAACAGAAGTGTATTTCCTCTCCAAATATTTTTTGAGTGACCTTCAGAAAAACTTTAACCTACAACCATTTTGCTGAGAAATATTTATTTGCTTATAAATGATTAAAGTCCCAGACTCAAAAGTGCTTTTCGGTGTGGAGTTTGTATGTCCTCCCCGTACTCATGTGGGCTTCCTCCAGGTTCTAAAGTTTCCTCCCAAAGACATACACATTAGGCCACCGGGCTGTTCCATATTGCCCCAGTTTTGAGTGTTAATGGCTGTGTGTGTTCAATCTTTCAATAGACTTGAGTTTTTCAGAGAGTACCAAGGTCAAATAGTCAAAACATAATTACATTTAATGTCCATAAATGAGTCCCTTAGAGCAATAGTGGGCCAAGTCAATTTTTGTGAATTTTCAGGAGAGCTCTTTAAAATTTTAAGGCTATGAAATTCATATTTCAAAACGTCCTTCAATTTTTTTTTTTAAATTTCAAATGTCTTTAGTCTTACTGAATACTTTTAAATCCCTCTGTTGCTGAAACTTAAGCATTTTGTCAAAAATTGTGACTTAGACCACTGAAAAGTAAAATTTAAACCCAGGTTTGTTGCAATTCTTTTAAGTCCAAATGTCCTGAAAATGTAGCAATATTATGAAAAATAATGAATAACATTCAGTTAAACACTAACAAGCAGGTGTAGTGGTGTCTTAGGTAAAACAATACTTACCTTCTGAGTCCTCTTTTAACTGAAGAACCACTTTTTCAGGTTTGTTTTTCCTAAATATACAGGCTCCACACATGGGCACCATTTCTCTATTTATTTCTGTACTTATCTCAAAATTAATAAAATAGACTTAATCCACTGTTGCTCTTAGGGTCTCAAATAGGTGTGGCATGTATATTTTAATTTAGTAGACAAATGAAAGAATGACAAAATAATCAGAAAAAGAAAGAAAGATTATTACCAGTCAGGAATGTCAGTACTGCCAATCATAGATGCCAGGTTGGTGACTGGATTCAGAGCAACACACGCTTTGTAGAAGTCTGGATATTGACCAATTAAGTGACAAGCCAGAAATCCTCCATGGGAGCCCCCCATAACAACAACTTTCTCTTTGTCAAATTCTCCTTGCTCTAAAAGGCTCTCAACAGCAAACTATAATGGAAAAATCACAATTTTAATGAGGTTAATGGCATGTTTTCAGAGTGCATGCTGGTTTATTAATACATATCTCGAAAGGGACAGAATCAGTTTGTAAAAGGAAGAAAACAATATTATGGGTCTGATCATGAAGCGGTCACATTTTCCAACAACCCAACTTCAAACTTGAAGCAATGTGTCCATGTTTATTTAAACTTTCCAAGTTTATTTGTGAATCAATGCATCAAAATCTTTGGTGCATGTCTGGGAGAGAATATCAAAATGAGCACATATGGTGACCACAGTTTATGAAATAATTCAAATACTTTCTAGTTTCCACCCATTTCACACTCAATATGGTAATAATAGAAATACATCATTTTCACATCCTGCTAAGCCTCTGCTAAGGTTTCCACAGGTCCAATAACCACACGAGTCAGAGCACAAGTGCATGTACAATGAACTGCGGAATTTGCATGTGCATAGCAAATTGGAAAATAAGCACCAGCCATAAAAAGGGACCAATGATATACAGAACTTTCCTGTCCATGTTATATAGTGTATCTTGTGCACCCACCAATCATTGATATATTGGCATTTATTGACTTTAAATACTAAAGAAAAGTTGAAAACATCAAGCACCATCAATTGTCACAGTGTAACTAATTACACAATTATTAACTAAAGCTAAGTAAATAGACGGCAATTCATTATGTCCTTGTTATAGACTGAATTTTTGAGTCGTCTTACTGATAATTTGATGTTTCCTCCAAAGAATATTATTCTGCATCTACCATGCTTTAATGCAGGGGTGCTCAATACGTCAATCGCGAGCTACCAGTCGATTTCGAAGGTAATATTGGTCAATCGTGAAGGTAGTATTGGTAAATAACATGACGCTCAAAAAATAGACGTATTTTTTTTACCTTTAGCTCACCGCGCATGTGCAAACAATGGCATTAAGTAAAGCAAAACAAGCTAGTCAGCGAGTTCCCTCATATTTTAAGCCCTCGCTTTTTTTCTTAAAGTAAAGAGAATTTATCAAACATGAGTATGGATGCTGGAGTAAAGAAGAAGACAAAGTATTACTTTCATACGGAATGGGAGGTGGACTTTTTTTCACGATGTCATTTTCGAAGTGCGTTTGGAAGTGTGCTTGAGACTGGCTGTCAGCAGCTACTGTCTGGACTATGCGTTCCTGGCTGATTCAATTCAGTGCAGGTCATCAAAGTGAACTCAGGTACAGACACCCCCCGACTTACGTTTTTAATTGGTTCCGGATGGCTGAACGCAAGTTGAAAGTGATATCTGTGACGTGTGACATATGACGCTCATACTGTATTATACATCCATAAATACTATTACCATATCTAATAAAACACCCCTAAAAATCAATTATTGTAAACATACCATTGTAAAATAATATCAAATATATCAAATAATAGCAACATTAAATTCAACTAAGTAATTTATTTATACCGAGTCACTTTACATGAAGTTTAAAACAGTCAATCAACGCTTACAATATGTGAGGCGCTCAATTCCAAAAATAGTGTACTTGCTGTGTGTTATACAGACTTCCGGTCTTTCAAGTGCACAAGGGTACTGTTGAACTCGTTTAGAACACAGCCTGCACTAATGTGAATCCCAGCAAAGCGGAGAGTTCTTTCTTTTGTGTAAGTAAGTAAGTAAACTTTATTCAAGAGATGCATATAAAGAACAAGTACAAATTCTAATGAATATTAATATAAATATAT
The DNA here is from genome assembly GCA_024760905.1 of Plotosus lineatus. Classification (NCBI taxonomy): domain Eukaryota; kingdom Metazoa; phylum Chordata; class Actinopteri; order Siluriformes; family Plotosidae; genus Plotosus; species Plotosus lineatus. The sequence goes on along the minus strand of CM045729.1, from coordinate 31,048,719 downwards.
GTATACACTCTTAGGATTCTGCTAAAAGATAATAAATATCTGTAATTGTTCTGTGATTTGTGGATTCAGGTTTTCATTAATTTTACAACTCTTTGCTTAACTGAGTATGCATTAGATTGTGCCGATCTGAGCAAATAGTT
>CM045729.1:30993579-31046079 GCA_024760905.1 Plotosus lineatus | reverse complement strand
ACACATCTCATCATCACATGGTTTCTTTTACTATGAATTTATCAATTCTATCTAAAACAGTGCTTCTCAATTATTTTCTGTGGTGCCCCCCCAGGAAGAAAAAAAAAAAAAACATTTCACGACCCCGACCGCCCCCGCGAGCGACTATAAATAGTATTATTTGTGTATAAAATTGTCATTAGTACACCTCTGCATATCATTGTATCTTTATTAACATTAAAAACAAAAAAGAAAGAAATATACACCCCACTCTTTTAGAAGCACTGATCGAAGGCCATCTGTCATTTTCTTCCCCCACACGGCATAGCATCTACCCTGTATCTCCTTCACAAGTTGTTTTCTAACCCAATCTCCTTTTCTTCCCTACCATTAGAATCTGCTAGTGACTGTTTCCTTTCCTCAGTCTCTGGATCGATGGATCTCTTCAGCCCTGCTCTACAAAATATAAAAAGATTTCTTGCCCTGGGTTTCAGAGGTGCTGCGAAGCGATCTGAGACAGTTCAGAGCAGATGTGAGAAAGTGGAAGAGGCAATATTCCACTACCCTTTTGAAATAATGACAGAATACTCACATCTGTAAAAGTACACTGTAAATATAAAAAGTAAAAACCATGAAAATATTACCACAAACCCAGGAATATCACCATGACATTAAAACCAGATGCTGAACAAAAATAATAACTAAACATGTGATTGATGCTCATATATCACAGATACCAATTGATGTGGGTATAAGCTTGATAAAACATCATAAAATAGTTGTATTCCACACCAATTACGAATTTTTAAACCGAATATTACATTTAAAAAGGTAATTACCGGCCTAGGAACTAAAAAATGTTTCCTCTGTAACTGTACTACGCAGCTGCGCATGACTATGTCACCAAAAAAGGCAGACAATAACAGAGTTGATGATTTCAAGCTAATTTGCATTTGCTGCCAAAGATTTTAAGATTACAAAAGGACATGTGGAGATTGAGAGAGCATTACTACTACATATTAATAATCTTAAAAATTCAATTGTTCTTTCGTATCTATCCCAAACCAACTTCAACCCAACCTTTTAAAACAAAAATTAGACATCATAGAAAAGAAAAACTTGTGTTTTAACTGTTGGAATTCTCTTCCACCAATTGAGTCCTTCTTTTAAATTACATCATTTCTCTAATGTATTATTATTTTACAGGGGATTTTTATTTTTTATTTTATGCGAGTGTAACAGGGCTGACCTCAAATCAGGGGCGATAAGAAACAATTTTTACATTTCTTTTCTTAAAAATGTAAATATTTTAAGACGAAGACTATAGTTAAAAACAACTGCAAATGTGAAAATTGTATCATTGTTCCTACAATATACAAATTCAACATCCTGCTTTAAGAGCATAAACACTGAGGCACAGTGAAAAATCCTTATCCATGTAAAATAAAATATAATTTTATCAATTAAAAATATAATATAACTTGACTTTCATTTAATGCTACATATAATGAACTATTTAGTATTATGTTTACGACTTACACATTATTTGTTATGGAAAAAATAGGGCTGATTTAATGAAGAGACCCATATTTATAATTCACATAAAATACAGTACATGAAAATATGGTAAATAAACATGACACATACTGATAAATAGTAATACATTCAGCATTTCACAAAGTGATATTATTACAATGATTATTACTTGGTCAAAGTTTTTGAATTCATAATAAAAAATTATTAATCGCGTTCCTTCACCTGTACATCTTTGACATCTTGGGTACCTATATTTCCAGGCAGAGAGAAGATGCTGTCCTGACCATATCCAAGAGAGCCTCTGTAATTAACTGTAAGAAACTCTGATTAGGTGAATCACAGTGTTCATGATACATTATTGTACGAACGGCATGACTGAATGTTTTTTCTTTTTCATTACGGACTTATTGTAAAGGTTTACAGAAATATTACTGTATAAGGAATCATTATGACTAAAGCACAAAATCTGAACTGATACTTGATCCCACATTATCAAATTAGTGCCCTTTATACTGGTTATGTGAAAAACAAATACAAATACTACTAGTACTGCTTTGTGAACTGGTTCACGATCAAGCTTGTTCGAGCCATTATGGTGAACTTCGAACCACATTGCGCACCATGTTTTGAGTGATTATTACATTTACAACATTTGGCAGACACTCTTATTCAGAGACAATTTTTTTATACAACTGAGCAATCACAGGATCATTTACGTGTGGATAATTATAAGGAATAATACTAAATGATAGTGAGATTCGAACAGCTAACCTTTGAATTAGCAACCCATTGCCTTACCCACTAAGCCACCATGGCTCCATTGAGCACTATGTTCTTAAACCAAGGAAATGTGCAATGATTTTTATGGAAATAAATCTAAAAAAAATCCCAACAAAATCCTCAGTTTCTACTCTTCATCTTAAAATCTTGGCACTACCAATGTATCTTTAAAGTTCCTGGGCACTATCTTTCATAGTATACTTCAAAGTAGACTTCCGTATTCAACAAGAAAGGTTGTCATAGAATGTGCTTCTTCTGATTAACTGTTGTGAAACAGAGCGGAGGTGGCCGAGGAGGAGCCTCTCCATGGTCTTCCTGAGGTGGGAGGTCAGGGCGACAGGTCTGTAGTGGGCCGGTTCCTTGGCTTGAGCTGTTTTAGGAACTCGGACACAAAGGAGGTCTTCCACAGGACAGGAACCTTCTCCAAGCTGAGGCTCAGGTTGTAGAGTTGGCATAGGACCTCACAGAGCTGGTCCGCACAGGTCCTCAGCAGCCTGGGGCTGATGTCATCTGGTCCTTCAGATTTCCTCTGATTCAGTCGCCTCAACTGTCTCCTCACCTGGTTCGAAGTGAGGGAGAGGGGGGACTGAGGTGGGCTGCAGAGGGAGGGGGATGTGTCTGTGGGGCTGCTGTAGTCAGGTGAAGTTGGCCTGGGGAGGGGGGAGGTGTCCGCTGGTCTGGAGACATGTGAAGAGGGGGGGACAGGGAGGGGGGCAGAGGGGGGAATCAAACCTGTTGAAGTAACAATTTAATTCATCTGCCCAGCACTGGTCACCATCAGCTGTCCCTCTGACACTCTGCCCAAATCCAGACATCTTTAGTCCTCTCCAGACATCCCGCATGTTGTTCTGAGCCAGCTTCTCCTCCATCGTCTTCCCATAATCCTTCTTGGCCCTCCTGATCCTCCACTGGAGCTCACGCTGGACCTTCTTCTGCTCCTCTCTATCCCCTGAGATGAAAACCCTCTTCTTCTGGTTCAGGAGGACCTTAAGCTCATGGGTGACCCACGGGTGGTTGTTGGAGAAGCACCGTACCCTCCGTGTTGGCACAGTGCTGTCCACGCAGAAGTTCATGTAATCAGTGATACAGTGTGTGAGGCCGTCGATGTCATCACCAAAGGAGTCACAGAGCATGCTCCAGTCTGTGGTCTGGAAACAGTCCCTAAGCCTCTCATTGGTCTCCTCGGTCCACGCTTTCACAGACCGCTTCTGCACAGGTTCCTTTCGCACCCTGGGTGTGTATTGGGGGAGCAGGTAGACAAGGTTGTGAGCCGAGCTTCCCATTGGGGGGAGGGGGGTGTAAGCGTCCTTCACATTCGCATACAGCAAGTCCAGCGTTTTATTGTCTCTTGTGGTGCACTGCACGTACTGCCTGAATATCGGGAGAAAGGCAGAGAGGGGGACATGGTTAAAGTCCCCGTTGATCAGAATCATGGCGCGGGGATGACGAGTCTGTGTCTGACTGACAGCGCTGTGGAGACGCCCACATGCGGCTGCCACATCAGCCGAGGGTGGAATGTACACGCAAAACACAATCACGTGTGAAAACTCCCTCGGTAGATAATATGGCCGCGCGCTCACCGCGAGCAGCTCCAGGTCCCGCGTGCACAGCAGTTCCTTCACGTACACGTTGGCCGCGTGGCACCACCATTCATTCACATAGACCGCCAAGCCCCCTCCTTTCTTCGTTCCGCTTTCCGCCACACTTCGGTCTGCGCACGCAAGTGTAAATCTGTTCAGAGAAACCACAGAGTCCAATGTGTATTCATTTAGCCACGTCTCTGAAAAAACACATGAGGCTACAGTCCCGGTACTTCCTCTGCTGCCGGGTCAGCGCCACCAGCTCCTCGGTCTTGTTGATGATCGCGCGGACATTTCCCATGATGACAGAGGGAACATATGTCCTCCGCGTCTTTCGTCCCCCTCTGCAGCCTCTCCTTTTCCACGGGAACAACAGGCTTCTCCGCATGAAGGAGAGGGGGTCGCGCAGTCCGAGGAGGGTCTCACTGTGTTGCTTACATACACTTGCTCAACACAGCTTGATTACTTTGGTGCTGGCTTGCCCATGTGCCGTGGTGGATTAACTCGAATGATTAAAAAAAAAAAAAAGAATACTCGGGAACTATTCTTACTGTCAAGATCATATGTCCACCATCATACTACCCTACCGTTCATAATCAAGTACCGTTGGCCCCCAACTAACGAAATTACTCCGTTCCAGAGCCCTTTTCGTATAGTGGGGATTTCGTAAGTAGGGGTTGCATCTTGCATGTTAAACGTCTAATTTGTTCCAAGGCTCTAGTCTTTGGACTGGATAAACCCCATAAACCCTTTAAAAATGATAAAAGTACACCAATTTTGTATGAAATATCTGTTAAAAGTAAAAGAAAATTATTTATTAAACAATTTAAACATTTTATTAACATGATAATCCATTTTATTAACATATTTATTAATTAAATCATTATTAAACATTTTTTATTAACACACACACACACACACACACACACACACACCCCTGTCTCAATATCTCTCTCGTGCGTGCACTGCGGGCCACGCCCACAAGACGTGGAATTCAAAGCGCATTCCCTAAACTAAACTAAAAACGAAAGCGTTATTTTCGCTCTCTCTCTCTCTCTCTCACGCACGCTGTGGGCCACGCCCACGAGACATGGAATTCAAAGTGCATTCCCTGCTTGACAAACTCAACTTTAATTTGATTCCTTGAGGGATCGGAATTCCAGATGAGCTCAAATGCGCCCACATTTATTAAACATTTACTGAATTAAAACTTAAAAAACTAAACTAAAAACTAGAGTTAAGCTTCCTTCTGTCTCTATCTGGGAGGCCAGCGGGGCGGGATGTTGAGAGACAGCCAATGAGAGAGCAACTCGCACGTCATGTGAAATTTTGATTGGCGCGTTTGAATTTTGAGTTGTGTCGTATCTCGGGGTCGAAAACTTCGGAAAATGTTTTTCATAACCAGGGGATTTTGTGTTTCTTTGTAAGTTTGGGCCAACTGTATTGTTATTTAAGTCAATCAATTATAATCAAGTATATGAACCATATAATAATTAATCTTAATGCATTATTAGCAACTATATCCAAAATGCAACAAAGAAAGCAAAAGAATTTTAAAAAAGAGCAGCAAGATATAAGTGAGGTTTATTAACTACATATACTTACCATGTAAGACAGCAAAGCCCAGCTTACAGAGAACCGCTGAACTTAAAAGCCACTCTGTCACTGTGACAGAGTGAGGACCCCCTGGAAGACAAAACAGATAAGCAAAACAAAAACTCTCGACAACAAGAAACATGTCCCAAGCCCAACTAAACAAAGCAATCAAGCAGTGATTCATGGTTGATTTGGATGTTATTGGTTTTATTTTTCCCATTGTTTTCTTTCTTTCAGATGTTTAACCCTTTATGCCTGACGGTGACGAATTCGTCACACAAGAATTAAAAGCGTAAAAAATTAATTTATATCACAACAGGCATCTGGGGAGCGAGTGTGATGAATGCGGTACATTTCCTGTTGAAGCGGAGATTGGTATTGCGTCATCTTTTCCCACGCTTTGTCAATTAGGCTCGAGACATCGTGAGTAAGTGACATCTGTGAGTCATCGTTGAAATTCTCAGTACTAAAAGCACAATGGATCAAATACCACTTGTGAAGATAGTGACGAATCGGAGACAGAAATGAATTATGATGACGAGGTGGCTGATCCCAACTTCATCCCTGATGATGTGAATATGGAAAAGAAAATAGAGCTAGATGAACAGACTCCTCCAAATGATGTCAGTGTCACCATTGAGCTCGATGGAGATTCGGCTGTTATCATAGATGAACAAGCCCCAATGCCAACTGCAAATGAAATCTCACTCGACAGTGGTCAGTCCTTCAAAATGAAAACCTTCAGTTACGATGCCGTTCCTTGGTCCTAACCTACCTTGTTCTACTGAAATTCTCTCTCCTTTGCAATATTTCAAGTTATTCTTCTCTGAAGCTCTCATGGACATAATAGTTCACAAAACTAACCTTTATTCTGCTGAGAAAAACATCAATAAACCTCTGAACGTAACTGGAAAGGAGATGGAGCAGTGGCTTGGGCTTGTTTATTTATTTTCGATTGTTTGATTACCAAACACTCCAATGCACTGGAGTAGAACATTATATCCATTATGTGATATTGCCAGTGACGTGATGAGCTGAGATAGGTTTGAAGCAATAAAGAGTAATTTTTACCTTGTGAATAACGCATCACTAAATGGATCATGGTCCAATAAATTTTGCAAAGTGCGACCTATGATTGATCATCTCCGAAGCAAGTTTCAAGCCCTCTCGAAAATTCAAAATGTCTGCGTGGATGAACAGTTGGTTCCTTTCAAGGGAAGGTCATCTGGTAAGCAGTACATTCTAAACAAACCAAAGAAATGGGGATTCAAACTTTTTGTTCTTGCAGACGAAAAGGGAATGATGTACAATTTCATCCCCTACGGTGGAAAGATAGAGCCGGTTGAGGATCCTAACGTACCTGATCTCAAAACAAGTGCCAATTCTGTTTTGCATCTCGCTCAAACCATCCCTCCAAAAATGAGTCATCTCTTATTCTTCGTCAACTGGTTCACATGGTTCCTCTGATGGACCATCTTGCCGGTCGTGGAATATTTTGCTGAACCGTGAACACCCTTATTTTCATACCAAAGGATTTTTAAGAAGTTTTTTATTTCAACTTGATCCATTTTATTTTACATACAGTTTATCAGTACCATTTGTACCAGTATTTCTGTGCCAAAATATTCTTATAAGGCTCATTTTATACCACTATTTTTGTATGAGATTTTTTTTTCAAGGTTTGTGATAAACAGGCGGCCCTCTTCTTACGAAATTAATCCGTTCCAGCGCCTTTTTCGGAATCTGGCTTTTTCTTAAATAGAGGCGCATTTTACATGTAAAACATGTGATTCGTTCCAAGGCTCCCAAGACTACTCTTTAAAAATTATAAAAGCATACCTTTTAAGGTACTTACTTCGTGTTGACCATGTCTTCTTAGCAGAGTTGAAATCTTACAATGACCATGGCACCGGAAATCAATTTCACCGGGAATCACACACGCGTGTGTGTATTATGCGTGCGTGTGTGTGTGTGCGCGTGCGTGTGTTGACCATGTTTTCTTAGCAGAGTTATAATCTTACAAGTGTTTATGCAAGGTTAAAAGCCAGAGCCATAAAATACAGTTGGAATGACACACAAACATGAACAAAGTTCACACAAACACGATCAAAGGTGGAATGACAGCAGGCCAGCGGGGCGGGATGTTGGGAGATAGCCAATGGGGAAGGAGCTGTGTCATCCCTCCTCGCCAATGGGAGGCCAGCGGGTCGGGATGTTGAGACATGTAGTCGATGGAACAGCAAGTCTAAATTTAGGTGGAGGTGCAGACATCGCGTTACGTTACTCTCACTCACACACCGTATGGGTCAAAGTGCATCCAACATTACAGCTCACGCCCCCCCCCCCCCACCTATTGTTTGAATGCTTGAATGATGTGTTTTAATGTTTGAATGCCATGTTTGAACGGCGCGTTTGGCACTTTTGTAAGGAGAACTCGTCTCGTATACAGAGAAAAAAAAATTAGGAAAATGTTTTTCGTATACTGAAGTTTTCATATTCTGGGGATTTCGTAAGAAGGGGGCCGACTGTATTGTGATACGTTATTGATAATGCAATAAAGGATATGTGATAAAAAAAAAAAATCTTTGACTTTTCACTTTACAAAATTTGCATGTTTCCTAAGGATGTGACGAGTTCGTCACCCATTATTATTAATATTTATTTAATCTTTCCAACCGAATGTGACGAATTCGTCACGTATTATTATTTTTTACAATTAATGCAAAATTTATATTTTCAGTACATATTATCTTTAACCAGCTTACCTAAGTCCCAAAAAAGCATGAATTATTATCTTTTTTACCGCTAGGAAATAATTCAGGGTGTAAAGGGTTAACATGTTGTGGTATAACATTTCCAGATAACACAAATATCTTTAGAACTGACCATGTGGCTTGACAATGAGTGGTAGTTTCTGTCCATCTTCCAGAGCCTTTGGTTTCAGCAGAATTGCATCAAAGTTCAGACCAGCTACATTGCATGGGGGGTGGGGGGCACAAAAAATATATGTCATTCACAAATTTAAATCCCAAATTTCTATAAAACTCATCAAGAGATGACATATCAATCCAGCCTCCACATGTCAGAAAAGATGACTTTCAAAAAGTCAAAAAATCAAATGCCACAAACAAACTGCCTAGTAAAGTAACAGTCAAGTTTGATTATGAAATCTCACAGATTCAGAGTTGTCTTCAGAATCTACATGGTTCCATATGGATAAATATATAAATATGCATCACCTTGTATTATAGGCTGGAGCAGGGGAGTAAAATAAGTGAAGAACAATTGTTTTGGTTACGTGTCAGTTACTGTTGCTCAGATTACCGGGAACGAACTTCTGTTCTTCACTGACTGGCACCCGCAAAAGTAATTAAAGAAAAATTCCTGCTGTTCTTATTTCTATTGATAGATGTTTTGTAACAGAGTGCAACTCCAGTACTGCCTCCTCCTTTTGCATTGTGTTGCACTGTGATAGTGTCCTTCTCGATGTCTCAATTTCTTTACAATTCTTATCACGAGTCTATGCAGGAGGTACTTCACCTGTTGTTTTATTGTTTTGTGGATAAACAGAATTTGTAGCATTGTAAATTCTAGTTTCGTATGGCCAACAACACCATCTGTTCATAAAAGCTGCAGTATAGAAATCTCTCCACTTAGCCTGTTTCTTTCTGATGTCCCAGTGCTTTGGTAACAGATGCTACAGCTAGGTCTCATCACTTGCACCCCGTTACAGTGTGACTGATATTTATTTCCAAAGCAACAAATTGGCATTGATCACAGAAGTTTTCACACTACATGTAGCCAAGCGTCGGGCATGCCAAATTGTCTTTATGCAGCAGTACAGCACACCAACTATAGTATTGTTGATGCAAGCGTGTCAAGTCCCTTTCTCAACTACAATCCTCGGAAAATCTCCCCTTGCAATCACTCTGATGTGCATTCTTGTGGTTTAAACAAACACAAGCACACCAAATATGAGGAATTTCAAATTGCCAATTTGTTTGCAGTGGGAGGTGAGTAGTAAACAGAACAGTACTGTTAGAATATATCTCTGACCTAATACGTACATGTTTATTGAATCATGAAGCAAGAAGTTCTCCTTATCCTGTTGTACCCCGATGTCCCTAAGTTTTGTGTAAAACATCAACCAGACCGAACTGGATGTTCAAGGCTGTCCCTCTTTTATCACCACATACCTACGCATTTAATGCAAGCAGTTACGTAAATAACATGATATGGTGATATTTACACATACATACATACACACATACACACATACGTACATACACACACACACATACATACACACACACATACACACACACACACATACATACACACACACACATACATACACACATACACATACATACACACACACACACATACATACACACACACACACACACACACACACCCACCCGATGCTATGACGAATGTACTCTGAACCAAGGACACCTGATTCTGTATCTTGTCTGCTTTTTGCACGAAAACATACTGTATAAAAAGTTTATGCTCAGAAGCACACTCTGAGCAGCAGATGAATAAACCAGCTTGATTTCACTCGTGTGGTTTGTTGTCCTCTGTTCCCGAGCGCTCTCAGACGCGTTGAGATACAGGAATCCAGATCGTGCAGGTTTACATAAGAGCTTCTACAGAGAGAGTTCTTACAATTTGGTGACCCCGACGTGATACTCCTGATCAGGTAAGACAAGATTTGTTTGACTACCTGGTTAGCAGTATCTGAGCGTCTGTTATCCCCTTTTCATAAGGGACGGTTATCCTCAGTTGCTATAACTGGGACGGTTATCCTCAGTTGCTATAACTGGGACGGTTATCCTCAGTTGCTATAACTGGGACGGTTATCCTCAGTTGCTATAACTGGGACGGTTATCCTCAGTTGCTATAACTGGGAAGAGCGCTATACAAAAAAGGTGCACCTGTATTCCTGTATGCCAACGTATTTTTTGTTGTTTTGTTGTTAGGGGGTAAACAATGGGAAATTCCTATCCAAAGCCTAATCCCGGGGAAACCCCCAAGGAATGGATGAATAAATGTGGTCTTGCTTATTATACTGAGCCATGGCTCAGCAATTTGGCGGGATGGACTGAGGGACTCGACCAAGTACCAAACTTTCCTCGAAATGGGACTTTTGATGCAGGATTTCTGACATCCGCGCATCGCATGATTTATGATGGATTGGGCAACCCTTCATGGGATTATGAATACATGAAAGAGGCATATGTTAAATGGTATGAAATGCGTTCGTACTGGCTATTGTTAAAATAACTGTTCGAGCCAAAAAGGGTGACGCAGAGTGTCATCTATAATTGCAAATATCCTACTCCTTTGTACATATGTCCGAATGCCCCTTTAATTTGTTAGGCCGTGACCTCATGAGTGTTCTGGGGTTCCAAATCTCTTTCCAAGGTTCGAGCATGACCATCCAAACGTGCGACACCTCCTCCGTTTCTCTGTTATCATTGCAAGCGCAGCCCTTGCCTTTTAATGTTAATTCGGCGTGCGTGGCGAGTTCCACCTCGCCCCCTGTACTCGACACACTGCCCACCAATCTTTGGGCAGAGCATAAGAATGACGTGGGTTGTGTGGACTGCGTCCCATATGAAGCTACCGTGAAGCACATTTCGCCCGTGTACATCCGACAATACCCCTTGTCGCCTCAAAAAATGTTGGGTATCGACACTATTTTGGCCGCTCTTTTGGAACAGGGTATCATTGTGCCGTGCACAAGCCCTTATAACACGCCTGTGAACCCGGTTCCTAAGCCAGACGGTTCCTGGCGTCTGACACAAGACCTCAGAAAAATTAACGAGCTCATCGTTCCAGTTTCACCGGTTGTTCCGGATGTGCCCTCTATTATGGCTTCTATTCCTTGCGATCATACCCATTTTTCCGTAATCGACCTGTGCTCGGCGTTTTTTAGTATCCCTGTTGAGCCAAGCACACAACCTCTCTTCGCTTTCACACACCGGCAGCGACAGTACACGTGGACTAGATTACCTCAAGGATTTATTGACTCTCCGGCCGTGTTTTCGGCTGCAGTTAGGGACGCGTTGGGTTCTTTGGACGTCCCCGTTGGTTCCTGCGTACACTCTTATGCTGATGACCTCCTGGTTACAGGGTTTACCTATGAACTATGCCTCGACGCCACTGTCCAGTTGCTCCTCTTACTGGAAAAAAAGGGTTTCAAGGTTTCCAAGCCCAAGTTACAGTTCTGCCTCCCCACTGTGATATATCTGGGCTATGAACTCTCTCACGGGATAAAACGCCTTACTCAGGATCGCGTCAAGATCATAGTGGACACTCAGAAGCCTGCCACTAAACAAGCGCTCCTGGCTTTCCTGGGGCTCATTAACTACTGCCGCCAATGGATCCCGGACTGTTCCTTTTATGACAAACGCTACGCTCTGCCGTGGCTCACACTGACCCTCTCCATCAACCCTTGGTCTGGACTGAGGACATGCTGGACGCATTCAAAGCCCTGAAGTCGGCCCTATGCTCGCGCCGGCTCTCGGGCTCCCGGATTACAACAAACCCTTTCATCTCTACGTCGCTCACCAGGCCGGCACGGCTTCTGGAGTCTTCTTGGCGGGACCACGGGGGGACTTAGGCCTTGTGCTTTCCTCTCCAAAACTCTAGATACTGTGGCTCAGGGTTTACCTGCCTGTCTCCACGCTGTCGCTGCCAGTGCGGTGTTAGTTCTCGAAGCAGAAAAATAGTGCTCTCTCATCCACTCGTTTTACACACCAGCCATCAGGTTAGGCATATCCTTAATACTCTGTCTACACAACACATGTCTTCTCAACGCTGCTCAGGTTACGAGGCCATACTTTGTGCTACTGACAACCTAACTATATCCTGTTCCTCTTCCCTAGATAACGTGGCGCAGGCTCTACAGCGCCTGCTTAATGCTCATGACGACTGCGAACCATTGGAACATGACTGCATGGACACCATTGTTCATGACACCAGCATTAGATCCGACTTAATGTCTACTCCTCTCTCCACAGGTCTCTCCCTGTTTGTAGACGGGTCATGCTCGAAACCCTCCGACGGAGTGTTCCTCTGCGGCTACGCAGTATGTTCCTTACCGGACCAAGTTTTGGAAGCGTACTCGCTCCCCTTTAATTCCGCTCAAGCAGCAGAGTTATATGCGCTCACTGGCATGCACTCTCGCTTCCGACGAGGATGTTACTATATACACTGACCCTCGTTACGCTTTTGGGGTGGCGCATGATTTCGGCCGTATCTGGCAATCTCGTGGTTTCACTGCTGCTGACGGTAAGCCCATTTCACATTCCACCTTAGTCCAGGATCTTATTGTGTCCTGCAATCTCCCGCTCCGTTTAGCGATCGTAAAGACCCGCGGTCATTCCTCTGACCACACTGATGAGGCACGAGGTAACTCTTTGGCTGACCGCTGCGGCTAAACAGGCTGCCTCGCTCGGCTCCATGCCGCCCGTTCCTGCAGCCCGCGCTGGTGTCAACCTCACACATGCTTAGCGCCCTCCTCCCTGACTTGGATCTGAAATCCCTTCAGTCCTCGGCATCCACAGAAGACACTGATTTTTGGTCCTCGCAGGGCTCTCAGCCCTCGGGTGACGGCATTCTACTCGATTCGACCGGTCGCTTATGTCTGCCCACGCACTGCCTTCCTTTCCTCGTCCGCGAGTTTCACGGGCCTACACATCGCGGTCGAAGAGGGGTGGTGACAGATATGGAAAAAGATTTCTGTATACGACAACTAGCCTCTACGGTGCACAGCATTCTGGACAAATGCCTGATTTGTGCACAGAACAATGTGTCCAAACCACATGCATCACATCAGCATCTGCCGAAACCAGATACTCCCTTCCAGGAGTGGCAGATAGATTTTACTCACATGCCCCGGCAGGGCCCCTTTAAATATCTATTGGTTATCGTGGATAAATTCTCTCGATGGGTTGAAGCTTTCCCGTGTGGGAACGAAAACGCCCGAGTAGTGGTTCAAAAGTTATCACAGGAAATTATTCCCAGATATGGCCTCCCGTTGGGTATTGATTCGGACAAAGGCACACCATTCACCTCAAAAGTCACTCAACTGTTGGCACAAGAGCTAGAGATCAATTGGCGTTTCCATGTCCCATATCACCCTCAGTCCTCCGGAATCGTGGAACGAACAAACAGAACCATTAAAGGGAAATTACGAAAAGCAATGCACGCCACCGGATCCAGGAATTGGGTTTCGGTGCTGCCTGTGGTCCTAGCGGATCTGCGGATGACCTCGCAGGTGGCATTAGGGAATTTATCCCCTTATGAAGTGGTAATGGGGAGACCCTTTCCCGCTCCTTGGAGGAAGGGAAAACAGGCTTTGGGGACGGAAGATCTAGACATACACATGAGCGAGTATGCCGTGGGCCTTGTTAAGGTCCTAAATGACTATTGGGAACGCACTAATCAGAATACTTCGGTCCCGGCCGATGCAAGCACTCATGCCTTCAAGGTAGGAGACAAGGTGCTGGTCAAGAAATTTGCAAAACTAAATTCATCTTTGGGAGACACACCTTACAGTGAGCCCACGGGGATACTCGCTGTAACCCGTACCGCCGTACTAACTGACCTCTTTCCACAGTGGATCCATGCTACCAGACTGAAGAAAACTCCACAATGAAGTATTGTATTGTTTGTTTTTGTGTGACCATGATGTTGTCTATCTTTATTACCTCTGTTCCAGGTCTTTAGACACATATATCACCTAAGAGGGGAGAAGTGTTTTCTAACGGATTCGGCTCAACATAAGCTTACGAGTACCACCTTTACACCCTCTCGTACTGGGAACGGATAACCGAAAATATCCTGTGTTATGTATACCCTCCATGTTCTGCTCTTGCTCGGGCTGATGTGCTCAGCCCCGGGTCTTTGTACATATTACCGTCATCCTGAAAATAACATGTTCTGGCAGTATTTGAATTTTACTGTGAAACGTGATGTAACTTTAGAAGAATGTATTGTTTGCTCTCTGTTTCCCCATGATGGAGGAACCCCATATGTATATACCCCTTCTAGGGACAATTACACCATCATCAACTCGACGTGGGTCCGGGCGAGTGGGGAACTTATAATCAGTCAGAAATCTTTCTACGACGCCACCTAGACCCAAATTCAGGCTTCTCAGTACATTGGGACTTAAGAATGCAGTACCCCATATGTTTTTGGCGATATGATGGTAACGGTACAGAACAAGACCGGGAAGCCTCGAACGACTGTTCCATGGACACGGACGGCACCGAAAAATGCGTAAGATTACCTAATAATCAAACATCGCACTGGATACAGGGACTAGATCCGCGCAGGTGTAATTCCACGATAAACCTCAAAAATGATAATGCAGGAAGAATAGTGTTTAATCAAGAGCGGCCCATATGGATCCCAGATTGGTATTGGGACTGCGGCAATGGTCAACTGTGGTTGTACCTCCCGGTTACAAAGAGGTAGGTGCGCTCGTCCGGATCGAAACGTCCCTCACCCTTTTCTCTAAACAGTTTCCTTCCTTACTCCGATGTAAGCGATCTACATCAGCCCTCGGTGACCTCGAGGTGCCGGAAGAACATCAGTTGGTAAGTGAGGGTACGAGATTTGCAGAGATCTTATTCCCGAACTTTGGAGTAGGGAACGTTCGTCGCCAGTTAAACAAAGTGCATTATAGGCTTGCCCTGTTCAGTAAATAACATTATTCTCGCAGTCGACGGGATTAACCAGGAATTGACGGCCCTGAGGCTTATGGCTACCCAGAACCGTATGGCGCTCGATGCACTGCTCGCGAAGGAAGGGGGGGTATGCGTTCTTATAGGTGAACACTGCTGTACCTATATTCCACCGAACGATTCACCTGGGGGGAATATATCTCAAGCCCTGCACAAAATGCGCGTGTGGCACCCCAATTGCGCCCCGACGAAAGTCCAAATTACGGCTGGGGATTCCTCCATTCCCTTTTTTGGTATGTTCACTCCATATTTAACCATGCTTGTGCCTGTATGCATTTGTCTGCTGTTGGTGTGTGTGTTCGGACCTTGCATCCTTAGGTGTCTGCTGAATCGTGTGTGGGCCCTGATGGACGCTTTTAGTGGACCAAAGTATACGCAACTGGATGCGCAGTCCGACGGACCTCTTACCCTTCGTCCCGGGTGTAGTGAGGAGTCGGGATCTTGAGGGGACCTGAGTATCTCGAGGCAGTGAGTGAAGGGCGTCGCAGCTCAAGCTGCCCTTCAAGCACAGACCCCGATCAACCGCGGTCCCTGGTCTCCTGAAAGATCCCGACCTTCGACACCCGCTGAACCTTTGTGTATTCTGCAATGATTTATTAACGAATGATTTATACTTCATGAACATTAAAGTATAAAAGAGGGGAACTGTTAGAATATATCTCTGACCTAATACGTACATGTTTATTGAATCATGAAGCAAGAAGTTCTCCTTATCCTGTTGTACCCCGATGTCCCTAAGTTTTGTGTAAAACATCAACCAGACCGAACTGGATGTTCAAGGCTGTCCCTCTTTTATCACCACATACCTACGTACGAATGCAAGCAGTTACGTAAATAACATGATATGGTGATATTTACACATACATACATACACACATACGTACATACACACACACACATACATACACACACACATACACACACACACATACATACATACACACACACACATACATACACACATACACATACATACACACACACACACATACACACACACACACACACACACCCACCCGATGCTATGACGAATGTACTCTGAACCAAGGACACCTGATTCTGTATCTTGTCTGCTTTTTGCACGAAAACATACTGTATAAAAAGTTTATGCTCAGAAGCACACTCTGAGCAGCAGATGAATAAACCAGCTTGATTTCACTCGTGTGGTTTGTTGTCCTCTGTTCCCGGAGCGCTCTCAGACGTTGAGATACAGGAATCCAGATCGTGCAGGTTTACATAAGAGCTTCTACAGAGAGAGTTCTTACAAGTACAATTTCATTGGTTGTTGATCATGTGTTGTTCCTTTCACAAGAGCACCCCCTTCCTATTTGTACCTCTGCTACGAAGTAGAGGATATCATTGAATGGTGAATTTCCTCGAGTTGAAAAACTTAAACAAGATTTTTTTTTTTAGTTCGGAAAATTAAGATTGTTATCAGCTGTATCACTGACTGTTTTGTTTCATGATTTGTTCTTTCATGTTAACCAGTTCAGTCCAAAGTTGATTGGATTTAATGACAACACAGAAAATTATTTTGAATACTCCCCACACTGCAGGTTCTCCAATTTATGTCCAATATTGTTTTGAAATATGTGAGGCGCTCCACCGAATGTAGGCACTTGTCGCACGGATTACTTTCGAGAAAATGGCCAAAAAAGTAAAAATGGTCCATTTTTATCGAAATATGGATTTTTGCATAAACTATTAAACCAAGTATTCAACTATCACTTGCTCAAGTGAAATTGACTAAAACTCACTAAAAATCTCTTTTATTTCCATTTTTCTGACAAGTACCCTCATAAAACTAGATAAAAACAGTAGCAAACTTACCGGTTTTCTTTGCAATTATTCACAGAGTTCGGTACAAGACACACTATAATCCATATATCAGAAGAACGGTCGTGAAGTAGTCTCTCCATTTTGGACATTGTTTTAATATTAAAATGCCATTTCAGTGAATAAAATAAAGGTTATAAAGACGATATGCACGGAAACAATGCAGGCTAGTTTCTAAGGAAGATCTGAAACGAGTACACTCATTGGTGAGCTCAGGCTTGCACATGTGCAGTGCCTGTCACACGTTAACTTCTGGTTTACTTCCTGACTCTAGTATACCGCATGCGAAACTTATCTCTGACTTTCTCTTCAATAACAGTAAATACGTTTATAAGATTGTGAATACACAATTTCTGGAAAAGGAGACTGAAATGTCATTTGTGATGTCAAGCAGCATTAGTATAGATGTTAAATTCGATGCTAGAATTCAGCTTTGAATAAGATTATCTTGCTCTCGCTGTCTCACACACACACACACACACACACACACACACACACACACACACACACACACTGTGCAAACGGTTAAATGAGCAGCATCCAGATGAACTAGTGCAATTTGAATGGAAGAAAATATATGAAGGAAGTGGGGCAAATGAGTGCAAATGGTGCAATAGATGCACAAATGAGCAGTCACGCAATTCAGTCAAAGAAAATCCCATATGCTCAGTATTATGTACTTTAGAAACTTAATATGAGTATTGTATGAGTATTGGTATTTTTCTCTGCATGCAAAATTCAATTATGAAATTTGATTTGTGTGTAATCTTGTCTGGACTGGACATGCTGGATTGATGGTTGTTTAGTTTTGTACGAAAATTGGTCAAGATCTGAAAAATACTTAAATGTTTCATTCCTTTTACATATAAACAAACTGATGATGACTATGCCAGCTGTGTTGATGAAGATTTTGATTTTGATGAAAAAGAGGCATCTGTTAATAAAAGTATAATGACTGGTGTTTGTGATCTTATCTGCTGAGCAGGCTATGGATTAAGATGATAATGCTGAGGGCAGAGTTGATGAAGCTTACTTGGAGAAGAGATCAGAGAGTTTTGTTATACAGTTTTTTAATTTCAGTGTGATTGTTTGAACCTGATAGTGTTCTCTTCAATCAGTATCATTTGAAGGCATTTGAACCTTTATATAATCAAAAGATACATACTGATGTTGTTGGAATAAACAGAAATGGAAAAAAATAGTCGTTTTTTTTTTTTTTTGTTAATTTTTGGGGCTTACCACGGTGACTGATGGGTTTAAAAAGGGCGTGTCAGATTAAAATGAGGATGATTTCTCTTATCATATCTTCCTAAAACTCTTCCTAGACATGTTTTCTAAAAGTTTATATGGCTGAAGTGCATAAAAATGTTTGGTTGCTAAGGACTAACGATCTTGGAAGAAGTGCAATCTTTGTGCTAATTTTTCTCTAAAACATCTTTTGAAATGTTTAGTTGAATGCTGACACTAGAAATGGCATAGCTCGGTCAGTTTTCAAGATATTGACAAACTTTTTGCTGTATTTTGCACGTTTAGGCCTCCTCTATCTGACTGTACAAAGCTCATTTTTCATTTTTGGACCCAAGAGCCTACTTTCGTGGGGTGTGACTCATATATAACAAGATGCAAGTATAGTTTAACACAATTTTATTGAATAGAGTTTATTCCACATTAACCAATCATCATTTGACTTAAATTTATAATCCATCACAAGTATCTAAGTCAATCTGGTCAAGGATTTGGGTTTGAAGTGGGCAGCATAAGGGCACCGATTTTATTTATTTATTTTTTACCGGTTAAAATACATCCACATGTGGGAACCAGAAAGTCGGTTACCATTACTGGGTCTGAATTTACAATGCGCCAGAGGACAAAAAGAGCTATAATTCTTAAATATATTTTAACTTGTATTTCACTGGAGAAAATATAAACCGAAGATATTCCAAGCTTAACTTTATTTCATGTTAATATCCATCCATGAACACATTTCAGGTCTCAACTCATTATCAAAAATGGGATGGGGCAATAATATTGATATAGGAGGCTTCGAACAGTTCCCAAGAGATAACTCCTTGGATAAGTGTTCATACCTGGGTTTGTTTTGAGTGGTGTTTCTTTCTTTCACTACCTAATTCATTTGTATCACCTGTCCTGTTAGTTTAATTACCCATTTAAGGGTCTTTCAGAAGAAAGGTGCTGTGTAAATGCACATAACACAAGTTTGCTGGCCATGTTGTTTATTTTCTTTATTCTCAAAATAGTGCGAACTTATTAAATGTGTAAATGCATAACACTTAACTTTCCTAATGGTACATACAAGTGCAAAAATTCATGTTACATCTGACAGTTTATGACTAAGAATCCAAAATATAAATATTATTGATGTACATGGTTTTCCAAAAACTTTGTGGTAAATTTTTGATATTGTTATTCAAGGGTATTTACAGTAAAACAACATCTTATGCAGTTGAAACAAGATTATATATGTTTTATGGTGATGTATGATAATATATGAAGTATATAGTACATATTGATTATGTTTATGCAAATGATCAAAACGAAATTCATACCGGATCGGTCGAGGCCCGGCTTAACAAGGACCACCATCAGTGCTGTCAACCAACAGGGTGCTGGTGGAAATTGGATTACTGTTGTCAAAGAAGGAGAGGCGGAAGGTGTGTCCGTAGGCGGATAGAGAAGAGGAAAGGCGTTAGTCTAGGACTGAGAGTAGAACTTCATCGTATGGCTCATCAACTTTATCCCTCTGTAGATGCCACAACTCTGCACATCTCCCTTGTTCTTAAAAATGGGCACCAGCACACTTCTCCTCCATTCCTCTGGCATCCTCTCACTCTCGAAGACCTTGTTGAATGTTCTTGTCAGAAAATCTACTGCGACCTCTCCTAGACACTTCCATACCTCCACCAGTATGTCATCAGGACCAACTGCCTTTCCATTCTTCATCCTCTTCAATGCCCTCCTCACTTCACCCTTACTAATCTTTGCTACTTCCTGGTCCTCAACAGTCACCTCTTCTACTCTTTGTTCTCTCTCATTTTCCTCATTCATCAGCTCTTCAAAGTACTCTTTCCATCTTCCCAGCACACTTCTGTCATCAGTCAATACATTTCCCTCTCTGTCCTTTATTAATCTAACTTGCTGCACGTCCTTCCCATCTCTATTTCTCTGCTGTGCCAACCTGTATAAATAACTTTCTCCCTCTTTACTTTCCAACCGAGCATACAAGTCATCATACGCGCTCTGTTTGGCCTTTGCCACTGCTACCTTTGCCTTACGCTGTGTCTCCCTGTACTGCTGTTTACTCTCTTCGGTCCTCTCCGTGTCCCACTTCTTAGCTAACCTCTTCTTTTGTACACACTCCTGCATTTCCACATTCCACCACCAAGTTTCCTTATCTACTTTCCATCCAGAGGACACACCACGTACTCTCCTACCTGTGTCCCTGATCACATTTGCTGTGGTTGTCCAGTCATCTGGAAGCACTTCCTGACAAGCCTGTTTCAACTCCTCCTTGAAGATAATGAGCCACTTCCGTAAGGTTTTGAAAAGAAGGCACAAACAAGCCACGTTAGAAATGTTCTTCAAGAAAAGAAAGGAACATCCTGAAGAAGTCATCCACGCAACGCGAGTAGCAAGAGAGAAAAAAAAAACACCTTTGGCTGATTCAGCTGAAGATGTTATGGAAGGGAATTCTCCTCTTCTCACCCTCTGCAACATTTACGTATGCCAACTGCTCACCACTACAAAGGTTAAAATTCTTGTTGTTATGCTTTAACTGCACTGTAAAAATTTAACATGCATAATTTTGATGCAACTTCATGTTGTCCAAACCCTGAAACCCCAAAAGATGCAAATTTTTACTAGGTGCTAACTGTGAGTCAATTTTCATGAGCATTGAAAATAGTTAACATGTAATAAATGTGTCCCTCTCTTTAGAAAACAAAAACTAGAACTGCAAGCAACTTAACCGACCTGAACTAGAACGGGCTTTCTTTGGCCCAGGGGTGTATATGTGCTGCTTTAGGTATGTAGAAGCATTGGCTGTCTATGCTGCAAATTTACATGCAGAAATTTCATTTGAACTTGCAAATTTGTGAACATAGAAAAAAATATTTTGATGACTTTATCAGGTCACTATCGAGTCATTCAAGATGCTAACCAACATTTTCCACAGATCACGTAAAAATAGTTTGTGTAACTAGACTAAAAAAAAAAAAAAAAAAACTTCAGCTGAATATGAGACTAATGTGTCAACTTTGATTATAGTGCCATCTGGTGGTACAAATGCTATTTTTGGTAGGATTCAGGAAGCATTTTCTGTGTACTCTACACTAAAGTCGATTCTATTCCCTTGAAAATAACTGATGAACACTAAACATTAGCAGAATGGAACAAGACAATCACAAGCAATTCTAAGCAATCATAACACCTCTGTAGCAGTGACAAGGTGGGGTTTTTTATTGTGCCCACCAAGTGTTGTATAAATCAGATAGACCACTCTTGACATAGTGTCATATTTATAATACAGTGGAGCCTCGGTACTTGAACACTCGGTACTTAAATATATATATATATATATATATATATATATATATATAAACAGCCACATCTGGCTTGCAAGCCATAGGTTCCCGACCCCTGATATATATATATATATATATATATATATATATATATATATATATATATATATATATATATATATAAAAACAAAAGGACAGGACAAAGGCTTTCTATTGAAACTCCATTTATCACTACAGATCTGTTTCGAGGGGTGGTGAAACCATCCCCTCTCTTCAGGTGATTACAGAAGAATTCAGATTCTTCTGTAATCACCTGAAGAGAAGGGATGGTTTCACCACCCCTCGAAACAGATCTGTAGTGATAAATGGAGTTTCAATAGAAAGCCTTTGTCCTGTCCTTTTGTTATTTGCTCTACCAAAAAGTATTGAGCACTCTCCTACGGAAGGATCGACTCAGAAAATCCTATATATATATATATATATATATATATATATATATATATATATATATATATATATATATATTACATATCTAGGCTTTAAATAAAAATCTTCATACAAATTTAATGCATCTGTAATTCTAGATACTAATATAACCATATCCATAGGGGTAAATCTGATTCAATAGGACTCACTCGTAATGGACTCTTAAGTGGAGCTAAATTATCTAGCATAGCTCCTCTTAAAAGAAAACCAATCAGAAAGAAACCATTAGCACTCTGATACAATGATGATAGACGCTCACTAAAATAGAACACCCGTAAAATAAAACGAAAATGGCATCAAACTAAATTAATGGTCTTCCAACTAGAATGAAAGCACAGCCTCCACAATTAAAGAAATCTCTTAATGCTACTTGATTTCTCAAATCTAATAGGAGATAAAAATTATCCAAAATTACTTATTTAATGTTGTTGTAGAATTAACTAGGAATAAGACCATAAAAAATGTGCACACCAACTTATAGAAATGACAACCTTATGAACTATTTTAATGTTATAACAGAAAATATCAGGCAAAAAATTGATTGCCTAAACAGACATATCAGTTACAAAAATGGAAAATAATCTTCTTCTTCTTTTTGTCCTTTCGGCTTTTCCCTTCAGGGGTTGCCACAGCGAATCATCTGCCTCCATCTCACCCTATCCTCTGCATCTTTTTCTCTTACACCAACTGCCTTCATGTCCTCCTTCACCACATCCATGAATCGTCTCTTTGGTCTTCCTCTCGGCCTTCTGCCTGGTAGTTCCAACATCCTACTACCAATATACTCACTATCCCTCCTCTGTACATGTCCAAACCATCTCAATCTAGCCTCTCTGACTTTGTCTTCAAAACGTCTTACATGTGCTGTCCCTCTGATGTATTCATTCCTGATTCTATCCATCCTCGTTACTCCCAAAGAGAACCTCAACATTTTCATCTTTACTACCTCCAGCTCTGCCTCCTGTCCTTTTCTAAACCATACAACATCACTGGCCTCAACACCGTCTTGTACACTTTTCCTTTTATTCTTGCCAACACCTTCCTATCACAAATCACACCAGACACTTTTCTCCAACCATTCCAACCCGCCTGCACACGCTTCTTCACCTCTTTTCCACACTCTCCATTGCTCTGGATTGTTGAGCCTAACTACTTAAAATCCTCCACCTTCCTTATCTCTGCTCCGTGTAACCTCACCGTTCCTGTTGGGTCCTTGGAATTCATGCACATGTATTCTGTCTTACTGAGGCTAACCTTCATTCCTCTCCTTTCCAGGGCATACCTCCACCTCTCTAGATTTTCCTGCAATTGTTCTCTGCTCTCACTATAGATCACAATGTCATCTGCAAACATAATAGTCCATGGAGATTCTTGTCTCACCTTGTCTGTCAGCCTGTCCATCACCATAGCAAACAAGAAGGGGCTCAGAGCTGACCCTTGATGCAGTCCCACCTCCACCTTGAACTCTTCTGTCACACCGACAGCACACCTCACCACTGTCTTACATCTCTAATTACATGTCCTGCACCACTCTAACATACTTCTCTGCCACTCCAGACTTCCTCATGCAATACCACAGTTCCTCTCTCGGCACCCTGTCTTATGCTTTCTCCAGATCCACAAAGGCACAATGCAGCTCCGTCTGACCTTCTCTGTACTTCTCTATTAACATCCTCAAGGTAAACACTGCATCTGTGGTGCTCTTTCTTGGCATGAAACCAAACTGTTGTTCACAAATGCTGACCTCTGCCATTAGTCTTGCTTCCACGATTCTTTCCCATAACTTCATCGTATGGCTCCTCAACTTGAGGCTCAGTACTTTATTAAATGTAATTAATTCTTCCCTGAGCACTGGTAAATCCTTTAAACGCACAGTTTTCAAACCTCTGATTACAAAAACGGCCCTTGTCCCATACAAATGTGTTTACAAATACATTTTACTGGGAACACGTTTTTCCCATTTTCTAGTTCTGCGCATTCGAGATTTATTAAGATTTTTGTGACATTTCGAGCAGTGTTCCAATGGCAATTGGCCATTTTCAGACGTTTTGCCCAATCACTAGCCCAGTAAAGGGTAATTCGAGACTTTAAACTCACAGTATTGCTTGTTGTCTTCGTGTGGCGGTGGGGTGAAACTAAGAACTTGCCAGTCAATTTCAGGCTGAGTTTGGGCATCCTCCAGTGCCACCCACAGCACTTCTTCTTCTGAACCACTTACCGGCAGAAAGGCCAGCCTCTGGAGAGGGGAAATAATCCAATCAGCATGCTGTTAGTTTGATTTTCTTCAAAACACAATGGAATGGTGACGAAATGTATAAACTGAAAGTTTAATTTTAAAATTCAACTGAATACTTAAGCATGAATTAAAGTATAATTTAAAGTAGTATTATTCAAGTTACTGTCGCTTTTCTGTCAGTTCCAATAAGTCTGGCGATTCTACTCTGAACTCTGATCAATAGGGTACAGCTGCCGCTCACTGTACTTTTTACAGGTGCTAGAGACTGTTATGTGTGAAATCCCTGGAGAGGAGCAGTTTTTGAAAAGTTCAAACCAGCCAAACATTTATGTTAGACAAGAAAATTAACTGAGGTACTCTTGATAATTTTTTTGACATGCACTGGCTTAACTTGAAAACTGTTCATAGTACACAAATATAATTCCCAAGGTTACTACTTCTGTTCTGCAACCTGACCTATGCCCCCACCCCCCCTTCTTTTACCAGGTTTGGAGGACAGTCTGGAGATGAGCAGCTGACCACCATCAAATCCCTGTGGATAGTTAGCAGGCACCAACTTCCCATGTCTGACTCTAACAAGGGAAAAAAAAAAAAAAAACATCAACTACAATTGTACAATCCTGAATTAAATTAAGCATGAGAAAAAAATTATGCACCCACTAGAGGTGAGAGATGTAACTTGGCCTGTGGAAGTGTCAACCACTAGAATGTCCTGAAAAATATACAAACTGAATGATTTAAAATTTGTACTTTCGAGAAAATATTGTTGATTTTAAAAATTATACAATACAGAGACATAAAGAGAAAGTTCGGCTTCGGTTCAATCAGGCATGTAATTTTTTGTGGCACCTCCCATGGAGTAAGAAACATGATTTGCAGCTGAACATATTCCTTTATCATCAGATCCAAATTTTGGAATGTGCAAGACCAGTGAAATCTGTTCTTTGCTGTTTTTTTGCGGAACAACTGTAATTCTCTGCATCAGTTTTCACAAAAAATTAACAAAACATTTAACATTAAAATCACTGAAAGAAAGACCACGGACTCTAAACACACATGTACATCTAGAGACAAAAAAAAATGTGTACATAGGGAATCAGAACAGTTTCCTGTGTAAACAACATTACAGAATCCTAATTTATACCTTCCTGCTTCTCTGTGCAGATGAGATGAGAACTCTCTGGCTGTCAGCTGACCAGCACTGATGAGACAGCATAGAGCTGTAGATACCAGTAAAGCCATCTGAATACAAATTATCAATTAAAAATAAAAGTTTCAAAACATTTTAAATGATACACCCATGTGAAGCTTTGTATGTTTAATCATAATTTGTTGTGGTAAAGATAGTCAAACACAGCCAGTTTACCTTCACGTCCTCTCTTGACCACGTCAACAACTACTGACGTCTTCTTTGTATACCAGTCATACTACAATAACCCATAAGTATTACAAAATCAGTAATTACATGTCGCCAGTTAAAATAATATATATAATATATATGCACACAATCAGACCATGCAAAGTTTGTTGCACTGGTAATGTGGGCCATACACATCACACTCAAAATAGACAATGCGGCAATGATCTGGACTCAGACGTGGCCAGCACACTGCCGTGGAGTCAGACAACTGCTCTAAAAAAGACGGAGAAACAAATAGGTGTATGTATCCATAAAACGTACAGAACTGTATAAACAATTATTTATTTATGTTTAAAAAAAGTATTCCATACCACATTTTCCACCAGTTAAATCCACATAAAATAGAGAAGACCTAAAAAAAAAAATTTATTAACATTAATGCGATTGCACAATTTTCATTGATAAGCCTTGATTGTCTCATGAATGAAAATTTGTTATTGAAAACTATTCTTTATTCAGTTTGTTCAGGTAATTACCGTATTCGATGTAATAAGTGCTCCACTCCAATAACGCCCCCCCCAAAAAAAAAAAAAAAAAAAATTTTTTTTTTATTTTATTTATTTATTTATTTTTTGGTCATATATCTAATAACCGCCCATGTGTACTGGGAGCAAAATCGTAGATCAGACTCAACAATTTAATTCGATCAGTCTCTGTAACCGTAAAATGAGGAGTTCACTGCCTGTAAAAGTGAGTTTACATGGTATTTCAAGATCCCCTGCCACTGGGAAATGTCTATAATGTTCATCAGTAACAACACATTTGATTGTTCTGCTATGCTTTAAAAAACAGGAAAATATTTTGCCGTTTTCTCTTGGTAAATGTCCAACAACCGATAAACCATTAGAAACTGCTACTGCAAAACAATTGGGATGCTCTGAATGAATAGAGCGATCAGAAAGTGATGAATATTTTTCTCCTGCTCACTAACTTCCTAAATTTAAGCACGTTCCTGGACATGTGCTTTTGTTTATGTTCGTGTTGATTGGTTCAACGTGGTATGTGCTGAAGTTGACATTTGTGTTGATTGGCTCGATTTTACTTCAGGGAAAATGTTTAATGGAACAGCTGAAAGGAAAAGAAGAAGACTGGGAGGGAAAAGTAAGGGATCTTTTAAAAAAATGCTGTTTTCTGTTTATTTTCAGCTTTCATGTAAGCAGTTTGGTTGATACCACAAATGAATAACACAAATACCAGTAAAACTCTTTTATTGTTCTGTTATTATTCATGTTTTTCACCTCGATGGTAATAAGCACTTACCCTTCCACCCCGCTGGCAACATTTTAATAAGCGCCCACCCACTCCAAAAAAAAAAAGGGGGGGGGGGGTAAAAATCGCCAGCCTCTCTGCGACCCTAATTAGGATTAAGTGTTTCAGAAAATAAATGAATGTGTTTTGAGTCCTTCTTGTATTTTTATAAAGAAAAAGAATATATGTCCCACAAAGCATGGGACGGGGTGCAGCCAGATGTGTTAACGAATTGGGTCACCTACCTCACCATCATGCCCTTCGTGGGATCTTCTTTTCTTTATTCATTATATTAATGTTGTTTTGTCATAATTTTAATTTACAAAAATGACAGCAACTCAGAAAAGTATATGAGGTATTTAAGAAGGAGCCTGCACAACATTATTTTAAATAATATTAATGCTTAATGCTGCACTGACCGACCCATTCTCAGAGTGGAGACTGAACCACACCCAGTCTTTTATTTTGTCACTGTGAGGAGAGTTATTTAATTCGGAGATTGCTGTGTATAATGTCACCCATTGTCTCTTACTTGAGCTATAATTTCCGTTCCTGGATTACAAACCCCGGCGGCGGAAAAATCTTTCCCGCTCGCTGCTCTGCTGCTGGATGATGGTGAGAGCACTCCTTGCCACGAGCACAATAATTTGGAAATTCACCAACACAGCAGATCAAAAGCACTGAGACTCTCAATGTAGCTGATTAATATAACGATAGTCATGTCCACAAGAATACACATACAAAATGCACACCCTTGACTGTTAATTTTCATCTATGTAATTTTCAACCTTAAAAGAGCATTTCTGAAAGGGTACCTGGGTACCTGTGGGTAACTGACTGTTGCAGGACTCTGCCTTAGGCAGATTCTCCCATCATTCAGGTGAAAGATGGTTTAACTACCGCTGAAAGCCCAAAGTGTTTCCGATGTGAGTAAATAAGCAGCTTTTTCTTTTTGCAGTTGAACCGCGGGTTGCCGACCCCTGATATAATGCAATGCAAAATAAATATAATGCAATACCTCCCCCTAGTGGGCATTTTTTGAAAACTACAGTGCTGTATGTTTAATGGAACCGATTATACTCAGTGTTCTTATATATATATATATATATATATATATATATATATATATATATATATATATATATATATATATATATATATAGAGGATTTTCTGAGTAGATCCTTCCGTAGGAGAGTGCTCAATACTTTTGGTAGAGCAAATAAACAAAAATAAAGGACAGGACAAAGACTTTCTATTGAAACTCCATTTATCACTACAGATCTGTTTGAGGGTGGTGAAACCATCCTCTCTCTTCAGGAGATTATAGAAGAAGATTATAGATTCTTCTATAATCACCTGAAGAGAGAGGATGGTTTCACCACCCCTCGAAACAGATCTGTAGTGATAAATGGAGTTTCAATAGAAAGTCTTTGTCCTGTCCTTTTATTTTTGTATATATATATATATATATATATATATATATATATATATATATATAAATATAATAAATATATATATAAAAATAAATATATAATAAATATCACAGTAAAAAATTTAGTTTTTCTTGATCATTTATACATTTTACTACATTAATACTGTATTATGAGTAAGACTGTCTATAGAATGTGTTTAAGAAGCATATTTTAGCGCATGTAACAGATACATAGTATTTTACTTCCAGTTGATCATTCGCGCATGTAATATGATACATGGGGTTTTTCTTCCGGGTACAAGAACTCGTGGA
The DNA here is from genome assembly GCA_024760905.1 of Plotosus lineatus. Classification (NCBI taxonomy): domain Eukaryota; kingdom Metazoa; phylum Chordata; class Actinopteri; order Siluriformes; family Plotosidae; genus Plotosus; species Plotosus lineatus. The sequence continues at coordinate 31,017,332 of CM045729.1, read as the reverse complement.
TTATCATCATTCACGGGAGGGGCCGGAACCAAAACCCCGCAAATAACGAGGGCCTATTGTATTTTAAGCTATCAAAAGACAACTCCTGACAGCTCCTCGAACCCAAATTTCATGCCGCATGGATTGTTGCGAGATTATCAATGATCAAAACCTGGGGTATCTATCGCTTCTGGCCTTCATGCTCGATAAGTCCACAACAGAATCAAAATTAACCCAAAGAACCCAAATTAGCTTGATGCTAGCATCTGGTAAAGATCTCAACCTTCAGCACTGCTATCCACTTCTCAAATGTCAGAACATGTTGCATCAGCTATCAAACGAAACATTGACATCACGTTTTCAGGAACATCACCTGTTTCATGAAAATGTCGACCTTAGACACCATGACACTGGTAACAACTGGTCATTTGTATCTGCTTCTGCGTGGAAACACTCCATCAACCGGACCATCAGAGAAGTAGAACTTTTATTCAGTCCACATTCCATAAATCACTTAACAGGAAAAGCATAATCATTGAGACCTTGATTTGAACGCCCATTTGGGATGTGACTACCCTCAACACAAATTCTCCTTCCACCAAACCACATATCACAATGGAAAACATCTTTCACACTTCCTGATAAGCTACATCAAGACCACCTTACAACTGGGCTTCCTTGACAACAGACACACAAATGAATTACAAATGAATTGAGCTTCAAAATTTCCTCAGTGTATTACAAAATTTCAGGAAAGGAGCCTGGTACAAACACAACATACCTTCACTCCATACAAGCTTACCAGGAGGTAGCTAGAGGTCAAATGAAAAGTACCCTTGGAAAATGATGCTATGCTGGTAAAAGAAAGAACCTAAAAGAACTCACAAATCTCTGCAATGCAAATCCTGCAAGACAAAACCTAAGCAGTAAGCAAAAAAATCTTTGAAACAACTTAATGAGCATACATGAGATTGTGGAAAAGAAAAAAAAAAATCTGAAAAAAAGGCAGGGGGTTTGGAGGGGCCACTTAGGCCCCCAATGGGTTGCAGGGACAAAGCCACGGTGGGGTTTCAGGGGCGAAGCCCCATACATAATTTACATGTCATATTTACCTTTATTTTCTGTAATTTTAGCTAAAGAATATTTTATACAGATCAATCATTTCAAATATTGGCATTTCATAATATAGGACTCCCTTGCTACTTCGCACTTCAATTAATACGGCTTCAGTGCATCACAATTTTTTTTTTTTAAATATTATGCTTAAATATTATTCATCAAAATAAAAAATAAGGAAATTAAGGAAGAAAGGGGGGGGGAAATGTTAAGGAAAATTACACAAAAACAAGGTCAATTATGCAAAAAAAAATAAAATAAAATAAAAAAAATCTCCCACCAAAACTAAATTTTTGTGAGGTGCGCATCTGTGTGCGTGCGTCTTTGTGTCTGTATTAATATTTTATTTATATCTTATGCATTATTTTTGAATGTCTTCTTCTTTCGGCTGTTCCCTTCAGGGGTCGCCACAGCAAATGATCTGCCTCCATCTCTCCCTATCCTCTGCATCTTCTACTCTTAAAAAACTCTTACTCTTATTATTTTTGAATGTATAATTGTTATTATAAGCATTAATAGCATTTAATATATAGTTATTGATATTTTATGCACATATACATGTACGTATAAGTCAGGAGGGTCGATCCTACTTTTCGGAAATCAGCTGGGGAGTGTCTGCACTTACATTGTTGCATCTGTGTTTGCACGCGCATCTGCGCGCATGCGTGCGCGTGTATGTATGCTTGTCCTCTTCTTCTCATGCAGTTCCATCTGGATGTGCGTGTGTGTGTGTGTGTGTGTGTGTGTGTGTGTGTGTGTGTGTGTGTGTGTGTGTGTGTGTGTATTTATATTTTATTTACATCTTATGTTATTTTTTGAATGTTTAATTGTTATAAGCATTTATAGCATTGCATTGTATTTATTGATATTATTTCCACATATACATGTACGTATATGTCAGTCAGAGGGGGTTTGGGGGTTGATCCTACGTCGCGAATTTCAGTTATAGCGGGGGGGGAATCTCGGTCCCAATTAACAGTGGAAAGTGAGGGATCCCTGTATTTTAATTTCAATCACAAAACTTACACATTGATGTTAAATAATGATCTTCTTAATATCGTTGATAGTGAGTTATTTCCTGGTGGTGTTACTTTGCCTACTCCCCACTGGTATTAATTGATGACTGCACTGAAAGTACTCCAGTGGCCATTAAGCTTAATTAACCTGGTCTCATGAACTTTGTCTTGTGGGATATTTCTTTGATAATAGATTTCAATATAAGGCAGAAATAGAGCTGAACTACACATAAAATCTCTGGCTTCAGGGGGCTTCAAATTTATTGATTCATTTCACTAATAAAGGTATTATTTTAGATGAATTATTGAGCAAATTAAATCAGAACACTTTGGCTTATTTCCAAAATGTATATTGCCTGTACTTCAAGTTAACGTCTACAATCAATACCATTAGCATGGGCACAATCGGTTCATTCTAAAAGTTTGCCAGCTACGGAAGTGGCCGAGATCAGCTGAGGTTAGATATGACGTGGTTTTTGATATGCTGGCTGTGATTGGATGTTTTCGTTCCCGAGATCCGGGGGTTGGGGACCCCTGGTTTGGATTACGTATTACACAATTCAATAGAGTTTCATTGTTTTCATTGTGACCTCGATCTCACTTTAGAGAAACCCAGAAGTTGAGGGTTTCCTGCCACTTATCTGACCAATCCTAACAATGCAGATGACAGCACTTTTTGCAGACAACACCACTGACGCTCAGCGTTTACTTCATGTGCTTAAAAATTCTGTTGCAGAGATAGGTTTTTTTTTTTGTGAAATAGTAGAAAACATGACTTTCAAACATGAGATGACAGAGTACATGACTTTTAAAACAGTACAAAAAGATAGGACTCTCAAACAGAACCCCATAAAAAAGGCCAATGAATTCACATACCTCAGAAGCAACATAGCTTCCATAGAAAAAAGATGTTACGCACGCACGTGTGAGTGTGTGTGTATATAGTGTGTGGACTAATATTTGGAAATTTAAAGAAAAAATAAAGAACCAACTGTGATAGTCAACATTTCAAGAAGAACTGGGGCTGGTTCTGTAAAACAACCGGTTGATAATGCACTTATAAAACTTTGCAAACTGTACCTGATGGTATTCCATTTTTAAACAAAAAGTCATCAGACCTAATATTGAATTGGTTTCAATTATTTCTGTTAACTGTGCTTGACTGCTTGGATTTTTATGAAGAACTCTTTAATTTAATGCCAGTATTTAGATGCAAATATAAGGCCTCTTTGTTCTATACCAGTCTTTTGCATGTGCATCAAACATTTTTCACAGTACTGTCTGAATATTTATTAAAAAAATGAACTGATAATGCTAGATAGAACACATCAGGATAACTGCTAACGTATACACACCGTTGAAGCCAACTAGAGACTGGCAACTATTTGAATCAAAAATTAAGATTTGAAGTATGATTTGAAATACAGTGATCCCTCGCTACTTTATGCTTCAGTTTCTGTGACTTCAGTGCATCGCGGATTTTTCAAAAATATTCATCGAAGAATTTTAAAAATAAAGAAATTAGGGGAAAATAGGGGAAAAGGCTAAGAAAAATACTGAAAAACAAGGCCAACTATGCAAAAAAACCAAGAAAAAAACCCCAAGAAAACCAAAACAAAACAAACAAAAAAAACAACCCAACAAAACAACTTGCATTTTTATGTGAGGTGCGCATTTGTGTGTGTGTGTGTGTGTGTGTGCATGCGTGCATCTGTACGTATGTACAGCAGGGGTCCCCTAACTTTTTCCTTCTCTGATGGGGGGCCGAGGTCAGTTTGTAACAGAAAAAGTGTGACAATCGCAGGGATGCCTAAAAGTAAACATTTATTGTTTTCCAGTAAGCCACACATAACCAAATATGAGTAACCATTTCCGGGACCTTCACAAAAAAAAGTCAGGGGAAAAAAAAAAAAATGCCGCTTGCTATCAGTTGAGTCGCCCGAATAGATGACTGGTTCAGCCGAGCCAGGTATACAAATGTATTCTCCTGAGCTAACGGGATATAATGTTTAATCATATTTCATACTTATATTTATGATATATCTTACTAAAGTTTTTATTCCAATTCTATTTGTACTTGTTCTTCAATTTCACTTTCACTTTCATGTTGGTAAGTTGGGGAGCGTCTGTATTTATATTTTATTATATCTTATGTTATTTTTTAATGTTTGTTATTACGAGCATGTATAGCATTGAATATGTATTTATTGATGTTATATACACTATACATGTACGTATACGACAGTCGAGGGGTGATCCTACTTCACGGATTTCGATGGTCGCATGGGGATCTTGGTCCCAATTAATAGTGGAAAGTAAGGGATCCCTTATTTATATTTTATTTACATCTTATGCATTATTTTTGAATGTTTAATTGTTATTATAAGCATTTATAGCATTGAATATATATTTATTGATAGTATATACACATATGCATGTACGTCCCAAGCCCGGATAAATGCAGAGGGTTGCGTCACGAAGGGCATCCGGCGTAAAACAAATGCCAAATAAAACATGCAAGTCATATCAAGAAAATTCATACCGGATCGGTCGAGGCCCGGGTTAACAACGACTGCCATCAGTGCTGTTAACCAACAGGGTGCTGGTGGAAATTGGACTACTGTTGGTCGAAGAAGGAGAGGCGGGAGGCGTGTCCGTAGGCAGAGAGAGAAGAGAAAAGGCAGGAGTCTAGAACTGAAAGTAGGGACTTTGAATGTTGGAACTATGACAGGAAAAGGTAGAGAGCTGGCTGACATGATGCAGAGGAGGAAGGTGGACATACTATGAGTTCAGGAGACCAGGTGGAAAGGTAGCAAGGCTAGAAGCGTAGGAGCAGGGTATAAGCTGTTTTTTCATGGTGTGGATGGGAAGAGAAATGGAGTAGGAGTCATCTTGAAGGAGAAGTTTGTCAGGAATGTTCCAGAAGTGAAAATAGTGTCAGACAGAGTGATGAGTCTCAAGTTAGAAATTGAAGATGTGATGTTCAATGTTGTTAGTGCTTATGCCCCACAGGCAGGATGTGAGCTAGAAGAGAAGGGGAGATTTTGGAGTGAGTTAGATGAAGTGATGCCGAATACCCCTGAGGTGAAAGAGTAGTCATTAGGGCAGACTTGAATGGACCTGTTGGTGCAGGAAACAGAGGGGACGAGGAAGTGATGGGCAGGTTTGGTATCCAGGACAGGAACGCAGAAGGACAGATGTTGGTAGATTTTGCAAAAAGGATGGAAATGGCTGTGGTAGATACTTTCTTCCAGAGGAGACAGGAGCATAGAGTGAGTTATAAAAGTGGAGGTAGGTGCACACAGGTAGACTACATCTTGTGTAGGCGATGTAATTTGAAGGAAGTCAGTGACTGTAAAGTAGTAGCGGGTGAGAGTGTTGCCAAACAGCATAGGATGGTGGTGTGCAGGATGACGCTGATGGTGAGGAAGGTGAAGAAGGCAAAGGCAGAGCAGAAGACAAAGTGGTGGAAGCTGAAAAAGGAGGAGTGTTGTGGTGTCTTCAAGGAGGAGTTGAAACAGGCTTTGGGTGGTCTGGAAGTGCTTCCAGATGACTGGACAACTACAGCTAATGTGATCAAGGAGACAGGTAGGAGAATACTTGGTGTGTCATCTGGAAGGAGAGGAGATAAGGAGACTTGGTGGTGGAATGAGGAAGTGCAGGAGTGTGTACAAAAGAAGAGGTTAGCTAAGAAGAAGTGGGACAGTGAGAAGACTGAAGAGAGTAAACAGGAGTACAAGGAGACACAGCGTAAGGCAAAGGTAGCGGTGTCAAAGGCCAAACAGAGGGCGTATGATGACTTGTATGCTCGGTTGGTAAGTAAAGAGGGAGAAAATGATTTATACAGGTTGGCACAGCAGAGAAATAGAGATGGGAAGGATGTGCAGCAAGTTAGAGTGATTAAGGACAAAGAGGGAAATGTATTGACTGATGACAGAAGTGTGCTGGGGAGATGGAAAGAGTACTTTGAAGGGCTGATGAATGAGGAAAATGAGAGAGAAAAAAAAGAGTACAAGAGGTGACTGTTGATGACCAGGAAGTAGCAAAGATGAGTAAGGGTGAAGTGAGGAGGACATTGAATGAATGGATGGCAAGAATGAAGAATGGAAAGGCAGTTGGCCCTGATGACATACCGGTGGCGGTATGGAAGTGTCTAGGAGAGGAAGCAGTAGATTTCTTGACAAGAACATTCAACAAGGTTTTAGAGAGTGAGAGGATGCCAGAGGAATGGAGGAGAAGTGTGCTGGTGCCCATTTTTAAGAACAAGGGAGATGTGCAGAGCTGTGGCAACTACAGAGGGATAAAGTTGATGAGCCATACGATGAAGTTATGGGAAAGAATAGTGGAAGCAAGACTAAGGGCAGAGGTCAGCATTTGTGAACAACAGTTTGGTTTCATGCCAAGAAAGAACACCACAGATGCAATGTTTGCCTTGAGGATGTTAATAGAGAAGTACAGAGAAGGTCAGAAGGAGCTGCATTGTGCCTTTGTGGATCTGGAGAAAGCATATGACAGGGCGCTGAGAAAAGAACTGTGGTATTGCATGAGAAAGTCTGGAGTGGCAGAGAAGTATGTTAGAGTGGTGCAGGAGATGTAGGAGGATGTAATATAGAGAGATGTAAGACAGTGGTGAGGTGTGCTGTTGGTGTGACAGAAGAGTACAAGGTGGAGGTGGGACTGCATCAAGGGTCAGCTCTGAGCCCCTTCTTGTTTGCTATGGTGATGGACAGGCTGACAGATAAGGTTAGGCAAGAATCTCCATGGACTATGATGTTTGCAGATGACATTGTGATCTGCAGTGAGAGCAGACAACAAGTGCAGGAAAACCTAGAGAGGTGGACGTATGCCCTGGAAAGGAGGGGAATGAAGGTTAGCCTCAGTAAGACAGAATACATGTGTATGAATGCCAAGGACCCAACAGGAACAGTGAGGTTACAAGGAGCAGAGATAAGGAAGGTGGAGGATTTTAAGTACTTAGGCTCAACAATCCAGAGCAATGGAGAGTGTGGAAAAGAGGTGAAGAAGCGTGTGCGGGCTAGTTGGAATGGTTGGAGAAAAGTGTCTGGTGTGATGTGTGATAGGAAGGCATCGGCAAAAATGAAAGGAAAAGTGTACAAGACGGTGGAGAGGCCAGCAATGTTGTATGGTTTAGAAACAGTGGCCCTGGGGAAAAGACAAGAGGCAGAGCTGGAGGTAGCAGAGATGAAAATGTTGAGGTTCTCTTTTGGAGTAACGAGGATGGATAGGATCAGGAATGAGCACATCAGAGGGACAGCACATGTAAGATGTTTTGAAGACAAAGTCAGAGAGGCTAGATTGAGATGGTTTGGACATGTACAGAGGAGGGATAGTGAGTATATTGGTAGTAGGATGTTGGAACTACCAGGCAGAAGGCCTAGAGGAAGACCAAAGAGATGATTCATGGATGTGGTGAAGGAGGACATGAAGGCAGTTGGTGTAAGAGAAAAAGATGCAAAGGATAGGGTGAGATGGAGGCAGATGATTCGCTGTGGTGACCCCTGAAGGGAAAAGCCGAAAGGACAAGAAGGAGAAGATATACACATATGTATGTATGTATAAGTCAGTCGGGAGGGTCAATCCTACTTCTCGGAAATCTTGTCTCGGGAGGGGAGGGGGTCTTGGTCCCCATGAACCGCGGACAGTGAGGGATCCCTGTATATTTGAATGAAAAAACGATGTTTACATTTTAATCATATAACCAGCAGATTCTAAAAATATTAAGTAATTTGAAATCTTAATTACCTTAACATTCATTAATGATTTTAAGTATAGTTATTTCTCAAAAAAATGCTTTTTGAAATGAAATTGAGTCCTTATTACACACAAACCCTGAGATACAACATTAGAGAGATAGATATTAGGCTATTCCATGCATGCAATTCAGAGACCTCACAAAGAGGTTCAAAATATTTAGATAGTGTCATATTATTTTGTAAGCATGTCCATGTACCCTACTACAGTACTATAATTCATAAATGTTAGGTTCCAAAATCGTTGATCGGTTTCAGTTTGGTTTCCAGCTTGAAACTCGGTTTGCCGGTTTCGGTTTCCATCTTCCTAATAAAAAGTTACAACATCTACACTAACTCTGCAGAACCTTTAGATATTAATTATTGGTAAAATGTTGGCATTGTCGGAGCATAAGTGAGCGATATTTAGTACTTTTAAAGTTTACACAATGGTACTCGTTCCACTGAAATTTAGTCTGGAAAATTAAAAAAAAAATGTGAATGCAAGTGTTATGTGGTTTATGCATTTTTCATTATGAAAATAGATCTATTATACACTATTAAATTTAATTTAACAAGTACTGTAATAATGTAGACATTATGCATTAACATTACATTTTAAAGATTATATCTTTTCAACCACTTATCACTATCAGCCATAAACTATGAAAAATACTAAATACCTAGAGTATTGTGATACACACTATTAAAAAATAGGCCTAAATCAGGGGTCAGGAACCTATGGCTCGCGAGCCAGATGTGGTTCTTTTGATGACTGTATCTGGCTCTCAGATGAATCAGGTGGCCTTTCTTAACAGAATAACAAATACATAATTTCACTGTTATTTAAATATAAATTAAAAAAAAGCCATCGAATAAAAGAAAAACAGATGAATAAATTCCGCGCATTTAAATCTATTCATCTATTTTCAATGCCACGTCACTGTGGTGCGAAGCAGAGAACCAATCCAGAAAGGATTGACTCTCTGCTGCACGTCACAGTGACGTGGCATTGAAAATAGATGTATAGATTTAAATGCACGAGATTTATTCATCTGTTTTTTTTTTTTTTACTTGATGGCTTTTTTGTATTTTTATTTAAATGACAGTGAAATTATGTATTCGTTATTCTGTTAAGAAAAGCCTTCTGATTTATCTGAGAGCCAGATAAGCCAGACTGACACTACTACGCATTCATGGTACGTCACGGTACACCAAAGTGAGTACCTTTGCGGGAATTGTGAACGCCATCACGGGAACAATGCGGAAACTATGAGTGAGATGAGTGCCATTGCCAACCGAAAAAATGAAGCATGTTCATTAATTTTGTCATGCACTCTTTTGCGTACCTTTCCGCGAACTATAAGGAAACTGTGAGGAAACAGTGAGGGCATGTGTAAATGCCCACCACGTCACGGGTAATCAATGCCGTGCAACGTCACACCTGTATCCTCAATGGTACTCTTGTGTCCTCCATGGTGTTCATTGACTGCTATGCATTGTTCTACATTAACTGTTGGCGGACCAGGGAGTGAGTTGTAGACAGAACTGTGTTTCTCACTGTTTCCTCAAAGTTATTCATAGTCTACTCACCTTTAAGTTTGGGTGAGCACTCAAACCACTGTATTCCGCAACACCACGCACAAACGTTTAACCAATCAACAATGTCCACATTGACTTGCCCTGTATCTTAAAGGGAAGGATGTTCAGTTGCATGACATTTACATATTAAGAATGCCATGCAACTGAACACCCTTCCCTTTAAGATACAGGGCAAGTCTGCTTACATACAGCATCAATGTCATAGTCTTCAATTCGTAGTAATGCAGCAGCACCTGCAAGAAAGACACTATTGTTTTAATGCCATTTTCTCGGCATCTCTGGAGTTCATCATCTTGACGACTACAAGAATGAATGGTGGATGAATCCAGCTACCCAATATATATATATATATATATATATATATATATATATATATATATATATATATATATATATATACACACATACACACACACACTTGTGAGGCATGACAAGGCGTGTCATAAATGGAAGCGCGGTCACTTTTTTAGCGTGATGTGGAGCAAACTTGTCTGGCCATTGAGTGATGTTGAGGAACTTGGAACACCCCAGCACAAACAATTCGCAAAAATAGCGCAATGGTGAGGAATCGAGTGGAACATCGTGGAACATCCTCAAAGGTTTGAATGAGCAAGCTATGAGCAAAGCTTATTCCTCTCTGGCATGACTGACAGGTGAAATAAACACAAAATCATTCCGCTATGGTACGCATGAATGTGTGCCATTGAGGATTTAAAATGCGTACTAGTGTCAGGCTGGCTATACAGTCATCAAAACAGCCACATCTGGCTCGCGAGCCATAGGTTCTCAAACCATGATATATATACGGCTCTCAGAGGATTAGATTTTAAAATATGTCTTTTTTCTGGGTCTCTTAGTCAAAAAGGTACCCGACCCCTGATCTCGACTCTACAGTCAAAACTGTTACTGCAGAGAACCGTTTATAGCGTTTATTTATGCAGCCTCGGTTTCCGGTACAACCGGTTCCTGTTAAAGGCACAACCGAAACCGAACCGAATTTTCGGGAACCGATCCATCTCTACTATAGTTTATTTCTTCAGTCAAGATCTCATTTGGGAGATACCGCCTGATAATTCCCACAATTCTATACGATACTAATTTGTTGGTCGGGAGCAAGCATGAGAGGTCTGTGAACGATATCTTCAACCATAAGCAAGGAATCCACCAGTTGTGGAAAATCAACTTGTTTTCAAATGTTGGACGATTATACACAATCTACTAATTGGTGAGTATCGCCAACTATCTGTGATTATATGGCTGACAGTTTGAAACTGTTGTGGTTGATAGCACAGATAGTTCAAGCAGACAGTCTCAGACCATCACTGATTTTCATCTGAGTATTATTTTATTAAAAAAAAAAAAAAAAAAAAATCACAGGCAATAGCCAAAGAATTACCCAAATGAGATTGGGGCTTTAAGTTAAGATGTGATTAAATTGTATATTTTCAGTTGTAATTTAAGAGTCAACTGGTGTTTGGCCATTCAGGATTCTCAAATTGCTCAAAAAGATTTTTTTTTATCGGAAAGTTTTTGTGATCAGATCTACATGCAATGAATACACTTTCATTTACCCCCACAAATCATCCTCACACTTGCGCTCTCTTGTTCACTGTTCCTCACTCTCGAACTCACTCACTCACACATCCTCACCGTCTATTGGGGCAGGATCTCAGGCCAAGTCTGAATGGCTCATGCCACCATCCAACAAACACCACACCGGTATCATTAGGTGCCCAGAATGCCTGTGGGATAAGATTTTATACAAATTACGATAACAGAGATAAACAAAACACCAAATAGTTCAGAAGTTTGTTTAATGTTTGTACATATTTATACAGACAAACCTGCCCTGGGGAAATATCATCTGGTGTTCCTTCCAAGATAGACACACTGTTGCCCTCAATATCCAAAATACAAAGCACAGGCGTGCTTTTACTGACCAAAGCTTCACCCCAGTCCTCATAATAAGCAAACTGATTGCCCTGAAAACAAAACCATTTTAAAAGCACAAATATTAGTTCATTTAGATGGTACTTTAAGCTAATATGCCAGAATAGAGGACACACACATGCACAAGTGGGCTACCACATTGTGGGCACCCGGAGATCAATTGGAGGTAAGGTGCCCTGTTCAAGGCATTTCAGCCATGAATGTGGATGTCGGGAAGATGCAGCCCACTCTCTTGCCACCCCACATTTTACTTTTTACTTCCAAAGCTGCTTCCCCAACTCCCACATTTTGAACAGTAATGTACAAATTTTAACCATGAGAGAGACAAGTAAGGTGAGCTCTGTGCTTTGAACTGAGCTATATGCATGTAGTAATGGAAATGTATTTTTAAAAACGACTTGGCAGAGCTGTGTTTACATCAATTTAAAGCGTTAGTACACACTATGCAGAAACAAGAAAATAAAACTAAATTGAGACCGATAGAGTTTATATTTTCCATTTTAAACCATGAGAAATAAAATCTGCTCCAAAATGGTGACATTGAGATGCAAGCATTATCCAATCAGAATATATATTTTTTAACTTTCAAAAAAAAAAAAAAAAAAAAAAAATATCAAATGGTGCCGTTACTGTGTGGAACATCATTAAACTATTCTTTTTAATCCAGGACTGGTTAATTATTAAAAAAATGTGATGTTTTTTTTTCTTTATAACACAGTTGTTATAGACCAGAATAATTAATTAAAGCATTAAAATATTTCGAGCATTTCACAGACACTCTTATCAGAATGACTTGTATTTTTATTTACAACTGGAGAATTGAGGGTTAAGAGCCTCGATGAAGAGTACAACAGTGGCAGAATGGTGGTGCTGGGGCTTTAGTAATCCAGAACCTTTACCACTGAGCCACAACTGCCAAAAAACATTTTTAGATCAATTAAATAATTTAACATCAATATTTACTTCAGAAGTACCCATGCAATAATGTAATAAGTGACATAGGGGAAAGCTACTTTGCATCAAGGTCCTGATTACCCTGGCAGGATTTATTTTGTGATAAAGACCGACTTGCCATATATTATTCCTCAGAAAACATCTACAGATAACCTAATGCAAACATATGAGATACAAAATGTATAGTCAGTATTGCTATATTGACAGTAAAACTGAAAAAAAAAAATACCATTATGATTCACGTCTTCTGCTTGGCTTTTACCTTGACTATGTCCTCCTTCTTCTCAGACTTAATTGACTCCTCATCATCACCAACCAAACTTGATTCAGATTCTGACTGTGAAGTAAATGTGTCCAGTAATAATGAAAGAGGGATTCATCATTAAAAGTATTTTTTTTATAACTAAACCATTAATTGGTTGATCAATTTTAAGTTCAAAACCTGAAAATAGGACTCAGCCTTAGGGCGCTTTTTCTCAGCCACATACAGAAGATGAGTCTCAGAGTGGGACCAAACCAAGCAGCCAAACTGTTCTACAAAATGGAAAGAGAAGAGAGTACATACAATACTCATTTTACAGTTAGTTGAGGGTTACAATTTTAATTCTTGCAATCTGTGAAAAAACATTTTCTGAAAATATTGTACAGTGGAACCTTTGTGGTTGAATGACTCCTTCGTCGAACAAATCGGAGTTTTATCAAAAAATATGAGGAAAATATGCCTCGCTGTTTGAGCAAATGATCAGAGTTCAAACGGAGCAGAGCCGAGTGTGTTGAACGCATGCTCAGTGTACAGTACTTTGAACAGCCATTGCGAGTGTGCCGTTTACTGGGTATTGTGTTTATTCATTACATTATGGCTACTTTAACCCTTAACCCTAGGTCCTAAGGAAACCAGCAGTAATTCTACTGGAAAGGAAAAAAGAAAAGTCAGAGAACGTGAAGAATCAAATATGATCAAGAAACAGAGAAGGGAAAAACCGCCATGCCCCCTCAAAGCAATAACCCATCCCCCGTCCATCCCTCCCTATCCAACCACATATGCTGACACATTGAAACCGGAAAGGTTATGTAAACAAATACAGTTCATAATTAAGTTAAATATTACATACTATTATCTTTTATGCTTTTGTGCATTAATGTATGTATTGTATATTAATTTTTCATAAATACACCTCGTTTTCAAAGTATATACAACTGTATTGACGGAGGTAGACATTCATCTGAACGCATTCATCGACTTAACTATTTCTTATGGGAAATACTGTTTCACTCTTCAAACAAATCGGTAATTGACCATATTTGTGAGGCGCTCCACCGAATGTAGGCAATTGTCGCAAGTGGCATATGGTGTTTCTGAGACAAAGCACGGTTTATCCGGACTTCCGATCTTTCAAGTGAGCAAGTGAAGGTTGAATACGAAACAAGGATTCAATGCGCACTTGCTCACTTGAAAAATCGAAAGTCCAGAAACAGCCACGCTTGTTTCATAATTCATCACTTGCGACAAGTGCCTATATTCGGTGGAGCACCTCATATTTTTGGAATGAATTGTGTTTGGCCACCGAGGTTCCACTGTATAGGTATTAAGAGTTTAACTGCAAGTTTAAAATGTTGTGTAAATGAATTGAAGGGTTGAGTGCAAAAATCCAGTAAGTGACATTTTCAGAAAAAAGTACTTTGAAGTGTATGGTAGCTCAATGCTAGCCGCACCCCAGCTGACAAGAAGCCCAGGCAGGAAGGGGCCGTACAACGACTCCAGCACTTGGGATTGCAGAGGATGAAGGCCGTGTAGCCGGCTGGTGCAATCACCTCGTCGGGTGTACTCTCCTCAAGCCATGTTTCACAGAAACACAGCAGATCCTCTGCTCTACAATCTGAGCATGAAGCTCGTCCATCATGTTTCGCAGGGACTGAACATTTTCAAGCAGTATGACCTGAAGTGCTAACCAAGAGTCGGAGAATCTGAGAACTCTGCCTGGGCTTCGTGTTAGCCGGGGTGCGGCTAGCATTGCGAACAAGAAGCCCAGTTGAGCGTGCTTAGTTATACACGCCCAAAGACACTCTGACATTATAGCTGTAGTAGGGTCAACCGGTCATAGACGAGCATAGTGCAGAACATGAACAAACAAAACAACAAATAAAACATTAAAACGAACAAAGAAACAATTTGACTCCGAGAACTCCCCGATGTCACCCTCTAGGCAGCGCCATCTTGGAGACGTCACTCCAAGTTCAATGTAAAAGGACATGAAGCGTAAGAAAGTTTATCCTTTTGGTATCGTTTGTTAAACATGCTACAGAACATAAAATCTCACTCACAAACATTAACTTAGATACTGTACTGGAATATAACCGAAAAGACTTTAATACTAGTGCTTTACAACAGTATATGCTGTATAATGTTTATATTTCATCATCAATAAATATAACATTAAAAATTTAAAAGTTTTTCTTAATCATTACTTCATTCTACTACGTTAATACTGTATTCATGAGTCAGACTGTTTATAGAACGTGTTTAAAGAAGCGTATTTTAGCGCATGTAATAGATACACAGTATTTTACTTCCGTTGGCTCATTCGCACATTTGATGTGATACATGGGGTTTTACTTACGGGTACAGAACTCGTAGATTATCTCGATGTCGAGGGCCTACCGTATTACACACACACACACACACACACACACACACACACACACACACACACACACACACACACACACTCATGCCTTGCCACTTCGCGATTTGAACTTTGCAGTCTTGGTACATTGCGGTATTTTAATAAAAAATAAAAAATATTCATAAAAAATTCAAAATTCGCGCTGAAACTCGCATGTACGCAAGCAGAAGGCAGGGACCCAAGGCAGGCTGCGCCCATTGTTTACAAACGACAGACTAAGGTGCCCCTCCTTCCCAGTTCAGGCAGGGACTGCACACTCAACTCAATCTTGCAAGCTGATTGGCTTAGATTCGTAACGCTGTAGCCTCGCACATTCCCGTGGGATTTGTTGTGATTTTGTGATCTTATAGTGTTTGTGAATGTGTCAAATGGGTGTTGTGATGCGCAAAGTGTGGTAGTTGTGGTCGTAGTAGTAGTGTTTGTCACCTCTCGCTTTCAACTAACACCGCTGGCTAGCAGCTTGCCTGTGAAAAGGGGAGCCGAGTGAGTAAGTCTCTCCCTGCCAGTACATAGCCTCTCCACCATCAAGCCCCATGTAGTGCCTCCTCGCGGCGACGCATGGTAACTGAGTACCTTGCGGACTCAGGCTGAACTACAGGGGACTCGGAGGAGGTTTGGCCCCCAGACATGCGGCATGCAGGCCCACCGGCGTGTGGACACGCCCTGATGCCCATGACCCAAATCCCCAACTATGGGTTAAATAGTCCCACTGCCTTGTGGATTCCCTTGGTTGGGAGAAGGCTAAGGAGTAAACCCTACAGAAATCCGGAGTGGAGCCCCTAAGGCAGTTGGTCTGAGGATTCCCCTACCTTCTGGCAACTCCTGCAGCTGCGCTGGTACCAAATTGTACTGGATCTTCCTTTCCTTTGGATGCTATCAGCGAGGCCAAGAGGGGGGACTTGATGTCTGGGCAGCACAAGTTCTCCATAGTTCCCGCCCAGGCTCGTAGCGCACTGGAGAGGACACTCCAGCGTTGATGCAAGACTTCGGCTCAACACGGAAAGTAGCAGTTACCGGTTAAAAGCTCATTCCGATTGGCGTAGGATACGGGCGCCTGGGGCTACTTCCGACAGTGGGAGAGACCATCGTGTCTCACTGGACAGCTACCGCCCGCTCCAAGCTGGGCAGCCTCCAGCCAGTAAGGTGCTGTCCCGCCACAGCTCGCCTGCCTTGCTGGGTGCGTAGGGCTTAGGGACTGACCATCTCGACAAGCAAGCTGTAAATTCTTCACCAGGCAGACAAAAACGGATAGATACGAAGACTCCAGCTCTTCGAATAGCAAGCTGGAACGTACGGACTATGTGTCCTGGACTGACAAGTGATCTTCAGCAAATTGACAATGCCCGCAAGACTGCAGTCATCGACCATGAACTGACACGTCTGAATATCGACATTGCTTGTCTACAGGAAACCCGCCTGGCTGACAGTGGTACTATCAAAGAGGCCAACTACACCATCTACTGGCAGGGCCTGCCACAAGACAACCCGAGACTGCATGGTGTAAGGTTCGCTGTGAAGAACTCATTGACTACGGCGATTGAACCTCCTACCAGTGGATCAGAGAGAATCCTCACTTTACGCCGCTCTACAACTGCAGGTTTTCTAAATCTCCTCAGCATCTATGCACCAACACTCAGTTCCACCCCAGAGGCCAAGAAACAGTTTTACGAGGCTCTGGATGATACAATTTCCAGGATCCCCAACACTGAAGGACTTTACCTACTAGGAGACTTCAATGCTAGAGTGGGCGCCGACTGTGACACCTGGCCTTCCTGCCTTGGTCACCACAGCATAGGCAGGATGAATGAGAATGGACAGAGGTTGTTGGAGCTGTGCTGCCATCATGGCCTGTGTGTAACAAATACATACTTCAAGTGCAAAGACCGCCACAAAGTTTCCTGGAGACACCCCAGATCTTGCCACTGGCACCAGCTAGACCTTATCCTCACCAGGCGCACGGATCTGAGCAGCGTTCTCCACACTAGAAGTTTCCATAGCACAGACTGCGACACAGACCACACCCTCGTTGGAAGCAGGATACGGCTGACAACAAAGATGAGCCATCACTCTAAAACTAAAGGCCTCCCACGCATCAACACCTGCTCCTCAAGGGATCCCCAGCGAATCCAATTGTTTCATGACACAGTCAAGGAGAAGTTGGCTTTGCAGACTCCTGGCAAAGACATCAACAGCAAGTGGAGCTTCCTAAGAGATACTATCTACACAACAGCCCTCACCGCTTTTGGGAAAAAGGAGTGTCGGAGTGTAGACTGGTACGAGGCTCACTGGGAGGAGATGCAGCCTGTGACAGAAGCCAAGAGGGAAGCCCTCCTAGCATACAAGCAAAACCCCAGCACCAGTACTCGGGACACTCTCAAAGCTGCACGAAACAAGGCCCAGCAGACAGCCCGCTGTTGTGCAAATGACTTCTGGCTGAACCTCTGCAGCAAGATCCAGATGGCAGCTGACACTGGCAACACAATGGCCATGTACAATGGCATCAAGACAGCTACTGGCCCAATCAAAATTAAGACTGCACCCCTCAAGACCAAGACCGGGGAGGTGATCACGGACCAAGGCAAGCAGCTTGAACGCTGGGTGGAACATTACTTGGAGCTGTACGCAACCAAGAATGTGGTGACCGATGCAGCATTAAATGCCCTACCAAACTTACCTGTCATGGAGGATCTGGATTACCTGCCTTCAGTGGACGAACTGGGCAAAGCCATTGATTGTCTGGCCTGTGGAAAAGCCCCTGGAAAGGATGGCATCCCCCTGAAGTCTTGAAGAGTGGCAAGCCAGCAGTCCTGCAGCACCTCCATGAGCTGCTGTGCTTATGCTGGAAGGAAGGGTTCATCCCCCAGGATATGCGCGATGCAAACATTGTAACCCTCTACAAAAACAAGGGTGACCGCAGTGACTGTAACAGCTACCGTGGCATCTCCCTCCTTAGCATTATAGGGAAAGTCTTTGCTCGTGTTGTCCTTACTCGCCTTCAGATTCTTGCTTCCTGGGTGTACCCAGAATCGCAGTGTGGTTTCAGGGCAGGCCGATCCACAGTCGATATGATCTTCTCACTTCGTCAACTGCAAGAGAAGAGTCGGGAGCAGCAGAAGCCCCTGTACATTGCTTTCATAGACCTGACTAAAGCATTCGACCTGGTCAGCAGAAGCGGACTCTTCAGCCTCCTGCAGAAGATTGGATGTCCTCAAAGGTTACTTCAAATCGTGACCTCCTTTCACGAGGACATGCACAGCACAGTCTGCTTCAATGGTGGGACTTCTGCAGCTTTCCCAGTGAGCAGTGGTGTGAAGCAAGGCTGCGTCCTAGCTCCGACACTCTTTGGGATATTCTTCTCGATGCTTCTTCAGTATGCCTTCTCTGACAGTGAGGAAGGGATCCATATCCACACCAGGTCAGATGGAAAATTGTTTAACATATCTTGACTGCGCGCTAAGACGAAGGTGAGGCAGGTCCTCATCCGCGAGATGCTGTTCGCGGATGACGCTGCACTGACGTCCCACACTGAGGTTGGTCTTCAAAAGGTAGTCAATCGCCTGTCCCATGCCTGTAATGAATTCGGACTGACCATCAGCCTGAAGAAGACAAACATCCTGGCCCAGGGCACAAACACAGTCCCAAACATCAACATAAATAACACGCAGCTTGAGGTCGTGGACTCCTTCACCTACCTGGGATCCACTATCACCAACACTCTCTCTCTTGACATAGAGATCTCATGCAGAAGCGGGAAAGCCGCCGCAGTGATGTCCAAACTGAACAAGCGTGTATGGAGTAATACCCAGCTAACAGAGAACACCAAGCTACGTGTCTGCCAGGCTTGTGTACTCAGCACACTCCTTTATGGCAGTGAGGCCTGGACCACGTACGCTGGTCAGGAAAAGTGGCTCAACAGCATCCACCTTCACTGTCTCAGGCGTCTGCTCCATATAAAATGGCAAGACAGAGTAATCAACACCGAGGTACTACAGCGTGCTGGCATGCCAAGTCTGCTCGCACTGCTGAGCCAGAGACGACTTAGGTGGTTGGGTCACGTACGGCGAATGGACGAGGGGCGCATCCCTAAAGACATGTTGTATGGAGAGCTGAGTGAGGGCTCCCGCTGCACAGGAAGACCACAGCTTCGGTACAAGGACGTGTGCAAGCGGGACATGAAATTATTTGGCATTGACATAAACACCTGGGAAGGCACTGCTGAAACACGCCAGCTCTGGAAGACCACTGTCAACGAGGGTATCAACAAAGCTGAAACCAACAGAATAAATAAGCTAGCTGAGAAAAGAGCAAAGAGGAAAGAAAGGGTAGCCCCCATGGCTCCTCAAAGCCCTTTCGTATGCAATAATGGTTTAAGAAACTGTCACTCTAGGGTGTGCCTTTACAGTCACTACCGCAAATGCCTACCATAGCGCTACACCATCGTCTCTCGAGACGTACGGCTGCCGACGAAGACGAGTGTTTGTGAATGTCCTGCACCATCTAAGGCATCCAATGAGCCCAAGAAAAAGCGAAATATGATGACAGTGACCCAAAAAGTGAAGTTGCTAGATATGCTGATGGCGGGCAATACGTATGCCCATGTAGCACGCCATTACGGCATAAATGAATCTACCGTGCGTTACATCAAAAAAGACTACGATTAAGATCAAGTGGAGAAGAGCTATTGTCAGAGGTGAGTACAGTACTTAAAAGTAATTATATATAAATTCTATTTAAATATTAATACATTACAGTATTTACATAGGCATATGACTGTGTAACGTTTAATATACACTTCTTGATGTTGTATAGACGTGAAAACATAGAAATGCAACAACATGGTAGAATTGAGAGGGGCGTTCCTACTTCGCGGTTTTTTGAACATCGCGGCCAGGTCTGGTCTGCATTATCCACAATATTCGAGGGATGTCTGTGTGTGTGTGTATATATATATATATATATATATATATATATATATATATATATATATATTACTTTGTACTTATATACACATATATGCAGTATATATTACTTTGTGCTTCAATTAATGGGGCTTCAGTGCATCGCGATTTTTTTTTAAATATTCATCAAATTAAGAAATAAGAAAATTAAGGAAGAATTAGGGGGAAAGTTAAGAAAAATGGCATAAAAACAAGGCCAACTATGAAAAAAAAAAAAAAAACTAAATACGAAACAAAAAACAACCCAAAATCTTCCATCAAAACTATTTACATTTTTGTGAAGTGCGCATCTGAGTGCTTATACACGCACGCAGATGCGTGTACACGCGTCTGTATGTGTGTGTATTTATATTTTATTTATATAAATTGCATTTATCACATTGAATATGTACTTATTGATATTATATACACATATACATGTACGTATACGTGAGTCGGATGTTGGGGGGGTAATCCTACTTCACGAAATTCGGTGGTCGCTGGGGATCTCGGTCCCAATTAACTGCGTCTTTCTCAAAAAATTAGCACATTGTGATAAAGTTCATTATTTTCTGTAATGTACTGATAAACATTAGACTTTCATATATTTTAGATTCATTACACACCAACTGAAATATTTCAGGTCTTTTATTGTTTTAATACTGATGATTTGGGCATACAGCTCATGAAAACCCAAAATTCCTATCTCAAAAAATTAGCATATTTCATCCGACCAATTAAAAAAAAAGTGTTTTTAATACAAAAAAAGGTCAACCTTCAAATAATTATGTTCAGTTATGCACTTTCAATACTTGGTCGGGAATCCTTTTGCAGAAATGACTGCTTCAATGTGGTGTGGCATGGAGGCAATCAGCCTGTGGCACTGCTGAGGGATTATGGAGGCCCAGGATGCTTCGATAGCAGCCTTAAGCTCATCCACAGTGTTGGGTCTGGTGTCTCTCAACTTTCTCTTCACAATATCCCACAGATTCTCTATAGGGTTCAGGTCAGGAGAGTTGGCAGCCAATTGAGCACAGTAATACCATGGTCAGTAAACCATTTTACCAGTGGTTTTGGCACTGTGAGCAGATGCCAGGTCGTGCTGAAAAATGAAAATCCAAAATCTCCTGATACAGGCCTCGAATTTTTCGAAAGTTTGCACAACCTATTTTTTGTTCACGGGTAAATGGTTCTGGTAACCTATTGTTTGTTCCACCTATTCCACCGTTCACCTATAATAATTTGCGTAACCCATCGGTTATGCAAAATGGTTGCCTGAGATTTCAAGTTCTACAAGAATCAAACATTTGGATTTTTCACAGAGAAAGACCACTATTACACTATTGCATGTAACTGTAAAAATGAGGAACAAAATAGTGATCAGTTAGCAACTATGAAAATTATTTAATGAAGTTAAAAATTACAAATTCAATGTCATACATAAAATAAAACAATTTTACTGAGTTTGCCTTATTTAAAGAACTTTAAATTTAATAATATTGAAAGCAAAAAACGCAAATATTAATACAACCCAAGTCAGTCTCTTCCTGATAGCATTCTGCATATCGACTACTCACTAGATATAAAATATAATACTGCTAATATAAAATATAATATCGCAATGTCTAATTCAACTTGCTATTGCAAACAATGCAGATCAAATTGATCTGAGAAAAAACTCAAGTGCAACAAAAATAGAAACAGCACCTTAATCTAATATAATAAAAACACTACAGTACAGTACAGTTACCGGGGATTTAGCTCAGTTGGTAGAGCGTCCGCTTTATCCTCCGGTAGGTCGGAGTTCGAATCCGGCCGCGTCATACCATAAGACGTTAAAATTTGGCAGTTGTTGCTTCCTGCTTGGCGCTCAGCATCAAAAGGATAGAACAACGCAATAACTGGCGCTGCACAGTGGCGACAGGTGCCTAGCGCACAAAGCAAATTTCAATGTATGTAATGTACTTTGACAATAAAGAGTTAGTTTAGTTTAGTTTACCAATCTGTGATGACTGTGTAACCAATTCAAAATTTAGGTGTTTTTGGACACTGTCATAATGGAGAATTATAAAAATACTACTATGGAGAGAGATTAAAAGTAACTAAACTATAATGACTATCTGTTATGCTTGTATGAACATTCAAGAGTCCTCCATGGTGACATCACCATCATCATCAGTTAAAACGGACTCCATGTCCTGCTCAAACTCAGAATCTGAACTGATAGAGTATTTCAAAATCATCTTTAAAAGGATATTTTTTAAGTGTTTTTTCATGAAGCACTCCTGCCGATTCAGAAATTTTTAACGCTAACGTTACTAGGCAAACTTACTAGGTTAGTAGAGTCGGAAACGATTTATGGCAATCCGGCCATTTGCGGCATTACCAGTTTATGACATGCTAGGACTGTAAACCTGTTTGCTATTAATACGGCTTCTATAACTGCCCTAACACGTGAAGACTCACACACACAACTTCGGTTTCAAGACCACTCGTTTTTATTAATACTTCCGGTTCCGTAAATGAACTCCGGCTTCTGCTGAAACTAAACGTTCCGTTCATAAACGACACGACAAGGACCGTATGCTTTATATGTGCAAACTATTGAAGTTTTATTATAGTTTTTATCTTTCCTGGAGAAGTCTACAATTTGTGCCGACTGCGAACGTCCACACATTTTTTTTTTCTATTTTACTGG
This sequence comes from Plotosus lineatus, assembly GCA_024760905.1. Classification (NCBI taxonomy): domain Eukaryota; kingdom Metazoa; phylum Chordata; class Actinopteri; order Siluriformes; family Plotosidae; genus Plotosus; species Plotosus lineatus. The sequence goes on along the minus strand of CM045729.1, from coordinate 30,994,646 downwards.
AAAATGAGTGTTCCGAGTTGTCGAAGTTTGTTTGTTGTGAACTCTGATATTAACTTCCTACGCGACCATATTGTCGTTCGGGTGTTTTAATAAAGTGCCGACTGGTCTGCCGACCGAACGATCGGTCACCTGAATTTTCGAGGCTTGTGATTGCTAGCTGCATTGACCCTGCCCTTGATAAAACACAGTGGACCAACACCAGCAGCTGACATGGCACCCCAGACCATCACTAACTGTGGGTACTTGAAACTGGACTTCAGGCATTTCCTTCTCCCCAGTCTTCCTCCAGACTCTGGCACCTTGATTTCTGAATGACATGCAAAATTTGCTTTCATCTGAAAAAAGTACTTTGGACCACTGAGCAACAGTCCAGTGCTGCTTCTCTGTAGCCCAGTTCAGGCGCTTCTGCCGCCGTTTCTGGTTCAAAAGTGGCTTGACCTGGGGAATGCGGCACCTGTAGCCCATTTCCTGCACACGCCTGTGCACGGTGACTCTGGATGTTTCTACTCCAGACTCAGTCCACTGCTTCCACAGGTCCCCCAAGGTCTGGAATCAGCCTTCTCCACAATCTTCCTCAGGAGCCGGTCACCTCTTCTTGTTGTGCAGCGTTTTCTGCCACACATTTTCCTTCCCACAGACGTCCCACTGAGGTGCCTTGATACAGCACTCTGGGAACAGCCTATTCGCTCAGAGATTTATTTCTGTGTCTTACCCTCTTGCTTGAGGGTGTCAATGATGGCTTTCTGGACAGCAGTCAGGTCGGCAGTCTTACCCATGATTGCGGTTTTGAGTAATGAACCAGGCTGGGAGTTTTTAAAAGCCTCAGGAATTTTTTGCAGGTGTTTAGAGTTAATTCGTTGATTCAGATGATTAGGTTAATAGTTCGTTTACCTTTTCATGATATGCTAATTTTTTGAGATAGGAATTTATATACATGATTATATATAATTGTAATGATTTATATATATATATATATATATATATATATATATATATATATATATATATATATATATATATATATATATATATATATATATATTAACACTGAATACAACTAAACTTAA
>CM045729.1:30958579-30988579 GCA_024760905.1 Plotosus lineatus | reverse complement strand
TTAAAATGGGCACTATCACACTTCTCCTCCATTCCTCTGGCATCCTCTCACTCTCCAAGACCTTGTTGAATGAACCATTTTATTAACACATTTATTAATTAAACCATTCTTAAACATTTTTATTAACCAACTTTTTTATTAACCAAACCAAGAAATATTCAACATTTGTGATGCCAAGTGTTGACGGCGTCGCAGCCGACACCGGAGCTTTTGGGGCGGAACGCTGCTGGTCCGGACCTCCGATCTGTCAAGCAGGCAAGTGCACTTTGAACACTTGTTTAGTACTCAACATTCACTTGTTTGCTTGAGGGATCGGAGGTCCGGATGAGCCGCACCCCGTCTTGGGGCTCCGGTGTCAGTTGCGACATTGCCCACACTCGGCAGAGCGCGCCACATTTGTGCCACATTTGTGGCACGCTCCGCCAAAGACGCCGGAGCTTTTGAGACGTGGCGCGGCTTGTCCGGACCTCCCATCTGTCAAGCAGGCAAGCACGCTTTGAACACTTATTTAGTACTCAACATTCACTCGTTTGCTTGAGGGATCGGAGGTCCGGATTAGCCGTGTTTTTTCCACATTCGACGGAGTGCACCACATTTATTAAACATTACTGAATTAAAGAACTTAAAAAACAAAAAATAAGCTGCAATGAGCACTTTAAAAAAACTCAAGAACCAACAGTACATCTCCCTATTCAACACAAACAAGCATTATAGGTACAGTACTATGGAGATTCAGCTCCCTCCTGGCCAATGGGAGGCCAATGGGAGGCCTGCGAGGAGGATGTTGGGAGACAGCCAATGAGAGAGCAACTCGCGCATTGTTTGAATATTTGAATGGCTCATTTGAATGGTGCCTTTGGTGCTTTCAAAAAAAAGGACAAAAAATTAGGAAAATTGTTTTTGTATACTGGATTTTTCGTAAGAAGGGGGCCGACTGTATATGTGTATATATACTCTTGATTGCAATTAGGCATGCTGTGAACACCAGGAGCAAAAATAGCTGTAGGATACACAATGGGTCAATCTTTGGGGGGGGCTTTGCCAGCAACAGTCAAAAGAGTGATTGTAATATTCACCAACATATGTAAGGATTTAACAGTGTCTTGCTCAGGTTGGCCTGTACTCTGAGAGGTGTTTTTGGAGTTTCAAGTAGATTGTTTGAAATAATTCCTGTTGCACAGAGAATCTCCAAGTATGTCTGAGTACGGCTGATATGATATAGCTCTGTACATCCCTTAAAATGAGACCAAGAAAAATTTCCACCTATCTAATTCAATTAAAACAAAAAAAAAAAAAAAAAAAAAAAAAAAAAAAAACACCGAATTTTATTTTAAGGGCAAATAAAATAAAATAAAGTGGTTGTATACCTCTGCATACCATCTTATAACTGGAAATTTAACTGTGTTAAAATTAACCAAACCATATTTAAATGCATGTTAAATTGGAGTCAGTATGGACTTGCCATCAGTTTTCAATTACCGTATCTTCCGGACTATAAGTCGCACTTTTTTCATACTTTGGCTGAAGGTGTGACTTATACTCCAGAGTGATCTTTTTTATTATTCTTATTTTCTACATTATTTTATATATTTACTTATTTTATATGTTTATATCTTATTTACTTTTTTTTCTTTCATTTATATTATATTATCTTATACTCCAGAGTGACTCGTAAATGTTTTTTTTTTCATACTGACAGCCGCAAGAGGGTGCTCTTGGCTTGTGTGCCAGTATCTGCTCCTCCTATCACTCCTTTACCACTGAAAATGTATCTTTTAGGCTACCGGTAAATATCAATTTACAGTAATATCGCAGCTAATGAATTTAATCCATTCTGAGGGCAAGCTTGTAAGCCAAAAAGTTCATTAGATGAAAAAATTATTCCTGTAAGAAATACAGAAAACCAATTAATCCGTTCCAACCCCTCCAAAACTTATATAACCTGCCACAAACACGTATATTCAACCTAATATATTAAAGACCAATATGTAAAAACAATAAATATTTAATAATAATACACGTACATTAACATTAATAATAATTTATAATAAATAATAATAAACAATAAGTGCATCTGAACTTCTCGTACACCTGATGTAGATTGGCCACATGCACTACTTTTTCATGTTCAGCTCTTATTTCTAAATTCATTTCAAGAGAAATTTGTTTCCTCTTCTTGGATTCATGAACCACCTTCTTACAACCCATATGAGAGACACTATGGGTGAGGCACAATAAAAATAAGAGTACAGTAAAAAGTCACTTCTGTGCACGTGCATGCTACGAATGCCAGTAAGCCAAGAAAGGCTCGCGATAAACTCGCCATAAGGGTCAAGTGTTAGCTGAGCTATTACTGTATAAACACAACTGAGTAGAACAAAAATGCCCCCCAAAAGAAAATTATATTCTGCAGATTACAAGCTGCATGTAGTGCAGTATGCAGTCGAAAACGGTAACCGAGCAGCAGGAAGAAAGTATGGATTGGAGAAACTTGTAAGGGACTCTGGAGAAAAGCAGAGGACACTCTCAGTGCAATGAAGAAAACTAAGAAAGCTAATCGTGGGCTAAAGGCTCGATGGGCAGAGCTGGAGAAACAAGTTCACAAATGGGTGCTTGAACAATGCGCTGCCAGAAGAGGACTTTCAACAGTGCAGTTATGTCTCCACGCCAAGACGATGAATATGACGCACTTTTCAAGAGGACCATCTTGGTGTTACCTATTCATGCAACGCAACCACCTCTGCATCAGAGCACCGACAACGATGTCACAAAAATTGCCAGCAGATTTCCAAGCCAAAGTCAACAGTTTCCGTGATTTTCTTGAAAATCACGTAACTGAACACAACGTGACAGCGGTTCATATTATTAACATGGAAGAGGTCCCCCTCACGTTTGACATCCCCATGGGCCGAAGTGTCTTAGAAAAAGGGCAAAAGAGCGTGAATATAGTAACAACTGCTCATGAGAGGTCACACTTCACAGTTGTGCAGATGGATCAAAATTGCCACCAATGGTCATTTTTAAACGGGAAAAACGACAAAAATCAAATCCCCCGCAGTTGTGGCCGTGAATGAGAAAGGGTGGATGTATCAAGATATGATGAATTTTTAGTTTACAAAGAGCAAGACTAAGCGTCTGGATTGCTTCTTTAGAATACGAAAAGCTCAGCTGGTGATGGACAGTATGCAAGCGCACATCACACCACAATTAAAAGACAAATTAAAACTTTTCAAAACCATCCCTGCCATAATCCCTGGAGGCTTAACCAAAATACTCCAGCCACTTGACATCTCGGTGAACAGGCATTTTAAGGCTGTTTTACGTCAGCTGTGGGAGCAGTAGATGACGGATTGAGAGCAGAGCTTAATGGCAACAGGGAGGATGCGCCATGCAACTTTCCTGGAAGTGATTGGATGGATCAATAAACCATGGGCTTCAGTGACAACTGGCAGAAAGGCTGGAATAATAACAGGGACTGATGCCGAGTCTGACGACAGCTGCATAGAAAAGGAAGCAGCATACTACTTCTGGAGTTGGGGGAGTTGTTCAGAAGTGACACAGAGGATGAAAAGTTCAACAGATTTGGTGATTTTAGTGAGATTGAGATTTCAGTACACTAGTTATGTTCTTTAGGCTTTACTGTAATTATCTTATTAACCTAATATGTTACGTTAACACACCACCTATTCGCGTTACATTAACAGTATTATAAACAATTCAGTCTGTTTTCCATTTTATTGTTATTACTGTTTCTTTCCTTTCTAGAAATGTCTGTTCTTTGTCTCTGATTTTATAAAATAAATGTTTCCCAAAACTGAGACTTATTGTCCGGTGCGAGTTATATATGATGTTTTTTTACTGCATTGTGCATTTTAAGACTTGTACTCCAGAGCAATTTATAGTCCGAAAAATACTGTAATGTGACTTTGATTAAACTCAAATTTATTAAAAACCAAGTTATGGTTTACAACGCAACAAGGGGTCACAGTAGTGAACGATTTCACACATGCACTATATATATGTGTATATACAGTATGTACAAACACATACATAGACAAAATTGTTGGCATCATTCTGTTAATGAAAAGAAAAACCTCAATGGTCACTGAAATAATTTTGAACTGACAAAAATCAATAACTAAAAAGGTAAAAAAAAAAAAAAAAAAAAATTCGCCAATAAGAGATATTGCCCGGATAGAAATGATGGTATCCATAACTTCATGTTTTTTGTTTTTTGGGGGGGGTTTTTGGGAGGGGGGTTGCATGTTTTGAGACAATTACATCAATTGAATCGTCCAATGTTTTGACTTAACCATTCATTGCTGTTTTTAGCTGTGACTTTTGGGTCATAACCCTGTTAGAGAACCCATGACCTGCAACTGAGACCTAGCTTTCGAAAACTGGGCAGTGCCTTTCATTCCAGAATGCCTTGATAGTCTTGAGATGTCATTGTACCCTGTGCAGATTCAAGACATTCTGTACTAATTATTTTATCAGATACGCCTATAGTCATGCCTTTTAAATTTGAAAAAAATGTAACCTTGAATGTACTTTTCTAGGTCATAAAGGTCAAAGTGAGTACAAAAAATACATGTACTCAAGTATAGAGAAATGTTATTTGCCTTTATTTTATATCAGGAATTACCCAACAGTACTCCCTACAACCATATTAAAACATGGTTACATTCATCCATTTTCCAAGGTCAGAGATGTCAATTTATTTAAAATGCCCATGAATACACCAAAGGGTGCATTTTTTTGAAAGACTGGTTTCCAACTCATTCAGTTATACTTCGTGTCAAGGTCTTCAAGTTTATGGAAACTGGGACAGACACCTGGGTCACAGGGGCCACATGAAATATGCATATCATTATTTAAAATGTCAGGTGTGTAAAATTTACCACAAGATTGTTTATATCAGTGATTCCCAAACTACGGCCCGCAGGCCAGATACAACCCGCTTCCACATTTGAGCTGGCCCCCTGAACAATACCAGAGACGAATTATGATTTTTTTTTTTTTAAGTCTGGCCACGCGATCAAGACTAATACACACCTAGAACATAACACCCTATTCCACTCTTCTGCCGTCTGTGCCCCTATCTGAACACCACCACCCCCCGAAACCAAAATCCAAGACTCTTTCCTGTCAAATAGAACGGAATTATGGTCAAAAGGTTATGGAGGAGAAAAATTGATTTAGAATGCAGGGTACTTAACCAGCAGTAGACAAACAATTATTTTTTGTTCAATGCAAAGAAAACGTTGTTTGTATCATCTGTCAAGAGGCAGTGGCTTCTTTGAGACAAATGAAGTATGATCACTTGCAAGGCCAAATGCGAGTAGACAAACTCTCAAAGCTAAAAAGTGGACCGTTAGCTCAGGGGAATACATTTGTACGCCAGGCTCGGCTGAACCACTCGTCTGTTCAGGCAGCTTTTGGGTTGCTGAACTGATAGCAGAACTGAGGTGTTCCTTTAATTATTTATTCTCTGACTTTTTTTCTGTAAAGGTCCTGGAAAGGGTTAGTTGGTTATGCATGGCTGACTGGAAAACAATAAACGTTTACATTTAGGCAGCCCTGCGATCGTCAAACTTTTTCTGTTACAAACTGACCTTAGCCCCCCCATCAGAGAAGGGAAAAGTTATGTGACCCCCCACAGGAAAAAGTTTGGGGACCCCTGGTTTATAGATGCCAGATATGCCTATGGGCATCCCTATTAACCTGGTAAAAAATAAATTAATTAATTAAAAAACTAAGCCACTATGACCTATTTTGTAGGTCACAGAGATCAAAGTAAGCAAATTTGCATGATACTAATTGTGCTGTGGACTATGCTGGTCTTTAGATAGATAAAAGTAGTAAAGACACAAATGGATATATGAATGTTAGATTTGTTATTTAAAATAATTACATTTCATCTCCATTTTCCTGAATTGTGGATTATGCCCTCAGGGACATTCACTTGGATCTCTTTACGTCAGCATTACTGCTGGATTTTTACTCTTCTCTCAAGGAGAAGAACCTTCCACACATGTGGAGGCATGCTAAGATGTTAGTTTTTGGGATTTTTTTTTTTTTTTTTTAAATCAAACTACACATGTCAATAAACATTCTCAGTGATGAAATTTGACAAATCCAGGTACAGATCCTCACTTACCGATGATTATGTGTCAGCTGCCCTATGCCGATCCACCTCCGAAATTCAGCCTGACTGGGATGCACTTGTTTAAGCCCAACAAAGCCTACATTTCCCTCATGGAATGGCGGTATAGAAGAACATACTTCCTCCATGCTCATCTTGAACACCGAAACACCACAGGGATGTGTGCTTCAGCCCCTCCCTCCTCTTCACACATGACTGATCCCTCCCTCACACAAGCAACATCATCATCAACTTCGCCATTGACACTATCATCATAAGTTTAATTACAGTTAACAACATGTTAGCCTACAGGAGGGAGGTACTGCATCTGTGGCAATGGTGCTACAAAAACTGGGATCTGGAACTTTACACATCCAAAACCAAGGAGATGATAATGTAATTCAGGAGATCAAAACAAAGTGAGCACTCTACCCTCTACATTGATAGAGATGAGGTCGAGAGATTGGAGTGCTTCAAGTTTCTTGGCGTCCACATCGCTGCTGACTTGACCTGAACCACAATCATTTCCCACCAGGTGAGGATGGCAAAGCCGGTAATTTGAACTACACTACCCTCCCCTCAGTGACATTTACACTGACAGACTTCAGAGGGCAGCCAGTGGAATTATCAGGGATCCCTTACACCTTGGACACCCCCTTTTCTCCCCACTCCCCTTAAGAAAAATGTACAGGACACTAAAAATAAAAAGTAGCAGACTCAAATGCTGCCGTGACGGGAAGTTGGGGGGGGAGGGGGGATGACCAAGCCAGTGTTCTCTCTCACGCCTGTCCCAAGCCCACATAAATGCAAAGGGTTGTGTCAGGAAGGGCATCCGACATGAAACCTGTGCCAGAATTGATATGCAAAGCATCAATATTACCTCCATACCGGATCGGTCAAGGTCCAAGTTAACAACGACCACCATCAATGCTGTTAATCAACAGGGTGCTGGTGAAAACTGAACTACTGTTGGTTGAAAAAGGAGAGATGGGAGGTGTGTCCGTAGGCAGAGAGAGAAGAGGAAAGGCGTGAGTCTAGGACTCAGACTAGGGACTTTGAATGTTGGAACTATGACAGGAAAATGTAGAGAGCAGGCTGACATGTAGAGGAAGAAAGTGGACATACTGTGTGTTCAGGAGACCAGGTGGAAAGGTAACAAGGCTAAAAGCTTAAGATCAGGGTTTAATCTGTTTTATCATGGTGTGGATAGGGAGAGAAATGGAGTAGGAATAATCTTGAAGGAGGGGTTTGTCAGGAGTGTTCTAGAAGTGAAAAGAGTGTGAGACAGAGTGATGAGTCTCAAGATAGAAATTGAAGGCGTGATGTTCAATGATGTTAATGCTTATGCCCCAGAGGAAGGCTGTGAGCCAGAAGAGAAGGCGAGATTCTGGAGTGAGTTAGATGAAGTGATGCAGAGTACCCCCAGAGGCGAAAGAGTGGTCATTGGTGCAGACGTCAATGGATATGTTGGTGCAGGCAAAAAAGAATGGAAATGGCTGTGATGAATAATTTCTTCCAGAGGAGACAGAAGCGTAGGGTGACTTATAAAAGCAGAGGCAGGACCAAACAGGTAGACTACATCTTGTGTAGACGATGTAATTTGAAGGAAGTCAGTGACTGCAAAGTAGTAGTAAATTAGAGTGTTGCTAAACAGCATAGGATGGTGGTGTGGAGGATGATGCTTATGGTGAGAAAGGTGAAGAAGGCAAAAGCAGAACAGAAGACAAAGAGGTGGAAACTGAAAAAGGAAGAGTGTTATGCTGCCTTCAAGGAAGAGTTGAAACAGGCGTTGGGTGGTCAGGAAGTGCTTCCAGATGACTGGACAAACACAACAAATGTGATCAGGGAGACAGATAGGAGAGTACTTGGTGTGTCCTCAGGAAAGAAAGTAGATAAGGACGTGCAGCAAGTTAGAGTGATTAACGACAGAGAGGGAAATGTATTGACTGATGACGGAAGTGTGCTGAGAAGATGGAAATAGTACTTTAAAGAGCAGATGAATGAGGAAAATGAGATAGAGAGAAAAAAGAGAAGAAGAGCTGACAGTTGAGCACCAAAGTAGAAAAGATTAGTAAGGGTGAACTGAGGAGGGCATTGAAGAGCATGAAGACTGGAAAGGCGTTGGTTCTGATGACATACCTGTGGAGATATAGAACTGTCTAGGAGAGGTAGCAGTAGATTTTCTGACAAGAACATTTAAGCAGAGATGAAGAAAGTGGAGGATTTTAAGTACTTAGGCTCAACAATCCAGAGCAATGAAGAGTGTGGGAAAGAGGTGAAGAAGCGTGTGCAGGAAGGTTGAAATGGTTGGATAAAAGTGTCCGGTGTAATGTGTAATAGGAAGGTATCGGCAAAAATAAAAGGAAAAGTGTACAAGACAGTGTTGAGGCCAGCGATGTTGTTATGGTTTAGAAACAGTGGCCCTTGGGGAATGACAGGAGGCAGAGCTGGAGGTAGCAGAGATGAAAATGTTGAGGTTCTCTTTGAGAGTAACGAGGACAGATAGGATCAAAAATGAGTACATCAGAGGGACAGCACATGTAAGAGGTTTTGAAGACAAAGTCAGAGAGGCTAGATTGAGATGGTTTGGACATGTACAGAGGAGGGACAGTGAGTATATTAGTAATAGGATGCTGAGGTTGGAACTACCAGGCAGAAGGCCGAGAGGAAGACCAATGAGAAGATCGATGGATGTGGTGAAGGAGGACATGAAGGCAGTTGGTGTAAGAGTAGAAGATGCAGAGGATCGGGTGAAATGGAGGAAGATCATTTGCTGTGATGACCCCTGAAGGAAACAGCCGAAAGGAAAAGAAGAAGAAGAAGCAATTGCTCAAGGGCCCAACAGTGGCAGTTTGGTGATACTGGGGCTTGAATCACTGACCTTTGGATCAGTAACCCAGAGCCTTAACCGCTGGCTCTGTTTAAAGTATGAGCCATAAACAAGTAGTAACGAGAAGTGAAATATTTAAGGATAGACATTAAATACCTGAGGTGGCTGATTAACTCTCTGAACAGCATCTTTTTAGCAGCATAAATCAGGACCATGTCCTTACATATATGTCTCATTATGACTCCTGAATTGCCTCTGGCAAAAGTCTGTTTATGGTGCACAAATTTTAAAACCCACAAGCATTTTTATACTTTTTGCAATCCCCTTTTAAAATGTGCACATGCAAATAAGGAGAACAATGTGCTGCTTACATACACTTGCTCAACACAGCTTGATTACTGTGGTGCTGGCTTGCCCATGTGTCGTGGTGGATTAACTCGAATGATTCAGCAAAAAAAATACTAGGGAACTATTCTTACTGTCAAGACCATATGTACACCATCATACTACCCTACCATTCATAATCAAGTATTGTTATTTAAGTCAATTAATTATAATCAAGTATATGAACCATGTAAGATGAGTTGCTGTGGCAACCCCTGAAGGAAAAAGCCGAAAGGAAAAGAAGAAGATGATATGTTTGTGTGCGTGCGTGCGTCTAATTTGCAAGTAAAATCTTCTCAAACCAACACCACTAACAATTGTATTAAACTGAGCAGAGTAAAATGTAGAAATATCCATGACCAATTAGCATGATGTTAAAAAAAATTCATTCTTACCATTTATTATTGGGTATTCCACTTAAAACAATTCTGTGTACAAGGATAAAATTACCTTGTTTCGCAAACAACAAAATGTTTATTGTATTTTTATAAGAAATCCTAGCCGGCATAAACTACAGAATGATGCACCAAACTTAATGCTGAATTTGTCAATACTAAATGCCTCATTTGTCAATTTACATGATTTTGGAAATATATAAAAGTTATATGCCAATATACATATTACTGGTTATTAAATTTTAACTTAGATCGAAAATAATTTATACAGTAATTGATGACATTGATGTACTTATTGTTACAATTATCATAATATTATAAATAAGTGAATCTAACTTACTTGGTAATATAGAATTCGTTTCGGTTAGTTTTCATTGTCTTCAATGTCCTTCATTTTTAGTGACATGATCGGCCAGTCTGGTTACGCCACCTTTATCATAATTAATTTCTTTTTTGTCAAATATACAATGTGCCATTTCTGGCTCTTTTCACTTCTTGTATGCATTCATGGCGATATTCACTGTTCAGACTTGTTTTTCAACCCAGTCCCATTTCCACCGGTTCACAACACCATTGTTTTTATTTTCAATTTGCTTGATATTTTCTTTGATATCTTCACCGATTTTTCTGTCAATAATATTGCGTCGTTGAACTGCCATTTTACGTTTATTAATACTTACTTTTATATCATTAGGACTAAAGCCTAGTAAACTTTAACGGCTTGCTGGAAAGGCTGAAAGCACATGTCATCCATTTCTTTGCGTACGCAGGCGCACTACATCAATTCCGTTACACTATCCGCCCCATATGGCGCAATGGGCCATAAGGCACAAACAACACTATTGAACGACCACTGCCCATACATAAGACACACCGGATTATAAGGCGCATTAAGCGAAACAAAAGTCAGATAAGTCAAACTTGATTCAACCCCCACAATAACTCTCAACATTGCTCAGCTGTAACACATAAAATATAAAATAATACATTTCACAATAACTATCATCATTGCTCAGCTGTAACAATATAAAACAATAAACTCATGTTTTCTGTTCATTCCTCTTCCACAAATCCATCAAATTCTTCATCTTCAGGGTCTCAGTTTAACAGTTGCACAAATTAGACATAAAGCCTGGATCCCTCTATTATTTTTTTATTATTATTATATTTTGTTATCCATTATTCCCTCGCACATGGAGTCAGATCAGTAGAAATGGTGGGCTGTGACCTTCTACCAGCCACGCCCCCTTAAAGAGACAGCGCATTAGTATTGTGTTCATGAAGGAACAGAGGTCATTACTCTTAAGGACCTGAATCAGTGTCACTTTAAATTCAAAAAGGTTAATCCTAGGTCTCAGAAGGACACTTGTAACAGTGCTTTATCCCAGTATTTGGACATAAAGCCCAGATCCCTCTAACTTACAACCTGGACACCAATATCTAGCGGTTGAAGTTCTTTAATTAATCCACCAGAATGATGGTAAGCTCTGAATTAGTTTGCTTCATTTGGGTTTTGACATGATGGAGCTCCATCCACACATAAGGTGCACGTCAGTTTTTTTGGAAGATCAAAGGCTTTTAAGTGCGCCTTATGGTATATTAACTACAATAGGCTTTCTAATAACATATTCCTAGTTTTTACTGAACAAAGCGAGTGCAACGTCAGACATGCCATACAGTTCCACCTACTAAAGCTAAATGTCATCATCTACAAGACTTCTGTATAAGTGAATGTTAGCTGGTAGGTTATATGTATTGGAATTGTACGATATACAAACACTCAGCTTTGTAGGGCAAATTTGTACACTCATATAGTAAGTTCCCAGCATGAAACTCAGCAAAATGGTAAAGAGATTGTCTGGGTATGTGCTGACACTGTAAACTCCATCATGAACAGAGACATTGGATTTTATGTATAGGAATACTGGCTAAAGTAACTATCAACCTGTATATACTGCTGTGTGTGTTGAAAAATCTAAAGAGAGATGACAACGTATTTAAAGACACAAGAGCAAAGCAAATCAAAACACAGTACTTAATTAGGCAACATGAGTAAAATTTTTTCAGACAAAAATATTGGGGGCTCACCTCAAGAAACTGTTTTTCCTCTCCCTTAACAGAACACTCCCTCACTACGGCCTTCATCTCGCCAGACGGCGAGTCCTGGCTCAGTAGCCTTGACACAAGACAGAACATGAATAACTGTTTAGTAAAATATGCGAAATAAAATGTGTATATGGTGTCAAAAAAGACAGAAAACTTACTCTCCCTTGATCTCTGTGCAGTTACCAGAGGGCCCAGAGTAGACTACTGATTTGTCATCATGAAACACGATGTACTGCCGGCAAAATTTAACAATCTCATTCCTCTCCAGATCCCGCTGAGTCCAAACTTTTGTTATAAAAAAAAAAGGGGGGGGTGATTATTACTGCTGTGAGGTGGACATACAGCTTGGACTTACAGTTATTATTAATATGCAGGTACAGTAGGCCCCCGTTATTCGCGGGGGTTCGGTTCTGGCCCATTCCACGAATCAACATAATCTGTGAGTTCTGTACCCGGAAGTAAAACCCTATGTATCATATTACATGCCTAAAATATACTTCTCACACACATTCTATAGACTCTAACTCATTAATACAGTATTAAAGTAGTAAAATGTAATAATGATTAAGTAAAAACTTTTTTAACTCTGTACGGTGTTTACATGTAAAACGCGTAATTCGTTCCAAGGCTCCCAATACTAGCCCCTAAACCATTTAAAAATTATAAAAGCATACCTTTAAGACCTCCTTCTGCTTCAATACCATACCGATGGTAGACGGGTTTGGCCATATTCCTTTTTGATATAATTTGAGCCTGTTTCTCCTTCTCATTGTGTGTGTGTGTGTGTGTGCGCGCGCGAGAGTTCGTGTTCGTGCATGCGTGCGTGTGCGCGCACGTGTTAACAATGTCTTCTTAGCAGAGTTATAATCTTACAAATGTTTATGGAAGGTTAAAAGCCTGAGTCAAGAAATAAAGCATAAAACAACCGTAACTCTATCCTTTACACGAAGAGCATCATGGTGGATGCAGCTCTATAAGAGGCAATGGGAGGTAGATGCATCATTCCTCCTAGGCAATGATGTCCAAGATGGCGTCCAAGATGGCACAGGTCAAGATGGCATCCCTGTCCAAGATGGCATCAGGTGGACATATCCAAGATAGCGCTTAAGTGAAGGAGACATGAACGACAGCTCAGTTGTTAGCCAATGGGAGGCCAGCGAGGCGGGATGTTTGAACGTCATTGATGGGAAATCAGCTCTTGCATTGTTTGAATGGAGCATTTTATTGTCGCCTTCACTCAAGTGCCACCTTGGACAGGTCCGCTTGAATTTTTAAAGATGGCGCTTTCAAAACGTGAACTTGTTTTGTATCCTGAGACAACAATTTTAGGAAAATGCTTTTCGTAACCTAAATGTTTCGTACGGTGAGGTACCACTGTATATATACACTAGTCCTTCTCAAAAAAATTAGCATATTGTGATAAAGTTCATTATTTTCTGGAATGTAATGATAAAAATTAAACTTTCATATATGTTAGATTCATTGCACACCAACTGAAATATTTCAGGCCTTTTATTGTTTTAATACTGAAGATTTTGGCATACAGCTCATGAAAACCCAAAATTCCTATCTCAAAGAATTAGCATATCATGAAAAGGCACTCTAAACGAGCTATTAACCAAATCATCTGAATCAACCAATTAACTCTAAACACCTGCAAAAGATTACTGAGGTTTTTAAAAACTCCCAGCCGCAGAAGCGCCTGACCTGGGCTACAGAGAAGCAGCACTGGACTGTTGCTCAGTGGTCCAAAGTACTTTTTTCAGATGAAAGCAAATTTTGCATGTCATTCGGAAATCAAGGTGCCAGAGTCTGGAGGAAGACTCGGGAGAAGGAAATGCCAAAATGCCTGAAGTCTAGTGACAAGTACCCACAGTCAGTGATGGTCTGGGGTGCCATGTCAACTGCTGGTGTTGGTCCACTGTGTTTTATCAAGGGCAGAATCAATGCAGCTAGCTATCAGGAGATTTTGGAGCACTTCATGCTTCCATCTGCTGAAAAGCGTTATGGAGATGAGGATTTCCTTTTTCAGCACGACCTGGCACCTGCTCACAGTCCCAAAACCACTGGTAAATGGTTTACTGACCATGGTTTCAGCATGGTAGTCAGCTGGGATAACAACTGTGCTCCACATGGAGCACACAAGAACGAACAGCCACCTGAGAATGGCCTCACCTCCCGCCTTAAGCATTTCCATGTGGATACCACAAACTCCCGCAGATTTGCCATCCGCCAAGCGCCACACCGCTCTCCGAGTTTCCTCAAGAGTTGGCGGGTCGCAGCCTGGGGGAGGGTCGGCAACAAGAGTTTCAGCATCCCCAATGGCCAGGCTCCGGGCAGGAGAGTCAGCACGATATAACTCCTCAAAGTACTCGGCCCAACGAGACCTCACTTCCGATTCTTCAGTAAGGACACTACTGTCTGCGGCTTTCACCGTCTGACATCGCGATGTGGACCGAGAGGAACAGAGGCTCCGCAACGCCCTGTAAGCCGGGTGAGAGTCACTCGAATTCAAGTGGCCCTCGACAGTCTCACAGAGATCGCGGACTGCAGCCTCCCGATCTCTTCGCACCGCCTTGATGGCTTCGCGCTTCAGGTCCCTGGCCAGTCCAAGTCTGCCGTTGAGTCGAGCCTGTCTCGCTCTCTCGATGATGTTGATGGTCTCAAAGGAGATGGCTATTCCAGGTCGTGTAGTGAATTCAGGTACGCTCTCTCGATTTCGCCTGCGGGTAACAGTCACGCCCCCCCGTCAGCGCATGCAGTGTATGGGGAGAGAGAAAGAAAGGGTTAAACACTGCCAACTAGCCCAGAGCATAACACTTCCTGGGCATTTTGGGGCCATTTTCAAGGCCTTAGCGAAATACACAACACTACTTAGGAGCACAAAGAAAAAAAAACTTGGGCACGTGGCTGAAGAACTGCTGGTACGTAGCATAGACAAACTAACTATGCGGTGTTTCCCGCAGAACACAAAGACAGGAAGCCCCATGTGTTGGATGCTCATTACTCAAAACCGCAAACATGGGTAAGACTGCCGATCTGACTGCTGTCCAGAAGGCCATCATTGACACCCTCAAGCAAGAGGGTAAGACAGAAAGAAATCTCTCAGCATATAGGCGGTTCCCAGAGTGCTGTATCAAGGAACCTCAGTGAGACGTTCTGTGGGAAGGAAAAAGTGTGGCAGAAAACACTGCATAACCAGAAGAGGTGACTGAACCCTGAGGAAGATTGTGGAGAAGGAACGATTCCAGATCTTGGGGGACCTGTGGAAGTAGTGGACTGGGCTACAGGTGCCGTATTCCCCAGGTCAAGCCACTTTTGAACCAGAAATAGCAGCAGAAGCACCTGACCTGGGCTACAGAGAAGCAGCACTGGACCCACAGTCAGTGATGGTCTGGGGTGCCATGTCAGCTGCTGGTGTTGGTCCACTGTGTTTTATCAAGGGCAGGGTCAATGCAGCTAGCTATCAGGAGATTTTGGAGCACTTCATGCTTCCATCTGCTGAAAAGTTTTATGGAGATGAAGATTTTCATTTTTCAGCACGACCTGGCAAATGCTCACAGTGCCAAAACCACTGGTAAATGGTTTACTGACCATGGTATTACTGTGGTCAATTGGCCTGCCAACTCTCCTGACATGAACCCCCTAGATAATCTGTGGGATATTGTGAAGGGAAAGTTGAGAGACACCAGACCCAACACTGTGGATGAGCTTAAGGCCGCTATCGAAGCATCCTGGGCCTCCAAAACACCTCAGCAGTGCCACAGGCTGATTGCCTCCATGCCATACCGCATTGAAGCAGTCATTTCTGCAAAAGGATTCCCAACCAAGTATTGAATGCATAACTGAACATAATTATTTGAAGGTTGACTTTTTTTGTATTAAAAACACTTTTTTATTGGTCGGATGAAATATGCAAATTTTTTGAGATAGGGACATTTGGTTTTTCTTTACTTTTTTGACAAAATTATCACTATTAAAACAATAAAAGGCTTGAACTACTTCAGTTGTGTGTAATGAATTTAGAATATACGAAAGTCTAATGTTTATCAGTACATTACAGAAAATAATGAACTTTATCGCAATATGCTAATTTTTTGAGAAGGACTAGTGTGTATGTATATATATATATATATATATATATATATATATATATATATATATATATATATATATATATATTGTGTTTATTTCACTGACACAAACGCACTAACAAAATTGAAAATGAGAGGGGTGTCATGAGGCAGATACCGGTTTCAATGCATGCTGAATGTTTTGACTCAACTCATGTGCTATGAAATCCCACCTGTGGAGATATTGTTATATTTTCCTCCATACTGAGATGTGATCACCGGCCCCACATCAGCACGGCTCAGAGATGGGAAATGACTCTGCTCCCTGTATAGCTTAGCAATCTCTTCAGGGCTGGTCAATACCTTGTGACACACAGGAGGGAAAATGGGAAATATAATAAAGGTAGCAGACAATGTTTCAGCTTCAGAATTAGAATCAGAAACATATTCTATACCTTTCAAGATGAACCCAAGCGATATGCCAAACACATGATTTCAAAAGCACTTCATTTTTTTCAAAGAATTCGGTGGTTTTGATTTATACCCAGGTTCAAGTATGACTTCATAATTTTAAATTTTCCTCTCCTATGACCTCCCACTCCATTCAAATTACAAAATAAGTAAGTGTAAAATTGCAAATCTCTCTCCCTCTCTATAAGATGTATATACAGGGATCCCTCGCTACTTTGTGCATTACATATTTACATGAAGTGGATAACAAAAGAATCTTCTTTTCCTTTCGGCTTTTTCAGGGGTCGCCACAAAGGATAAACTTGAATAAACATGCTACAGAACATAAAATCTCACACACAACCATTCTAAACATTAACTTAGGTGCAGTACTGTACCAGAATAATAACTGAAAAACATTCTAATACTGTACAGTACTACAGAACTAGAAGTATCCAGAATACTAAGGCAGGTTCCATTCTGATGATTCCCTTTTATCGTACAACACTCGCCTTCTTAGCACTTCCACAAAAACTCAATGCTACACTAGCTCTGATTGCCTTCTCATTTTTCTTTATGGAGTGAACTGTACTTTCATTCAGTTTATAATGGTGCCCTACTGCAGCATAACGTTTTCCTTCCTAAATCATATCAAGCAGTTCTACTTTTTCATGCAGCGTCATTACCTTTTTCTGGCGCTTCGCCGAGAAGGTAAGCAGTGTTAGGGTGGTATGACAGAGCTTAATTGTATTTAAAAACACTCAAAAAAAAAGCACAGGCACAAAGTGCATGCGAATGAGAAAAAGGTGCATATGCATCATCTCAATCGATCAGCAGGAGATTTTATAGATCTCTAGAGACCTGAATATAATCTAAACATTTGCAGCATGTCCAGGATGGTTTGGAAGATACATCAACACATAATAGGAGGTACAGACCTTAATAATATAGTATTCCCCATGCCAAACATGTCAACCGCCACGCCCACCTCTCTTGTCTTAGTATGGTGTCGCAGGGATTTCAATTGATATTTTCCACAAATTACAAGGAATTTTTCAAACACTTTTTGTACAAGAGGATGAACAATCTCGGAAATGTTATCAATATATTCCACAAAAGTATCGCTCTCAGGTTCAGAAATCAATCATCTGAGGCATGTACGTAAGTTTAATTTGTTTAATGTTCGAACAAAGAACTCCCAAGGGGAATCAGAACCTGCAGCCTGTCCCCAGAAATTGAGAGATGAAAATATAGAAAACGGCACTACACATTTACAACCACAAACACTTACAGTTAATGCAAGAGTTTGTTTGGAGCTCAAACTGTGAAGTCAAGACCAACCCGAGGAGGAGCAAGTAGAAGACAAAAACAGATAGCTAAGCTGCGTCAAAACCTCCGCAGTGTCAAGCAATCATGGAAGAAAGCTCCAGAGTCCGAGAAGGAAGGTCTGCAAGAGCTGCACCACACTCTGCATAAGAGGCTGCTTCAATTCCGGTCAGCTGAGAGACTCTGCAAGAGGCAAAATGAGAAGAAGAAACAAAGAATGGCGTTCTTCAGCAACCCTTTCCAGTTTACCTCAGACCAATGTTCCCTGTAATTTTTCCTCTGTCTGGGCATACAGACAACCTCTCTGAGCACACTGAGGCCCACTGTGAGCAACTTCACAGGCCACACCCCAGTATCACACCTGGGATCATTGAAAGTTTCATGGCTTATTAAACACAGTTTTATAGATGACATCATTTTCCTCCCTGAATTTGAAATATATGACGAGCATTTTGTGTCCTGTCATGTCTGGCTCTCATCTACTATCAGGGTGTGCCAGGGTGCATTTTTAACCTCACACATAGTCTCATTCTGCACTCTCTCATTGATTCACAAATTGAAAGGTATAGTTTTTGCTTCGCCAGCTTTCTGCTATACTCACAGACTTTGCGCAGTTCTTTTTTTACTTTGGTTTGGGGAGTCGACATAAAATATTCCCTGGCCGCTCGTTTCGTCATGATAACGGGGTTAGCATTAGCATCACTTCACTAAGCAGCACTGTTATTATTGTTATGGAGCGTGTATGAGCGCAGCACGTGACGGTGCCGTGATTGGCTGCATAGCGTGATTGCATCGCATCGTGTGATTGGCTGGACACCTGTCACTCACTAAAAGTTCTATACCGTGTATGTAATTAATCTGCAGCGCGTTCACTGCGCTGGATCGGTTTTCTTGTGCGCGGAGAGTGTTCGAGCGGTGCGCCATTGCGCAGTTGCGCAGCTTAGAGGGAACGTTGCCTCAGACCTACTGGGAAAACCCAAGAGTGGCAAACTCCAATGTTCTCAAGTAGAGGTTGAAAAGAGTGTAAAACAAGCACATAGTGACCCTGACAGAACTACACCATTAGCAGAACCCCCGTATCCAAACGAGGAGCCAGATCCTGAAACCCCCTTTGATCTCTCAGACCTGCGCTTCGAAGAAATCAAAAAGGTTGTCAAAGCTGCAAGATCAAGCTCTGCTCCAGGTCCCTCCGGAATTACATACAAGATTTACAAGAATTGCCCAAAGCTTCTCAATCGTCTCTGCAAGCTGCTTCGTTCAATCTGGAAAAAGAAACAGCTACCATCAGCATGGACCCTGGCAGAAGGTTGTTTTGTCCCAAAGGAGCTAGATTCAAGAGGGCTGGACCAGTTCAGGGAAATTTCTCTTCTGGATGTAGAAGGAAAGATATTTTGGTCTGTAGTAGCAAAGAGAATCACCACCTTTCTCCTGATTAATCACTACATTGACACCAGCATGCAGAAGGGAGGCATCCCAGGCCACTCAGGATGTCTAGAGCACACAGCAGCGATAAGCCAGCTGATCAAGGAGGCCAAGAAAAACAAGAGTAACTTATCAGTAGTGTGGCTGGACATTGCCAAGGCCTACCTGAGCATACCCCATCTACTAATCGAGAAAGCACTCCAGCAGTACCATGTTCCAACAGAGGTTGTTCAGTTGGTCATGAATCATCTTACCAACATCAAGATGCGATTTACAGTGAACAACTTCACAACAGGCTGGCAGAGACTCGAGAAGGGAATTATGGCAGGGTGTACCGTTTCAGTAACACCATTCGTGGCAGCCATGAACTTGCTCCTCAAGGCAGGAATCAGCCAGTGCAGAGGTCCCAAGGCTGACGATGGCACCAGGCACCCATCTTGCAGAGCCTTTATGGACGACGTCTATAGTGACTAATAACAAAGGCCAGCTTGGATCACATGTTTTCATTATCCAAGATGAGAAGATTCCCACAATCCAGGATGAGAGCATTAAATGCCTGGGCAAATGCTTTGACCAGTCATTAGGAGACAGAAAACAGCAGAGATGTCCAAAAAGCGTTCAAGAAGTGGCTTCAAACAATAGATGGAAGTTATCTTCAAGGCCACTTCAAAGCATGGTGCCTCCAGTACGGCATTATTCCTAGACTGCAGTGGCCATTCCTGCTCTATGACATGGCCTTCTCTACAGTAGAGTCAATGGAACGACTGTGCAGCAAGTTTCTGCGTAAGTGGCTGGGGGTTCCACCAAGCTACAGTACTGTAAATCTTTACAGCAGGTCAGCTAAGCTAAGTTTGCCTCTGTCATCTGTGATTGAAGAATTTCAGACTGCAAAAGTTAGGGCCATTTCTACCTTACATTTGTCCAAGGACACAGTAGTGCAGCAAGCAGGGGAAACTGTGAAGACTGGTAGAAAATGGAATCCTCGCAAAGCAGTCCAAGTGACAGAGGAGGACCTGCGTCATTAAGAGCCGGTGGGAACAGTTTGCAAAGGAAGATTAGGCCTTGGCAACTACGAGGGTAATCGATGGAGCACAGCAGATGACCGAACAAGAAGAAATATGATTGTGCAACAAACTAGAAAAGAAGCGTAATACACCAGGTTTGTCAGAGCAGTGGGGTTAGGAAGCCAAGGCAGCTGGACCAAATGGGAATCAGCCATCCAGCGCCCATTCACATGGAAGGAACTGTGGAATACTGATCAAGGACAGCTCAGCTTCCTACTATGTGCTGTGTCAGACATGCTTCCTACGCCTTCTAACTTGCGGATTTGGGGAAAAGAGGAGGACGCCTCATGCTCTCTGTGTAAAGGAAACAACTGCTCCCTGAATCACATCCTCTCAGCATGTCCTAAGGCTGTGGGAGAGGGGAGGTACCGATGGAGGCATGACACTGTCTTAAGAGAGATTGCCATAGTGGTGGACCAGCGCAGAGTGGAAGTCAACCATCAAAGTATCCAGGATACAGGAAAACCCATCCAATTCCTGAAAGAAGGAGAGATGAAGACCAAGCCTAGCAAGCCTGCAACTAGAGGCTCAGTCCTGTCTTCAGCCTCCGACTGGCAGCTTCTTGTGGATGTGCAGAGGAAGTTAAAATTTCCAGATGATATAGCAGGTGCGCCCAGATATGCTGCTACTATCCCGAGAAATGAAAGCCATCCACATAATCGAGCTTACCTGGGAGGATAGACTTGACATCTCGCACGAACTGAAAGCGGCAAAATACCAGGACTTGGTAGGTGAAGCTTGTATGAAAGGGTGGAAAGCAAGCCTGATGCCAATAGAGGTTGGATGCAGGAGTTTTGTTGCAACATCTACAAGAAACTTCCTGCACAAGATAGGTCTTACCCCTACCGCCACAAAGAAGGCGATAAAGACCATAGCTGCTTCAGCAGAGACATGCTCAAGGTGGCTGTGGATCAAGAGGAGAGAGAGTTGGACCTCAGTCAATTACAAGCCAGGAGAGTAGTGTGTAGATGCACGTTAGAAGACCTCAACAATCAACCAGAAGCCAGCCTGCAGGTGAAGACAGTCTTTTGTCTTTGCTGCCCCACTCAGGTGAAGCGTACAGGTTTCAGGGCGAAACGCTAAAGACCCTGAGATACCTGCTGATGATGCAGACTAGGCACGAAGAAACAACAACCACAAGCTGCTGATTATAAAGACGCTAATCAAGCTTTGAGTAGCGTAGCATCATAGATCGATGTTTAAAAAGCTAAACATGTAATATTACATCATATAAATGGGCAGTAGCAACATGATACATTTTGTATTGATTACAGATATACACAATAACAGTCCAGTTACATGCATGCTTGTTACACTGGGGATAATAATAAAAAGAAGTCATTCATAAATTTCAGGGCAAGTAATGTTACTTAAGCTTCAAGACTACGGCCTAATGAAGGTTAAACTGAAACACACTTACCAATGAAAAGTTACTTCTTTGCAACCACCTGCACAGTTTTGACAGTCAACAGTGCAACATGAATTAACCATATTGACACCAAAAAAGCTAAACCAATAAAATTCGATGTTGTTATGTGTCATAAAGTAGAATTGTAAGGATGCCAACTTTCAAGTGAAATAGTACCCAAAGCAATGTTTTGCCCTAACCGGAAGTTGAAGCTGAATTACCATGTAAAAGGGGCCTGTGCGAAGTCTATTTTTTCTCTACGTCATTGGTCGGTGCTTTTTCCCCCGACACCACAAAAAACACAGTGAGAGTGCCACTGCCACATAGTGTAGAGGATGGACAATCACACTTATAAAGCCGGTCCACCAGTACAGTGGTACCTTACCTTACGAAAGTCCCAACAAACGAAAAATCCAGGTTACGAAACGCATTTACCTAAAATTTCCGTCTCTGGATACAAGACAAATTCACGTTACAAAAGCGCCATCTCAAAAACTCAAACAATGCGCGAGTTGCTCTCCTATTGGCTATCTCCCAACATCCCGCCCCGCTGACAACTTTATTTTTTGGCTCAGGCTTTTAACCTTGCATAAACATTTGAAAATTACAACTCTGATAAGAAGACATGGTCAACACAGCGTGCACACACACACACACGAACGCACGCACGCGCACACACGCGCACACACACACACACACACACAAATGCACGTGTGATTCCCGGTGCGAGTGAAAAAAAGAAGTGGGCTCGTGGCATGCAGTTGAGTGATATCGCAATGGAATATGGCCAAACCCATCTACCATCAGTACGATATTGAAGCAGAAGGAGGACTTAAAAGGAACACTAATTTTTAAAGGCTTCAAGGCAGTGGTCCCCAACCTTTTTATCACCCCGGACTGGTCAACACTTGGCAAATTTACCGCGGACCGGGGTGCTCCGATGGTTTATATTGTAAATATAAAATGTATATAAAATATTGTTATTATTATTATTATACTTATTATTATTAATGAAGCCGTGGGGGGGTAAATAAGTGTCCACCCTCACGTAGGTCCCACGCCCGAATAAATGCAGAGGGTTGCGACAGGAAGGGCATCCGGCATAAAACTTTTGCCAGAATACAAAATGCAAACCATAAAGACAAATTTCATACCGGATCGGTCGAGGCCCAGGTTAACAACGACCGCCATCAGTACTGTTAACCAACAGGGTGCTGGTGGAAATTGGATGACTGTTGGTCGAAGGAGAGGTCGAAGAGGGAGAGGCGGGAGGCGTGTCCGTAGGCAAGACAGAAGAGGAAAAGCATGAGTCGAGGACTGAGAGTAGGGACTTTGAATGTTGGAACTATGAAAGGAAAAGGTATAGAGCTGGCTGACATGATGCAGAGGAGGAAGGTGGACATATTGTGAGTTCAGGAGACCAGGTGGAAAGGTAGCAAGGCTACAGGCTTAGGAGCATGGTTTAAGCTGTTTTATCATGGTGTGGATGGGAAGAGAAATGGCGTAGTGATGAGGCTCAAGTTAGAAATTGAAGGTGTGATGTTCAATGTTGTTAGTGGTTATGCACCACAGGCAGCATGTGAGCTAGAAGAGAAGGAGAGATTCTGGAGTGAGTTAGATGAAGTGATGCAGACTACCTCAGAGGTGAAAGAGTGGTCATTGGTGCAGACTTCAATGGACATGTTGGTGCAGGAAACAGAAGGGACGAGGAAGTGATGGGCAGGTTTGGTGTTCAGGACAAGAACTCAGAAAGACAGATGTTGATAGATTTTGCAAAAAGGATGGAAATGGCTGTGGTGAATAATTTCCTCCAGAAGAGACAGGACCATAGGGTGACCTATGAAAGCGGAGGTAGAATCACACAGGTAGAGTACATCTTGTGTAGACGATGTAATTTGAAGGAAGTCAGTGACTGCAAAGGAATAGTGGGTGAGAGTGTTGCCAAACAGCATAGGATGGTGGTGTGCAGGATGACGCCGATGGTAAGAAAGGTGAAGAAGGCAAAGGAAGAGTGTCATGTTGTCTTCAAGGAAGAGTTGAAACAGGCTTTGGGTGGCCAGGAAGTGCTTCCAGATGACTGGACAACTACAGCTAATGTGATCAGGGAGACAGGTAGGAGAGTACTTGGTGTATCATCTGGACGGAAAGTAGATAAGGAGACTTGGTGGTGGAATGAGGAAGTGCAAAAGTGTGTCCAAAAAAAGGGGTTAGCTAAAAAGAAATGAGACATAGAGATGACTGAAGAGAGTAAACAGGAGTACAGGGAGACACAGCGTAAGGCAAAAGTAGTGGTGTCAAAGGCCAAACAGAGGGTGTATGATGACTTGTATGCTACGTTGAACACTAAGGAGGGAGAAAATGATTTATATAGGTTGTCATAGAAGAGAAATAGGGATGGGAAGGACGTGCAGCAAGTTAGAGTGATTAAGGACAGGGTGGGAAATGTACTGACTGATGACAGAAGTGTGCTGGGAAGATAGAAAGAGTACTTTGAAGATCTGATGAATAAGGAAAATGAGAGAGAAAAAAAGAGTAGAAGAGGTGATTGTTGAGGAGCAGGATGTAGCAAAGAATAATCAGGGAGAATTGAGGAGGGCACTGAAGAGAATGAAGAGTGGAAAGGCAGTTGGTCCTGATGACATACCGGTGGAGGTATGGAAGTGTCTAGGAGAGGTATCAGTAGATTTTCTGACAAGAACATTCAACAAGGTCTTCGAGAGTGAGAGGATGCCAGAGGAATGGAGGAGAAGTGTGCCTGTGCCCATTTTTAAGAACAAGGGAGATGTGCAGAGTGGTGGCAACTACAGAGGGATAAAGTTGATGAGCCATACAATGAAGTTATGGGAAATAATAGTGGAAGCTAGACTAAGGGCAGAGGTTGGCATTTGTGAACAACAGTTTGGTTTCATGCCAAGAAAGAGCACCACAGATGCAGTGTTTGCTTTGAGGATGTATGTTAATAGAGAAGTACAGAGAAGGTCAGAAGGAGCTGCATTGTGCCTTTGTGGATCTGGAGAAAGCATATGACAGGGTGCCAAGAGAAGAACTGTGGTATTGCATGAGGAAGTCTGGAGAGGCAGAGAAGTATGTTAGAGTGGTGCAGGACATGTATGAGAGATGTAAGACAGTGGTGAGGTGTGCTGTCGGTGTGACAGAAGAGTTCAAGGTGGAGGTGGGACTGCATCAAGGGTCAGCTCTGAGCCCCTTGTTTGCTATGGTGATGGACAGGCTGACAGACGAGGTTAGACAAGAATCTCCATGGACTATAATGATTGTAGATGACATTGTGATCTGTAGTGAGAGCAGAGAACAAGTGCAGGAACATCTAGAGAGGTGTAGGTATGCCCTGGAAAGGAGAGGAATGGAGGTTAGCCTCAGTGAAACAGAATACATGTGTGTGAATGACAAGGACCCAAGAGGAATGGTGAGGTTACAGGGAGCAGAGATAAGGAAAATGGAAAATTTTAAATACTTAGGCTCAACAATCCAGAGCAATGGGGAATGTGGAAAAGAGGTGAAGAAGCGTGTGCAGAAAGGTTGGAATGGTTGGAGAAAAATGTCCGGTGTGATGTGTGATAGGAGAGTATCGGCAAGAATGAAGGGAAAAGTGTACAAGACGGTGATGAGGCCAGCGTTTCTCTCCCAAAGAGAAACGAGGATGGATAGGATCAGGAATGAGTACATCAGAGGGACAGCACATGTTAGAGGTTTTGGAGACAAAGTCAGAGAGGCTAGATTGAGATGGTTTGGACATGTACAGAGGAAGGATAGTGAGTATATTGGCAGTAGGATGCTGAGGATGGAACTACCAGGCAGAAGCTCGAGAGGAAGACCAAAGACAAGATTTATGGATGTGGTGAAGGAGGACATGAAGGTAGTTGGAGTGAGAGAAGAAGATGCAGAGGACAGGGTGAGATGGCGGCAGATGGTTTGCTGTGGCGACCCCTGAAGGGAAACGCCGAAAGGAAAAGAAGCAGCTTATTATTATTATTATTATTATTATGATTATTATTGTTTACTCTCTCCGTGTGTTTGTCCTTGTCCTTGCTTGTCAGTTTCATTTCCGGGTCCAAACAAACCGGCCCATGTGGGTATGTTTATGTTGAGTGATAACTGTTCTACGTGCGATACTTTTTCTCTTGCAATGCTTTTAGTCTCTCTCGTACACAAACACTTGACCTTTCACAATCAACTTGTTTTGACGCATCTTCGGGTTGTGTCCTGCATCTCGGGCCCTGACAAACCAGGGGGAGAGTACCTGTCTGTCCTCTCGTGTCTTCAGGGGGAAGTCTTCGGTGACACGCTTCTGTTGTGATCCTTGCGTTCTATCAGCACGTGATTTTATTTAGATATCACTTTAATCCTTAGATGTAAGAAATTCAACAATTGGGGAGCCTGCCTTCTTTGGATTTAGTCGATGAGCCCTTATAATGATAACTGATTCTGTGTTTTGCATTTTCAAGTCTTGAGACAGAAACCTCACGAACTTTTTTTTTTCCCCATGTCTCACCTTTATATCTCCGATGTCTCGCCCGGTATACCATGAAAGATGAGATTTTCTCTTCGGTTTCTGGATTCAACATCTTGGATCTTATCTTCCATTGCTGGTAGTTTTATTTTTAACTCTTTGTTTTCATTTTGCAGTTGTAGTAGCTTGTCGTTGAAATTGGACGCCATTTTATCAACTTTATTGTTGAGGGTTTCAAGGTTCTTGTTCATTGATTTAATATCAGTTTTCATTTCAAGCAGTAATTTCAAAATATCGGTATCCGTATCCTGCTTTTCACTTACATTTATGCCGAGTGCACCCGACTCATCAATAGCTAGACTCTGCTGTCATGTGGTAGGTCTCGGGACCTACTTGTCACCGCAAATGACAAGTAGAGCAGTTATCAGGCACATTAAACGCAATCTCAGCGAAAAATAACACTTCGAAAGTTTTATTCCATGCATATTTCGGCTCTTGCTTCTGTCAGGTTGACAAAACGTACCTATTTTGGCTCTATATTGAGCCAAAGAAATGCCCATTTTTTAGAACTCGTGATTAACGCATCCACACGGTAGCTCACGCATGCGCACTCCTCCTCTGCAGCTAGGTGTGAATATGAATAGGAGAAGTTCTGAAGGCTCCTAGGCAGATTTTTAATGCTTGGTTTTGGATGGTTTCTCACTTTTTTAAATCAGATTTTCGAGCAGAACCATAAACTATGCAGCCATAATCTAATTTTGATCTGATTAAAGATCTGTATAATCTTAACAGAACTTCACGATCAACTCCCCAATCCATTTTAGAGACAACTTTCAACAGGTTTAAAAATTTCTGACATTTTGTTCTTAAATAGTCGATGTGTGCTTTAAAGTTGAGTTTTTTTTGTCAAAAATCATTCCAAGAAATTTAACCTGATGAACAACAGGAATGTCATGACTACCAAGTTTAAAATCTGCATCTAAGTGCATTTTTGTTTTATTGCAAAAATGCACACACAGTTTTAGACTGAGAGAATTTAAAACCATTATTATCAGCCCACTTTTGAATTTTATTTAAGCATAGCTGCAGTTGTCCTTCAATAGTGTGCATGTGTTTTGCACGACAGCTAATTGCAAAATCGTCCACAAATAATGATTTTGATATACCGTCTTTAACGGCATTAGCTATGCTGTTAATTTTAACATTAAATAAAGCCACAGATAAAATACTTCCTTGTGAAACACCCATGTTTTGTTTCTGAGAAGCAGAAAGGGGATTCAGGGGCAGTGGTTGGGGGTTCGAGTCCCACTCTGCACAAGGTTGTCACTGCAAAGGTGAGTATTAATGTCCCAGTTGGAACCTTCTGGCCTTCTTTCTTGATTGTTATGTGTTGAACCTTCCTAACCCTCTGAGCACGAAGACCCTCCAGGAGCTCCTCTTCACTCGCAGATCTTAATTCATTACACTTTATGACCCCTTTCCTAGTATTCAAGGAGTTGTGAGCCGAAACTTTTATTGGTACGTTGACTAGCATGGTGGATTTTAGCAAGTTGGTAGCATGATTCTTCTAACTTACTTCAATAAGAAGATCGCCAGAACGCAGCCTTTTCACCTGTTTAGGTTCACCAGCGAGTCCTTTGACTCCCTTTGACAGTTTGGACTTATCGACAGTTTGCTTCTCGGTTTCGTTTGATCTGTACCTTGAATAACAAGGAAATGGGGCCAGGCAGTGCATGGTCCATAGTCAGAGTCACTGTCCAAGCCGTTATCTAATGAACTTTTAAATGGTTTTTTTAGTAGTTGTAGCCATATTGAATGGATAATATTTCACCATCGAAGCTCCCCACTCTCCTTGGAGCCCTACTGGGGGACATCTATTTGTATGCGGACCTCCAGCATACAGATGCCAGGGATACTTACAATGGTATACTCAAGCACCCGAGCAGAACCCAAGTACCCAATTAACCTGATTAAGCAGCTGCTGCTAGAATTTTAAAAAATCCTAGTGCTTATCACCACCAGCCGATTGACTTGTGCCAGGCCTCACAAGCCTCTCGTCTAGGTGAAATCAGGACCAAAGCAACGTGTTGCAATGAAATTCCATTTTGGAGATTTACTCACTCAGTTACCAGGATTCCCTCTTCCGCCGACACGAGTCGCAACCCACGACAAACAGGTCGCCTCTTAGTACATGCAGAGGAGCATTTCGCGCTTCTATGTTTTTACATTTGAAACTGGGTGCGATAAATCAATAAACAATCTTTAAATATATGAAATCACTGAACCATAATCAACAACAAATCCATATTGAAATTAATAAAAAGGAACCAAACCGTGCAATCAATTTTACAAAACAATGAAATTAAACAACTTTTTCCCCAAATCATGAAGTGTTTAGGATATAAGCCAATTTTACAAAATGAGTGCAGGAAGTAAATGAAAATATGTTTATCATATCCTGTTTCCCATTTAGTCGCCCTTTACGACATCCCGGGGCGGAGTGGGCCAATTCTACCACACCACCCATAGGGGGACCGTGGCACTGGTAAGGAGGGCTAAGGGTGTACTGTCATTTGCCCAAGGTGAGCACCCAGACTAGTGGAGGAGAGGAGGCATCTTACTTCTCCATTCTAGACCGAAGCGGGTCTAGCCACTGCCCGGGCGGCTTTTTAAAAAAAATATATATATATTGATCGAATTTTAAAAAATAAGGAAATTAAGGAATAGGGGAAAAGGTTAAGGAAAATGCCACAAAAACAAGGCCAATTATGCAAAAAAAATAAATAAATAAACAAAACGAAAAACAACCCAAAATCTCCCATCAAAACCATCCGGAGATATAAACAGGGCGAGGTCGAAAGTTAAAGTGAAATAAAATTGAAGAACAAATAGAAATGGAACAAAATATATAGAAAGATCTATCACAAATATAAGTATTAAATATGATTAAACATTATCCTGAGATACACTTAATACTAGGCTCCAGGGGGCGTGGCTGACACAGGAAGAGAAGCAGAACAATATATTTTTGAACTCCTGCCAAAACTTTCAAAGAAGAAACAAATTGACTCCAGTATTATAATGAATTGGATAAGAGTGAAACTCAATGCAAATCTGATCAGATCCGCTGTGCTGTGCTTGAGAGGAACCAGGAGTTTAAACACGGGACATAATGATATTGATAATGTACAGATGATTATGGACAGGGAGCGAGAGAGAGAGAGAGAGAGGGAGAGAGAGAGAGAAAGATTGTATACAGTACAAACTCGTATAGGTTACTTAGACAAGGTTTAAACATAAGTTCCCCTCTAAAGAATGCCCTGTAACGACTTATAAACAAATTCATCTAACCGGCCGTCGGGAACCGAACTCGTTTGTAAGCTGGGGAGCGTCTGTACTTACATTGTTGCATCTATGTGTGTACGCGCATCTGCGCGCATGCACGCATATGTATGTATGTATGCGTGTCCTCTTCTTCTCATGCAGTTCCATCTGTATGTGGGTGTATTTATATTTTATTCACATCTTATGTTATTTTTGAATGTTTAATTGTTATTATAAGCATGTGTAGCATTGAATATGTATTTATTGATATTGTATATGTGTATATAATATCAATAAATACATGTACGTATACGTCGGGGGGTTGGGGGGTGATCCTACTTCGCGGATTTCGATGGTCGCGTGGGGATCTCGGTCCCAATTAACCGCAGATAGTGAGGGATCCCTGTATACTACAATTACCATGTTTGCAGTAACTTTATGAAAAAGAACTGTCAATGATGCTTAGTACTTGCACACACCGCGACGGCAGACATACACATATAGATACTCGTACATTTGTTATTTGTATATAGATCCGTATTATGATATTCTGTTACAGATATGCATGCATATATATATTATGTAGATGTACACATGTGTGCAAC
>CM045729.1:30946079-30951079 GCA_024760905.1 Plotosus lineatus | reverse complement strand
TTCCTGACTACCCAAAGCCTGTTTCAACTCCTCCTTGAAGACAACCACGACACTCTTCCTTTTTCAGCTTCCACCACTTTGTCTTCTGCTCTACCTTTGCCTTTTTCACCTTTCTCACCATCAGTGTCATCCTGCACACCACCATCCTATGCTGTTTGGCAACACTCTCACCCACTACTACTTTGCAGTCACTGACTTCCTTCAAATTACATCGCCTACACAAGATGTAGTCTACCTGTGTGCTCTTACCTCTGCTTTCATAAGTCACCCTATGCTTCTGTTTCTTCTTGAAGAAAGTATTCACCACAGCCATTTCCATCCTTTTTGCAAAATCGATCAACATCTGTCCTTCTGTGTTCCTGTCCTGGATACCAAACCTGCCCATCACTTCCTCGTCCCCTCTGTTGCCTGCACCAACATGTCCATTGAAGTCTGCTCCAATGACCACTCTTTCACCTCTGGGGGTACTCTGCATCACTTCATCTAACTCACTCCAGAATCTCTCCTTCTCTTCTCGCTCACATCCTGCCTGTGGGGCATAAGCACTAACAACATTGACTATCACGCCTTCAATTTCTAACTTGAGACTCATCACTCTATCTGACACTGTTTTCACTTCTAGAACATTCCTGACAAACCCCTCCTTCAAGATGACTCCTACTCCATTTCTCTTCCCATCCACACATTATAAAACAGTTTAAACCCTGCTCCTAAGCTTTTAGCCTTTCTACCTTTCCACCTTGTCTCCTGAACACACAGTATGTCCACCTTCCTCCTCTGCATCACGTCAGCCAGCTCCCTATCTTTTCCTTGCATTGTTCCAACATTCAAAGTCCCTACTCTCAGTCCGAGGCTCACGCATTTCCTCTTCTCTCTCTGCCTACGGACACGCCTCCCGCCTCTCCTTCGACGTCTTCGACCAACAGTAGTCCAATTTCCATCAGCACCCTGTTGGTTGACAGCACTGATGGCGGTCGTTGTTAACCCGGGCCTCGACCGATCCGGTATGAATTCTGTATTGATCATTTGCATTTTTTTTTTTTGGCAGAAGTTTTACGCCGGATGCCCTTCCTGTCGCAACCCTCTGCATTTATCCGGGCTTGGGACCGGCATAAGGGGGAGAGACACTGGTTAGTGCCCCCCCCGCCTCATGGCTGC
Source organism: Plotosus lineatus (assembly GCA_024760905.1). Classification (NCBI taxonomy): domain Eukaryota; kingdom Metazoa; phylum Chordata; class Actinopteri; order Siluriformes; family Plotosidae; genus Plotosus; species Plotosus lineatus. Next base: position 30,949,921 of record CM045729.1, on the reverse strand, counting down.
ATTCCAGTGCATGTCATCCAGAATCCCAAAGAACCCTGGAAAGGTTCCACCAAACCCTGAAAAACATTGTCAGAAACTATTACTCCAAGGGGTCCCACTTTTGTTGTTCGCTGCCAGAGTCGGTGCAACAATCATTGGGGGCCCGCTAAAACTACTCAAGGATAGATGGCTACAAGATATAAGCCTATTAGACAATGGATGAAATTTCAAGGAAAGGCTACATCGTGTATGTGAGCTTTCGCTCAGCGAAAGATGAAATGGGGTTTTGGCCGCCACAGTGAGCAACACTCTTTCACCCAAGGAGATAAGATGCTGGCCTTACTACCTATCCCTGAAAGCCCTTTACAGGCACAATACCATAGTTCCCATGAGGTCATCAGGCGAGCCATTTCAACATGCTAAAACCATACCACCAGAGATCAGATGAAATCCTAATAGTGGATGGCAGCCCTGATACTGAATCTGAGGACGCCTCTACATTCGCCGGTGACCATCTGATCAGGCTGAGCAATTCTGACATCCTGTCAGGCCTATAAATTGAGTCACTTGCCTCCAAAGCCCAGAAGCCAACTAATTGACCTCTTAGTGCAGTTCAAAGCCTTGTCCCCCGAGGTCCCCAACAAAGCCCACATCGCCCAATACGACATGGACATCGGAAATGCAAAACCAATCAACCAGTACCTGTACTGAATCAACTCCCAAAAATATGAATTGGTGCAAAGAGAAGTGTTCTACATGCTGAGGGAGGCCTTCCTTAGGCTACAAGCCACATAATCTAACAATTAAACCTAGAAATTAACAAAAATGAACAAATGAGATTTCTGGGCATGGTGGGCTACTACAGAAGTTCTGTAAAAACTTTGCTGACATCATCGCCACACAAACTGATTTAATAAAGAAGGAGAAAAAGTACAGTCGGCCCTCTACTTACGAAATTAATCCGTTCCGGGGCCTATTTCGTTGCCTGGAGTTTTCGTAAGTAGAGGCACATTTTACATGTACCCTTTAAAAATGATAAAAGTACACAAATTTTGTATGAAATGTGTTAAAAGTAAAAGAAAATTATTTATTAAACCATTATTTAAATTTTTATTAATGCACATACACACACACAGACACACACACACAACACACATTGGTGCCGCGCTCCGCTGAATGTGGGCTCCTCCCACACGCAGGACGCCAGAGCATTTTAAGATGGGGAATTCAAAGCGCACTCCCTGCTTGACAGATTGAAGCTGCAGACTCAACTTGAACTTGTTTCATTGAGGGATTGGAGGTCCAGATGAGCCGCGTTTTGCTCACATCAAGTTTTGCTCGGCGGAGCACGCCAAATTTATTAAACATTTACTGAATTAAACAAGTTAAAAAATGAAAAATAAGCTGCATTGTGCTTTCTCGAAAGAGAGTTAAGCCTTTCATCTCTGACTGACTCTGTACGCAGTCCCTCTCTCTCTCCCTCTCTCTCACACACACACACACACACACACACACACACACGCCTCCGTCACTGTATTTTCGCTTTAAGGTCTCCTTCTGCTTCAATATCGTCCCGATTGTAGAGGGATGTCGGCAATAACGAAATATAACGCTGCATGATCAATCTCAAAACAATTTTGAATGGCGCGTTTGGCGCTTTTTGTAAAAAGAGGTTGTTTTCATAAAAAGAGGACAACAATTTAGGAAATGTTTCTAGTAACCTGGATTTTTCGTACTCAGAGGGCCAACTGTATGTTTAATCTGAATCCTGTCAGAGGGCTTTCAGTGATGCCAAGTCCTTACTATATGCACAACCTTTTCTCCAGAATCCGGACTTTGCTAAACCTTTTTGCCTGGCTATAGATGCCAGCAACGTGGGCGCAGGAGCTGTCCTGCTGCAGCTAGATGAAGGCCTTGAACATCCGGCCTTCTTTTTCGTAAATAAATTCACCAGCTACCAGAAAAACTACTCCACCATCAAAAAAGAGGCACTTGCCTTGATACTAGCCATACAGCACTTCGAAATATACCTATCCTCGTCCAAGAAACCCATATAGTGTAAACGGACCACAAACCACTGGTGTTCCTACACAAGATGAAGGGCTAGAACAGAAAGCTGCTAGCACGCCCTCCAGGAGTATGATCTGGAGATAACACACATAAAGGGGGAGTGACGATGCATGTGCAGATGCGCTCTCCTGTTAAAAGCAGCTCCAAGACCTTGATCAAGGAAAGATCATTCAGCGTTTCATTTATTCATTTATTTATAAAAATTGGTTACATTAGCTTATATTTACAGAATTCGTAACTACATTAGTAAATCACAAAATGCATAATTTTCACATTATATTATTATATTATGTCAGGACTTCCAACTTTTCTTTTATGGAAGGAAGTGTGATGCAGTGGACCATTGAACCCCAGACAACCAAGTCATTATGAGCCATTGCTAATCTCTGTGTATCTACCTAAATAAATTGCTACATTGATGGAGTTTGTCTCCCTGGCATTGCTCCAGCTATCCACCCGCTGATCCGTCACAGTGTGAATGTGTGGGTGTTTGCAGACATTGTTGACAGCTAAGGAACACGTATATGGTAACCAGATATTAGGCTGGGATCAGCAATGGCTACGAACTGTGTAGTTGTCTGATGGCTAGGGTGTTTAGATGTGCTGGTTTGTAAGACAAGTATGCACTAACTGTTGTTCTGATTGTGTGTGTGTGTATATATATATATATATATATATATATATATATATATACATACACAGTATGCTCGGCTGGAAAGTAAGGAGGGAGAAAATGATTTATACAGGTTGGCACAGCAGAGAAATAGAGATGGGAAGGACGTGCAGCAAGTTAGATTGATAAAGGACAGAGAGGGAAATGTATTGACTGATGACAGAAGTGTGCTGGGAAGATGGAAAGAGTACTTTGAAGAGCTGATGAATGAGGAAAATGAGAGAGAAAAAGACTAGAAGAGGTGACTGTTGAGGACCAGGAAGTAGCAAAGATTAGTAAGGGTGAAGTGAGGAGGGCATTGAAGAGGATGAAGAATGGAAAGGCAGTTGGTCCAGATGACATACCGGTGGAGGTATGGAAGTGTCTAGGAGAGGTAGCAGTAGATTTTCTGACAAGAACATTTAACAAGGTCTTAGAGAGTGAGAGGATGCCAGAGGAATGGAGGAGAAGTGTGCTGGTGCCCATTTTTAAGAACAAGGGAGACGTGCAGAGTTGTGGCAACTACAGAGGGATAAAGTTGATGAGCCATACGATGAAGTTATGGGAAAGAATAGTGGAAGCTAGACTAAGGGCAGAAGTCAGCATTTGTGAACAACAGTTTGGTTTCATGCCCAGAAAGAGCACCACAGATGCAGTGTTTGCCTTGAGGATGTTAATGGAGAAGTACAGAGAAGGTCAGACGGAGCTGCATTGTGCCTTTGTGGATCTGGAGAAAGCATATGACAGGGTGCCGAGAGAAGAACTGTGGTATTGCATGAGGAAGTCTGGAGTGGCAGAGAAGTATGTTAGAGTGGTGCAGGACATGTATGAGAGATGTAAGACAGTGGTGAGGTGTGCTGTCGGTGTGACAGAAGAGTTCAAGGTGGAGGTGGGACTGCATCAAGGGTCAGCTCTCAGCCCCTTCTTGTTCGCTATGGTGATGGACAGGCTGACAGACGAGGTTAGACAAGATTCCCCATGGACTATGATGTTTGCAGATGACATTGTAATCTGTAGTGAGAGCAGAGAACAAGTGCAGGAAAATCTAGAGAGGTGGAGGTATGCCCTGGAAAGGAGGGGAATGAAGATTAGCCTCAGTAAGACAGAGTACATGTGCATGAATACCAAGGACCAAAGAGGA
>CM045729.1:30923579-30941079 GCA_024760905.1 Plotosus lineatus | reverse complement strand
ATGGGTGCAAGTCTCATACACAGAGATGAATTAACTATTTGCTCAGATCGGCACAATCTAATGCATACTTAGGCAAAAGAGGGTTGGCAAAGAGTTAGGCAAAGAGAGTTGTAAAATGAAAACCTGAATCCACAAATTACAGAACAATTACAGAGATTTATTATCTTTTAGCAGAATCATAAGAGTGTATACTTATTTCTATATTAATATTCATTAGGATTTGTACTTGTTCTTTGTATGCATCTCTTGAATAAAATTTACTTACTTACACAAAAGAAAAAACTCTCCGCTTTGCTGGGATTTACATCAGTGTAGGCTGTGTTCTAAACGAGTTCAACGATACACTTGTGCACTTGAAAGACGGGAAGTCTGTATAACCCACAAGTACACTACTTTCGGTATTGAGCGCCTCACATATTGTAAGCGTTGATTGACTGTTTTAAGCTTCATGTAATTTGACTCGGTATAAATAAGTGACTAAATTGAAATTAATGTTGATATTATTTGATATTATTTTACAATGTTATGTTCATAATAATTGATTTGGGGGTGTTTTATGAGATATGGTAATGGGATTTATGGATGTATAGTACAATATGAGCGTCATACGTCACTGCAACAACTTATGTTCACTTTCAACTTATGTTCGGCCATCCGGAAACAATTAAAAACGTACGTCGGGGAGCGTCTGTACAGGTTGTAAAGCACTCGTATTAAAGTCTTTTTCAGTTATTATTCCAGTACAGTACCTAAGTTAATCTTTAGAATGTTTGTGCGTTAGATTGTATGTTCTGTGGCATGTTTAACAAATGATATGTTTTATTTGTTGTTTTGTTTGTTCATGTTCTGCACTCTGCTTGCCTATGACTGGTCGACCCTACTACAGCTATGAGCAGCTTCAGCTTCGGGCAACTAAGCACGCAACAACTCCTATCGTGAGCTAATATGCTATGGTAGCTCAATGCTAGCCGCACTCCGACTAACAATTAGCCCAGGCGGGAAGGGGCCGAACGACGACTCCGGCGCTTGGGATCGCACAAGATGAAGGCCATGTAACCAGCTGGTGCAATCGCCTCGTTGGGTGTACTCCCCTCGAGCCATGTTTCACAGAAACACAGCATGGAACAGTCCTGTAGATCCCTCTGAGCTGCAATCTGAGCATGAAGCTCAACTACCTTTGTTCAGCCCCTCCCCGCCTGGGCTTTGTGTTAGCCAGGATGCGGCTAGCTAGCATTGAGCTACCATAGAATATTAGCTCAGGAGTTGAACGTGCTTAGTTATACATGCCCAAAGACACTCCGATCTCATAGCTGTCGACCTGTCATAGACGAACATAGTACAAAACACGAACAAACAAACCAACAAATAAAACAAAATTAAAAGTAACCAAGAAACAATTTGACTCTGAGAACTCCACGATGTCGCCCTCTAGGCAGCACCATCATCGAGACGTCACTCCAAGTTCAATGTAAAAGGACATGAAGTGTAATAAAGTTTATCTTTTTGGTATCATTTGTTAAACATGCTAAAGAACATAAAATCTCACGCATAAACATTAACTTGGGTACTGTACTGAAATAATCATTGAAAAAGACTTTAATACAACACTTCAGAGGAAACCGTCGTTTCTCATGAGAAAGTTATTTCTTCAGAAGAGACATCCAGCGTTTTCTATCGCTTAGCCAGAGTGCTGGTGCGTTTGGGGTCTTTGTCTTGTTGGAATACCCATTTCAACTTCATTTCCTCTTCAGCATGAGGCAGCATGAACTCTTCAAATATTTGTATGTATTCTAATTGATCCATGATCCCTGGTATGCAATAAATAGGTCCAGCACTGTGGTATGAGAAACATCCCCATATCATGATGCTTGCACCACCATGCTTCTCTGTCTTCAACCCATACCGTGGCTTGAATTCAGTGTTTGGGGGTCATCTAGGGGGCAACTAGACCCAAAAAGAACACTCTTAGTGTAATCAGTCCACACAATGTTGTGGCATTTCGCTTTCAGTAAATATTGCTCTTTGGCAAATTGTAACCTCTTCAGCACATTTCTTTTTTTTCCAACTATGTGACTTTGCGAGGGCAAATAGTGATTCAATTAAACTAAAATAAATTTTTATTGTCAAAGTACTTTTACATACATTGAAATTTGGTTTGTGTTCTGGGCACCTGTCGCCACTGTGCAGCACCAGTTATTGCGTTGTTCTATCCTTTGATGCTAAGCGCCAAGCAGGAAGCAACAACTGCCAAATTTTAATGTCTGGTGGTATTAATGGTATGACGCGGCCGGATTTGAACTCTGACCTTCCGGAGGATAAAGCGGACGCTCTACCAACTGAGCTAAAACCCACGGTACACAGAATCAGCAGAATGTATGTCATGACTGTTGGGTCTGTTGGATTCTATCACTCTACTACACCTGCTGGTCAATTATTTGCCATGTAGAAATATAATTTCTACCAGAAACAGTGATAGATCAGGTAAGTGAAGTCTGACTGCTATTATTTTGAGCACATATTTTATGCACAATTCATTTGCTTTGATATCTGAAATTATATGAAATATTTGCAACACATAACCTCCTAGATTGACCAAAGCAGCTCTTTGTACATTGGGCACCCAACCAGTCCAGAGGCCACGGATCCCTCCTTCTTTCATGATCTTCACAAAGGCATGAATGACACCATGGACTCTGGTGAAAAAAAAAAAAAATCAAATAAACAAACAAGTAAATAAAAGATATTGCTCATGGCCTAGAATTAATTTTGACCACAAACACTAGGAGAATTTCTTACCGTGGTGGTTGGCCTTCTAACCGTCTTTTCCCTTCCATTTGCATCTGTACCTTAACTAGATCAGTTGGGCTGGCCAGGAATTGGCCCAGAGCTCCAGATACCATGCCACCAAAGGCTGCCTTCCTACACCCAATAACAGGTCCAAATTTCACAAAGTAATACTGTGATCAAGGGAGCAGTTGTGGTCAGGTGCTGGATCACTGATTCCAAGGTCGGAGGTTCAAGCCCCACTCTCAACAAGTTGTCACTGTTGCGCCAGTGCAGCTAACTGGGTTATCAAAGGCCGGCCATGTCTCTCACTATCTATGGTGAGAGGCATATACAAGAACCATTGCTGATTTTCGACAAGCCGTCAGTGTGTTTCTGCCCGGTAATGGGCTGGCAAGCCATCCAGGGTATACTCTGCCCTTCCCCAGAGTCAGCTGAGATGGGCACCAGCCTCCCTGTGACCCTAATTGGGATTAACCGGTTCAGAAAATTAATGAATGAATGATACGCTGATCAACTATGAACATTGCTTAAACCAGTCATGTTCCCAATAGAAGTGGCCTCAGCAGTTCTGTGGTTTATTTATTTGTCAGTAGTGCAGGTTTTTTTTTTGTTTGTTTGTTTTAAATCTTTTGACTTTATACCACCAGACAAGATTAAATGATAAATTTCTTCTTACCAAAAGGGAAAACTGCCATCTTCTGATTTTCCCAACACAAAATCCCGAAGCTGTTCATAGGCTAGCATCCTGCTCCCTGAATAAACTAATTAAAAACAAATAGACTGTTGGTAATATTGGGAGAGCATTTTTCGTTAGCTTTCCAAAACTACAATAATAGCATACATTTAAACATTCATATTGTTTATCAGTTGATGCCTAACATAATCAATAATGGAAATAAGTGTTAAAATTAAAAAATGACCTGTAGATCAAATATAACTTATATATAAAAAATAATCTATTTATTAGCTTAAAAGCAAAAACAAATCTGCAGGGTGTAAAGGGAGGCAGTGCATTTACAGGATAGAAATATACAATGTATTTAAAAAGTTTCCCCCCAGATCTGGTTGAGTATAGGTATATGTACTAGTATAGTTTACAAATATATTTGAATGTATTTGCATATGTTTGGGATACAAACAAATAAGCAGCAAATAATCAAGGAATATAAAAACTCTAAGGCTTTAGTTAAACGTCCTAACTGATTCCAAACACACTTCCAAATCAGCAAGCTTCACTAAAACATGATCCAAATTTTGTAACGGCCCAGCCAGAGTATAGAAATAAATCCAGTTTAAGATCTGGAGGATCAACCTGAAGACAGTTGTGCACAGCATGCCCAGACAATCTAACAGAGGCAGAACTATCTTCTAAATTATATTCCCAAAATTCTTACTCATGGCTATGAGAAGTGGAACTTGATGTGGGCTTGTGGCGTTTTAACGTATTTACTGCTGTATCCAAGTTTTAAGCTTTGTGCATACTACTAACATGCTTTTCTGCTCACCATAGTGGAAACAGTGATAACAGTTATCATATCCTCTCTGGCCATTTTCCTCTGGCTGCTCTGATCTACAAGGCATTTCCACCAACTGAACTCAAGAAATGGCTGTGTGTGAAAATCCCTAGAGATTAATAGTTCTTGAAACACGGGACTAAATCAGCTCTTCTGGTGTCACAATCAGTCTTTCTCTTCATTTATGATGAATGAAACACTGATTGACAGATCTGACCTGTATTCTGGTTATTTTATAGGGGCTGATCAGATAATTGTATAGTAAATATGCACACAAGCGCGCGCGCACACACACACACACACACACACACACATTAAAAAGAACAATTGATTAATCGGTCTTGTGTTTAATAATGATAGAAAAATTCTCAAAGGTAATTCTGCTTTATACCGCCGTACTAAATTTATATATATATATATATATATATATATATATATATATGACCCATACTGGCTAACGGGGCTTTGGTTTTCTTTCTTTCTTTTATGGGAGCAGCAGCATGAAGAGTTTACACTTTGGTGGAAAACCACTCAATGTAGTCAACGATCGGGTGCTTCTGACATTAAGTGGAAAAATCCAACTTGGATCAACTATCAGGGCCAACTTACTTCTGCTTAGAACTACAATTTTCTGTAGTCCTGGTTCACACAGATATCTTTGAGATACCGAAAGACTAATCATGACAACAACTCAAACTAGAATTTGCAGATACTAAATGATACCAGTGGTCATAAACAATCTATCAAGTCCAAACTAAAGGAACCCAGTCAGGAGGAGAGACTTGCTTAATGGAAGACTAATTTTCAGAACCTACTTGGTAAAGCACCTGATTGACCATACCAACCAAAAATCCATATTATGGATGGAGAGCTTGACATTAAACAAGGTCCCTTCTCAACTGAAGAACTTGAAGAAGTGTAAAAGAAAAACAAGCATAAAAAAGCCACTGGCCTAAATAATATTCATACCGAGGTTTGGAAAACCAACAATTTCGACTACATATTTGATCAATGGTGCTACTCAGCATACCATCAAAGAGATATACGGGTTTGACCGAAGGCTGCATACTGCCTTTCCCCAAAAAAGGCGATCTGGTTCTTGCATCAAACTAGCGGGAAATAATTTTAACATCAATTGGAATTAACATCAAGGATGCATACGGAAATCCTGATGAAGCGATCCAGGCTGATAATGCAATATAAAAACACTCAAGCTGGAGTGCAGTCTCCAGATGGAGATACTGACTTCTTTGAAGTTTGTGCAGGAGTGGTGTAAAGAGATACCGTGGCTTCTTTTATTGTTTATTATATGTATGGACTATGTATTACGCACCTCAATAGAGCTTCATTGTGATTTCGGTCTCACTTTAGAGAAACCCATAAGTTGACGTATAATGCCACTCATCTGACCGATGCACACAGCACTTTTTGCAGACAACACCATTGACACTGAATTTTTACTTCATATTGTTGAAAATGCTGCTGCTGATATAGGACTTTTTGTGAATGACAAGAAAACACAATAGATGACTTTGAATACAGTGGGAGCAGTTAGGACTCTCAAACAGAAACCCATAAAAAACATCAATGAATGAAATGAATAGCTTCCACAGAAAAAAATATTTTAATACCTGTATAGCAAAGGTCTGTGCAACTTTAGCTGGACTTAGGACAATGTGGACGTCAACTACTACGCTGAAGAGACAGTTTTTCAGATAACTTATTGGCTCCATACTATTATATGGCTCTTCAACCCGGACACTCACGAAATGACGAGAAAGCCTACTGGACAGCACATATACAAGAATGCTACATGCAGTGATGAACAGCTCATGGAAGGCATATCCAATTAAACAAGGTCTCTACAATTATATAATCAACCCTCTCAGCATCCATCAAAGAACGACGACTAAGATTTGCTGGCCACTGCTTTAGAAGCAAAGATGAATTATTTCGCAGTATTCTACTGTAGACACCAAATCATGGCCACACAGTAGCTGGTAGATCACACTTATTTTGTCATTTGTTATTTTATCTTAAATTATATCCAACAGTTTGCTAATGATGCTGGATGCCAAACAGCAGACCTGAAATCTCTATTAGAAGACCGAAAAATGTGGAGAGAGATGATCACACTGGCCCAGGCCAACTAGCTCGACCACATGATGCTGTTGATGATGATGATGATGATGGTGCCAGTGCTGCAGGTTACCTATATGTCTGCAAATTGCAGGTGTTACCCCTTGCCATAATTTTAGTGCTCCTTCTTCTTGCACTATTCCCTTAGCTGTGCTTATCATTCCTCTGTACACAGTGCTGGTACTTCCAGGCTTGCTGAGTTTTCTAAGAACATTTTCCCTTTGTAACTGAAGTCTTGTTTTTGTAAGGTCCAGTGGAAATGTAACTAAATAAGAATGGACAACAAAGGATATGTTCATAAATAAACAGAAATGAATTAACAGACATCTATAGTATAAAACCTAGATTACTATAAGGATACTCTTTTGAATTCTCAAGAACTTCAATACCTAGTTCTGCCACACTGGCTGCGCATGCGCACACAATGAACTTTGACACGGACTCCATCGCATGAAACAACTGTCAGATAAAATGTTATAGAATAAAATATACTAAACGTACATCTGTATATCAACAGCGCTCAGGAGTAACTTTCACACAACTCACTAACCTGAAAATACTCATCCAGTGGTCAAGCTGCCTCAAACAGGTGCAGATAATCTGATTCAACACAGAGACTGAAGTCCAAATAACGTGCCTTCGACATCCGAGTTTTTGCAGCCAACTACGGATTGTAGTAAACTACATGTCCCAGGTTACAGCGCGGTAGAAAGCGGCAAGCAGTAACCAGCGAAATACCACAGGTAGAAAGACACGTATTTGGTCCATTTCTGCACGTCAAACGGAAGCGTGCATTCCGCCATCTTAAAGCTGTGCAAGTGGGACCAAGTCTCAGGAAGGCAAGAATCATCGATTGATTAATTATAGAAAAGCTACCAACTGCTTTTGAACAAAGTTGAGACTGTGAATACATCAACGTTTCAAAGTTATGTCATCTCACGTGCATGCCACAATAATGAAAAGCTGCCTTAATTAATGTGTATATAATATAAAACGTATAGGGGCAGTGGTGGTCTAGTGGTATAGGGCGCTGGATCACTGATCCAAAGGTTGGGGGTTCGAGTCCCACTCTCCACAAGGTAGTCACTGTCCCCCCAGTGCAGCTAACTGGGTTATCAAAGGCGGGCCATGTCTGTCACTGTCTATGGTGAGAGGCATGTAAAAGAACCATTGCTGACTTTCGTAAAGAGTAGCTGCAAAGTCGTCAGTGTGTTTCTGTCCCTTGCTAAAAAGGGTTGTGACAGGAAGGGCATCCGACGTAAAAACCTCTGCCAAATCAAATGTGCGAATCAGATGATTCGCTGTGGCGACTCACGAGTAAAAGGGAAAAAGCCGAAAGGAAGACAGACATAATATAAAACGTATATAAATATGATTATTATATAATACGTATATACATACAATAACAATTATTGATTAAGTAAAAACATGACATATGTGTGTATGTACCCATAAATAATTAGTATTGGTTATACAGGGATATGTCGCTACTTCACGCTTCAATTAATGCGGCTTTCAGTGCATCGCATTTTTTTTTCAAATATTCATTGAATAAAAAAATGAGGAAATTAAGGAAGAATAGGGGGGAAAGTTTAGGAAAATGCCACAAAAACAAGGCCAATTATGCAATAAAGCCCAAACAAACAAAAAATAACCCAAAACCTCCCATCAAAACTACTTACATTATGTGAGGTGCGCATCTGAGTGCGTGCATGCACGTCTCCATGTGTGTGTACATACGCGCGCGTCTGTCTGTCTGTCTGTCTTCCTTTCGGCTTTTTCCCTTTTATTTGGGAGTCGCCAAAGCGAATCATCTGATTCGCACGTTTGATTTGGCAGAGGTTTTTAAGTTGGATGTCCTTCCTGTCACAACCCTTTTAGCAAGGGACAGAAACACGCTGACGACTTTGCAACTACTCTTTACGAAAGTCAGCAATGGTTCTTTTACATGCCTCTCACCATCGACAGTGAGAGACATGGCTCGCTTTTGATAACGCAGTTAGCCGCACTGGGGAGGACAGTGACAACCTTGTGGAGAGTGGGTCTCGAACCCCCAACCTTTGGATCAGCGATCCAGTGCCCTATACCTTTATGTGTGTATTTATATTTTATTTAAATCTTATGCATTATTTTTTAATGTTTAATTGTTATTATAAGCATTTATAGCATTGAATATGTATTTATTGATATTATATACACATACACATGTACGTATATGTCGGTGGGGGTGGGTGGGTGATCCTACATCGTGGAATTTGGTAGTCGCAGGGGGATCTCGGTCCCAATTAACCGTGGAAAGTGAGGGATCCCTGTATTAGTAATTGTTCATTGGTGGATTCACACCTTTTTTTAGTGGCCTGGTGGTATAGGGTGCTGGATCACTGATCCTAAGGTTGGGGGTTTGAGTCCCACTCTCCACAAGGTTGTCACTGTCCCCCCAGTGCAGCTAACTGGGTTATCAAAAGCCGACCATGTCTTTCACTGTCTCTGGTGTGAGGCGTGTAAAAGAACCATTGCTGACTTTTGTCAAGAGTAGCTGCAAAGCCACCCGTGTGTTTCTGTCCCTTGCGAAAGGGTTGTGTCAGGAAGGACATCCGATGTAAAACCCTATGCCAAATCAAACGTGCGAATCATTCGCTGTGGCAACCCCTGATAAAGGGAAAAAGCTGAAAGGAAATCTCTCTCATTGGTGGATTCACACCTTTTTTTTTTTATAACTCAGGCATACTTAATCTTTAGCTCATTAAAATTATGAAATTAGTCTTACGTTTTCGGTCATATTTGCTGATATAACAATATGATGAGAAAAAGTCCTTATTAACTCTTATACAGAGTTATCTTTATTGTCAACTGTTGCATGAACAATGAAAATCAGTTTAGCAGGCCTATGTTTAGCGGCAATTATAAAAACTGTGCACAAAAGACAATGAAGCAACGACACTCAGTAATACATGTGCATTTACCTACAGACACATACCTATATATGTACACATATAGACACATATACATACATATATATATATATCCCATACATACATACATACATACATCCCACATGCACCTGTATATCTATCCACATGTTCACACATTTGCAGACTACATATACTCACATATTCTCACAGAAACAGCAGGGTGAATGATATCTGCATGATTCAAGATTCGAGAGTTTTTATTGTCATTATGTTCACACATAACAAAATTTTGTAAGAAGCTCTCAGCAGTAAAGAATGCAAACAAATGAAAACGTTGCAAATGAGACAATAAAGTGCAATTAACGCTGTCAAGAATTAAATATAAACACAAGTAATTATGTATTCTAAACTTATATATATATATATATATATATATATATATATATATATATATATATATATATAATAGAAACGTAACTCTGTACCTTTGAATAAGAGCTGAACACTGAGATATTTACATTGACACATTGTGAAATGGAATAAATACAGGTCCTTCTCAAAAAATTACCACATTGTGATAAAGTTCATTATTTTCTGTAATGTACTGATAAAAATTAAACGTTCATATATTTTAGATTCATTGCACACCAACTGAAATAGTTCAAGTCTTTTATTGTTTTAATACTGATGATTTTGGCATACAGCTCATGAAAATTCCTATCGCAAAAAATTAGCATATCATGTTCAGGTAGTCTAAACGAGCTTGTTAAGCTAATCATCTGAATCAACCAATTAACTCTAAACACCTGCAAAAGATTCCTGAGGCTGTTAAAAACTCCCAGCCTGGTTCATTACTCAAAACCGCAATCATGAGTAAGACTGCCGACCTGACTGCTGTCCAGAAGGCCATCATTGACACACTCAAGCAAGAGGTGAATAGGCTGTTCCCAAAGTGCTGTATCAAGGCACCTCAGTGGGATGTCATTTAATTATTTGAAGGTTGACTTTTCTTGTATTAAAAACACTTTTTTTTTTTTTTTTTTTCTGGTTGGATGAAATATGCTAATTTTTTTAGATGGATTTTTGTTTTTTCTTTACTTTTTTGCCAAAATTCTCAATATTAAAACAATAAAAGGCTTGAACTACTTCAGTTGTATGCAATGAATCTAAAATATATGAAAGGCTAATGTTTATCAGTACATTACAGAAAATAATGAACTTTATCACAATATGCTCATTTTTTGAGAAGTTACCTGTAAATAGTTAGCAACAAGGTGAAAAGACTACAATGTAAATGTACAAAGTGGATAAAGAGTTTATAGATTCAATGCTCTTTTACAGAAAGCAAGAAACAATGTCTGTCTAACGGTGTGAATGAGTGTGTGTCCCTGGAGAAGAATTGTGCATGTGTGTATGTGTATGAGATTGCAAGGGGTGGGAGGTGATGGCTTTCACCGCTCTGCTGTAAAAGTTGTTTTTGAGTCTGGCTTTACTGGTCTTGATGTTTCTGTACTGCTTTCCCGAACAAAGTGGTACAGACAGTCAATTGCCTGGGTGTTGTGAGATCCGTTGCATTACAGCTGGTGGTCTTCTGGACCTAATGAACCAGGTACAGCTGCTAAACCACAGCAGTTTGTCAGGAGGTTCTGTTTGGTGAAGCGATAAGTTTGTCAGTCGGGATCGACTTGTCTGAGCTTTCTGAGGATGTATATCCTTTGTTGTGCTTTTCCCACCTGGTGGGAGATGTTTGTGGCCCAGGTGAAGTTAGCAGGATGTGGACTCCAAGAAATTTTAAGCAGTGCAATCTCTCTACCGCCTCTCAGTTTGTTGTGATCTCCTGAAGTCCATTATCACCTCTTTAGTTTTGGATGTGTTTAGTTCCAGGCTATTGTTGCACCATCTCTGCAGGTGCAGGACTTGACCTCATTCCTGGAGGCTGTCTCGTTGTTTCCTTAATCAAACCTATGATGGTGGTATCTTTGGTGAATTTGACGATGGTGCTGCTGATGTGAGTGGAAGAACAGTCATGTGTGAAGAGGGCAAAGAGGAGGGAGGCTAAGATGTTCCAGTGTTCAGGATGAGAGTGGAGGAAATGTGATCTCCTATCCTGACGTTCTGAGGTCTGTAGCTGAGAAAGTCCAGGTGCATAGTGAGCTCCCTAGGCCCAGATTGCCCAACTGTTGTATTTTTTTAAGTAAGCTGATCTTTCACATGGTTTTTATTGATTTTGGCTTCAACTTATCCCACATGCTGACATTGTCTCAGAACCTGATCCTTATTTGCCAATTTTCAGGTTTCAACCAATCATATCTCAAAAATAAATAAATATATAAATTTGATATTATTAATATCAACAGACTAGGTAGTCATGACAAAAGGTACAAAATTGCAAGTGATACTGTTGAATCGTTTTTGAAATACTGGTGGCTGAAAATGGCATATTGCAAAGTTATAAGTGAAAACTGCCAAGTTTATCTTCTATCTGTAGAAAGGAATAATGCAAACAACAAAGCTGTTGCATTTATTGTATTTGGCAGATGCTCTTAACCAGAGTGACTTACAATGATCATTTTTACACAACTTGAGCAAGTAAGGGTAAAGGGCCTTGTTCAAGGACCCTACAGTGGTGACAGTGGGGATTGAACTGCTGACCTTTGGATTAGTAACCCATTGAAATCGACCACAAAGCTACCACTGCCTCTATTACTGCATTATTCTGTACAGAATGTCTGTGAATGAATGGTGAAAATGTCATATCTCTCTAATATATATATATATATATATAGTGTGTGTATATCAATGAGCCTCTTTTTAATGTGTTTTAATTACTAGTTAAGCTGTATGATGCCACTCAAATGCTGTGCGTCTCACCACGGCTAAACGCTAGAAAAGGTAATGACGTTGGGTGTCTCTTCTGAAGAATTAAGACTTTCTCCTGAAGAAACGAGTTTCCTCTGAAGTGCCTTAAGATAAATAATCATCTGAAAGCACTCTAATATTAAAGTATTTTTCAATCATTATTCCAGTACAGTACCTGAGTTAATGTTTAGAATGTTTGTGAGTGTAAGTTTATGTACTGTGGTGTAGCATGTTTATCGTTTTGTTTTGTTTATCCAATTTATTACATTTCATGTTCTTTTATGTTCTTTTTGTTATCGTCTGTGTTTTGGGGGGACTTTGACTTTGACGGCTGTGTTCTCTCTCTAACTGTCCCCTCCGGCTGAGGGGCGTGGCTGAGCTGCTCTGTGGCTCACACCTGAATTTCATTCTCATCTACTCTCAATAAACACAAGCATGCTTATCTCTGCACTAGAGAATCAACTCACATGTTTTTGCAGGTGACAAACCCAGCTTGAGAGAAGAAGAGTGGCTTATCCAGACTTCTGATCTTTTCAGTGTGCAAGATCAAGCTCTGTGTGTCACCTTCAAAAAACGTCTCACATTCGAAGGGGAAGGACTTAAGAAGCGCGCTTTTATTGAGGTGAGCGTGCGGTTTGTATAGGGAGTAAATTCTTCTTGTCCTTTCGGCTTTTCCCTTCAGGAGTCGCCACAGCGACAGAGCTGTCCTTCACCACATCCATGAATCGTCTCTTTGGCCTTCCTCTAGCCCTTCTGCCTGGTAGTTCCAACCTCAGCATCCTACTACCAATATACTCACTATCCCTCCTCTGTACATGTCCAAACCATCTCAATCTAGCCTGTTGAGGTTCTCTTTGGGAGTAACGAGGATGGATAGGATCAGGAATGAGCACATCAGAGGGACAGCACATGTTAGATGTTTTGGAGACAAAGTCAGAGAGACTAGATTGAGATGGTTTGGACATGTACAGAGGAGGGATAGTGAGTATATTGGTAGTAGGATGTTGAGGTTGGAAGTACCAGGCAGAAGGCCCAGAGGAAGACCAAAGAGAAGATTTATGGATGTGGTGAAGGCGGACATGAAGGTCGTTGGAGTAAGAGTAGAAGATGCAGAGGATAGGGAGAGATGGAGGCAGATCATTTACTGTGGCGTCCCCTGAAGGGAACAGCCGAAAGAAAAAGAAGAATTATTTGATATATTTGACATTATTTTACAATGTTATGTTTATAATAATTGATTTAGGGGTGTTTTATGAGATACGGTAATGGTATTTATGGATGTATAGTTCAGTTTGAGCGTCATACGTCACTGTAACAACTTACGTTCACTTTCAACTTACGTTCTGCCATCCAGAACCAATTGGAAACGTAGGTCGGGGAGCGTCTGCAATATGTTATGAGGTTTTACTTCTGGGTACAGAACTCGCGGATTATCTTCATTCGCAGGAGGGGCCGGAACCAAACCCCCACTAATATTGAGAGCCTACTGTACTGGAGATACATACAATGAGGGTTATTGTTCCAAAATCTGCACAAATTATGTAAATTTCCATATATGAATAAATATGCAATAGCATGGAGAACCTTCAAATAAAAAAATGAAAAAAAAAAAGTATCAGCTTGTCTTGAAAATATACCCAGAAGTTAGATTTTGGACAAATTTTAGTTTTCCTACTCAAAAGGGTGGATTCCAACTGAGGATGGAGGATGTTTGTCATGAAAACTTTTCTATTCAAAATTTTACAAGCATGTTGTTTATCTAAATCATGCATTACTGGCAATATCCCCGAATTGTTCTGTGTAGGGAATTGCTATTTTCCGGACCGCAAGGCACTGTAGTTTGTGGTGAAAACCGCCCAATGCAAGGACCCCAACTCCTGCTAGTGAGAATGTTCACAAGAAGAGATGACTTTGCTGGGCACGCAGCATTCTTAAGGACTCCTCTCCTGCAAACAGACTCTTCCAGAAGGTTCTTCAGGAGCCTACAGACAAAAACCATCAGGTTTAGGAACAGCTTCTTCCCCACAGCAGTCACCCCATTGAACTCAATCCGCTGTTAAACCATAGCATAGGGTGACTTATAAAAGCGGCTGTATGTAATTGGATGATTTGTGGTGTACCCCACCTTTTCCTGAGTTAGCTGAAACAAACAAGAAAACAAACAAAATAACTGTTTGTGAACCTAGAAACTTTCAGTGAAAGGACTAAAAAAATTCTGAAAAAAAAAAAAAAAATTAAAAAGTAACCAATGTCATGGAATGATTGATTTTTAACTAGACTGTTCAAGAGAATCTTGACTGAGTGGATGCCTGAGGAGTGGAGAAGTGTTCTTGTATCAATTTTAAAGAACAAGTGAGATACAGGTATAGACGTGCAGCAACTACAGAAGCAATGAATTCCACCATAGAGTTAAGGGGAAGAGTAGTGAAACCCATGTTGAGACAAAAGAAGCTTGTCTATGAACAGCAGAGTAATTTTATTCTATGGAAGAGAACTACAGATACCATAATTTGAGAATGTTGATGGAGAAGTATAGGGAAAGACTTAAAGAGTAATTAGACTTCTTTGACACTCCTGACTTCTTTATACAGTAACACAACTCATCTCTTGGAATTCTGTCATATATATTCTTCAAGTCCACAAACATTGCATGTTTGTGTGACAGTGGTGAGGTATACAGTAGGAATTATGGACTGGTTCAGGGTGAAGTAAGATAACATCAAGGATTGGCTGAGAGCCCTTTCTTGTTTGCAGTGGCCATCGACAGGTTAACCAACTCGATTAGATAAGTGTCTCCATCTTTCCAGATGATATTGTAGTCTGTAGTGAGAGCAGAAAACAGGTGGAGATGAGTCTGGAGAAGTGGAGGTACACACTGGAGAGAACAGAAATGGTTATGAATGAGAGGGAGGGTAAAAAAAGAGTGCAGCTGTAAGGAGTAATGTGATAAAGATAAATGATTAATTGGGGTGAACTACCTAAGGTAAGAGAGAATGTGATTGAGAATGGACCAAGAGAGTGGAAGCAGGGTTTTATGTGAGCGGAAGAGTGACAAGTAGAAGGGTAGCTGTAAGAGTGAAAAGAGAGGTTTATAAGACAGTAGTGAGACCAGCTATGCTGTATGGTTTGGAAATGGCTCCTGGTTAAAAGACAGGAGGTGGAACTGGAATTGTCAGAGATGAAAATTACGTGATTTCTGTGGGAATGACAAGAATAGACAGAATTAGAAATGTTCGATATATTGGATACTAGCACAGGGAGCAGTGCATTGAGATGTTTGGACATGTGCAGAGAAGGTATGAAGGGTGTACTGGGAGAATGTTGAGGATGGAACTGACTGGTAGGAGAAAAGGATGAATAAAGATAATTAAAGAATAAAGATGTAAATGTGTACAGAAAAATATATGGATGTGGTGAAGGAGGACATGTAGGCGATTGTTGTGAAAGAGAAGAATGTAGAGGACAGAGAGCGAGAGAGAGAGAGAGAGAGAGAGAGAGATGGAAAATGAAAGTTTACTGTGGTGACTTCTAATGGGAATAGCTGAAGAAGAAGAAAATGATGATGATGATAACACAACTAGAATATATGTCCCAGAGTAATTGTTTAAAGGTTACTGAATTTCATGGTAATTAATTATGTCAGCACTTATATTTTAATTTGTTATATATTTTATAATAACCAACAATACTTTGTGGTGGCTGTAGTGCATCATGAAAGCATTCCAAAACATACCATGAGTTACATGGAGAGGCTCACTAGAAATGTTCTTGAGAGGTGGAAAGAGACCAACAAAAATAGAAGAACAACATATAAAATACTTGCAGTAAGTTTTGGTTCGGGATAAAACATTGTCCCTTAAAATTTAACTGAACAAATGAAAGGCAGCATGGTGTAATGCTGTTTTGAGAAAAATTACATGAAAGTTTTTGCAACATAAAAAGTTTGAGGTCATAAAAAAGATGAATAAAAGTGCTTAAAGCAAATCTTATCCACATCTCTTCATTTTTCAATTTATTTTTGAAAGGGATAACGCACTGTGGAGTTCAACCCTTCAAATACCACCTGCTGTATCACCATAATGTAATGACTCATACATCAACTTAAAAAAAGCACACCAACTTGTGTTTAAAATTCTTATTTATTATTTGTTTCCTGATTGAAATGTAATGTAGGGTCATTATTTCATTCATCACACAGCATGACATAATGCACAAAGCCAACTACAACTGTTTACAGGTTTACACTGAAACGTACACAAGGTTTACAATGAGAATATGGACAACAAATCATTGCACTTACAACAGTGAGTGTATTATATATTTAAAATTTTTGATCCCTCTTAGCACTCTCAGCTATTACTATGGTTGCAATATTATATTTTAACTTACATCTTTAAAGATATCGCAGTTGAAATTCACAAATTTGATGGAAGCCATGGTCTCTTTATTATTATTTTTTTTTCCAATTTACAAACACAACATCTATAGAAACTTTACACAGACCCCCCTACAAATAGTCCACTTGAGCCACATTGTACAATGTTGTTTTGATGTTTTGTTGGTAAAAGCAGGTGCTTTGACTTTCAAAATGTGTGTAGGAAAAAAAAATCCACAATTTTCATTTTTTAGTTATTTTACACAACATTTGATTAACATCATGTATGTATGAAAGTTAAATGTTTGCTTTTCACGATGAAAATGGCTGCCAGTGAATGAGAGGTAAAAGATAGTGGACTGCTGCGAAAGGCTTATGCACTTGCTACTTCAGCATATCCTTAACAAAATAATTAAATAAATAAATAAATAAATAAAATGGATAAATAAATTAATAAACAGGAAGATAAATTGAAATAGAGAAAGAGGGAGCAATTTCCCCTGATATCTTAATGGTAGGACTGTAGCTTTTTATCCCACACCTGTTCTACAACCCCCCCCCCCTCTTTTTTCTACCTCAAGACTGGCTGAAGTTGGAATAAATGTTGTGGTTTTAATTAAAACAGATAAGATTTAAAAAAAGATTGTAATTGGTAAAAAAATGTGATTGAGGTCAATGAGAGAAGTCTGTTATAGACAACTACCAAAGCCTTATCAATTCAGACTCAAAAACAAGATGGCTTTCTCAGTATTGAAAATGAGCCCTTACACTGATGCATATTAAGTCCCTTTCCCTGTTTTTCACCTTATCACAACCGTTACTGTGCTTTCCTGAGGTGAGCAAAAATAAAATTTTAGCCATTAAATACAAACAAATACAGACAGACAGACACGCACACACACACACACACACAC
>CM045729.1:30746079-30921079 GCA_024760905.1 Plotosus lineatus | reverse complement strand
AGTGGCTTCAGCATAGGCTAAACTTTGTTTTATATCCAGAATATTTCGTATGACACATTTTTAGAGCAAAAGCATCAAATTTAGGGGGTGAGACAGTTTAAATTCCCAGATTTTTTTTTTGCTACATATAAGGGCCACCCTAATATACACACACACATATATATATATATATATATATATATATATATATGTGTGTGTGTGTGTGTGTGTGTGTGTGTGTGTGTATCTCTATCTATATATATCTATCTAGCCATATATATATATGTATATATATATATATATATATATATATATATATATATATTCATCCAGTCATTCACACTCACACCTTGGGACAATATGGAACAGCCAATTAACCTTATACGCATGCCTTCAGGAAATTCTAACCACTATATCACTGTGCCAAAAGTTTGGTAGTGGCATCTCTGGGACTATTCAGCGATTTCAACTAAGACTGCCTCGAACATTTGTTTGAATATACAGTGCACCAAAGCATAAAAAAAACAAACTAAAACAAAGATTTGTTTTAATAATACAAACATTTTCCTGAGTTTGGTGAATTGTATAATTATCCACAAAAATTATCCACTTACATAACTGTGGTGGATTATTAGTCTTCCTCTATTCTAGGGGACTATTAAATTTAGCAACATCCACCAAGCTGAAGCAAAAAAATAAAATAAAATAATAACTGTTATGAAATGTTTATGCTATTTCATTATTTATATATACAGTGGAACCTCGGTGGTCAAACAACTCCATCAAACAAATCAGAATTCGATCAAAAAAATATGCTTTCCTGTTCGAACAAGTTATCAGAGTTCAAATGGAGCAGAGCCGAGTCTGTTGAATGCTGCTCAGTGTACAGTACTTTGAACAGCCATTGAGAGTGTGTCGCATACTGCATATTGTGTTTATTCATTACATTATGGCCACTTTAACCCTTAACCATAGGTTCTTAGAAAAGCAGCAGTAATTCTACTGGAAAGGAAAAAGAGAAAAGTCATGAGAACATGAAAGAATCAACTGTGATCAAGAGACAGAGAAGGAAAAAACCGCCACTCTCCCTCAAAGCAATAAACTGTCCCCATCTCTCCTGCCCCATCCATCCACGCACATCACATTGCAACCAGAAAGGTGTGTACTGTAAACAAATACAGTTCATAATTAGGTTAATTATTCCTTACTATTATTATGTTTTACTCTTTTGTGCATTCATGTATGTATTGTATATTAATGTTTCATAAATACACCTTGTTTTCAAATTATATACAACTATACTGATGGAGTAGACATTCATCTAAATACATAATTGACTTTTAACTGTTTCTTATAGGAAATATTGTTTCACTCTTCAAACAAATTGGTAATTGACCATATCTTTTTGACCATATCTATTATGTTCGATCACCGAGATTCCACTGTATAATAAAAGTAGCAGGTGAACTTGAAACAAATATACACACAGGTATCTCTGTAACTCTCTCATGTTTTTCATATCTATAATAAAAAAATCACTGAAAAGAAAAGAAAGCTAAAATTGTATTTTCTCTTCATTATATAATGATATATTATTCTACACTTTATATATTTTAACCATGACACTGAGGCAAGTCAGGTGAGCTCTGTGTAGCGGACAGAATTTGTTCTGGTCTCGTCACCCTACTTATTCAGAAAACAAAGTAAATAATGATCAGTTCAGGTATTTTAGGATATACAAAGGAGACAATAGAAAAACAAACTTAGGAGTAGTTTTTAATCAGTTGTTATTAATTTGGGTTTCCTCAGATACTGGACCAATCAAATCACTCCATTCCTGTGTAGTATACACTGTGTGTGTGTGTGTGTGTGTGTGTGTGTGTGTGTGCGCGCCTGCGCATGCATGTTTGTACAAAGTGTAGAAATATGAGTTTTCCTTTCTGGATCCAACATATTTGCCTTACAGTCATCACATTTGAAGTAGTCATTGGCAAATTGTCACATATTTATAAACCTACTTTTCTATTTAATATGTTGACATTTATTATATAAACTCTATTTAGCTATTGTAACAAAATTTAAATATGCTTCAATACTAAAATAATAGGGTTTCTTTACTTTAAAAAAAAATACATTTAATAAATACACATCCATGAAGAACGACAATCAGCTCCATAAGTACTCCGACAGTGTCGCAATTTTTTGATTTGCCTCATTCTAACACAGTGCATAAAATCGACATTCCAAGATGTGTTTAAAGTGTACACTTTTAGCTTTTTTGTCGATATTCCAGGCCCTGCAAAAATCTCCGATAGAGTGATGAAAAAATTCAAAAAAGGATTTCCCTTGGACAGTTTATAGTGTATAGAAATGAATTAGCAACACTGAAACCCAGCAAACTTACTGAAGCAGTTTTGCTTTTAAGAATGCGCATACACCCCAGCGACTGGATATGCCAATCGTATACAGACTTATGCGAAGAGACATGTAGCTGTACTGCTGCAACCGATGGCACTTCAAAGTTCTGATTGGTAAATAGGGATGTACATTGAACTTTTTTGTTTGTGTACTATGTCTTGTTTCTCTCACATTAAGATTTTTTTTTATCCTCAAGGTTGTTGGCACGTTGTGTAAATTGAAGAAAAATAAATCCAAAAATCTTACACTAGGTCGTAAGGCAAAAAAACAGGACAAATAATTTTCTGGGTCTTTTGGTGTTTCTGAGCTTGTATGTGTATTCCTTATTTTTAAGAATGTATATCTACCTTATAGGCCTGTGTTTTTTTTTTTTTTTTTTTTTTTTTTTTCAGTCTGATAATGACGGTGGGGCAGCACACTTGCGTTGAGGTTAGCATGTCCGCCTCACATCAAAAACTCCTGGGCTCAATTCTCAGCCAAGGTATTTTTGTTTGGAGTTTGCATGTTCTACTCGTGCTTGCGTGGGTTTTTTCCAGGTACCTCTGGTTTTGGCCTACAGTCAAAAATCATGCATAATAGGCTAAATGGCTATTCCAAATCATCCCTAGGTGTGATTGTGAGTGGTTATGTGAGTATTGGCCCTCTGAGGGCTTGGAAAGTTGGTCAGGGCATACCCTGCCCTCTCCCAGAATTGGCTAAGATGGGCACCAGCCTTCCCATGACCCTAAATAGGATTAAGCAGCTTAGAAAATGAATGAGTGATGACAATGATGATGGCTTCCTTTCCTTGCACTGATATGTCTTGATGAACACATGATGATATTTCCAAATAACATCTGACAATTTTAAATTTAAGACTTGGATGCAATTCAAGAAAATGTATCTCTCTTAATTGTCATGTAATAATAAAGAAGCAGGCCATAACTTGCCATAAGATTCTTGTCATTCTACTGTTTAATTACTTCTGAGCATCTAAATTTACAGCATTTATTAGGCACCCTTATCCAGAGTGACTTACATATGTCATTTTTCATTCAACTAAGCAATTGAGAGTTAAGGGTCTTGCTCAAGGGCTCAACAGTGGTAGTTTGATGGGACTGGGGCTTGAACCATCAACCTTTGGATTAGTTATCCAGAGCCTTAACCATTGATCCACTAAGGCCTCGAAACAAGAGACTAAAATTATAAACATGCCTGTCATTCATTAAAGGTTAATGCAGTATTTTGTTTAAACCCCTTAACTTAGGTTTACACTGGGGCGATGATGTCCACAATGAGTGTGGAGGTTGGGAATCTAATCATTATAAACTGAAGAGGAAAATTTTGAAATTGTGATGATCTTGAGGGAACTTTGTAGATAATGATTTTGAAACAATTATTATGATTTGTTGCCAATCGTGATAGAATCATAAAATTCAGAGAGTCATAGAGCATAGTAGAGCTTAATAGACCCTAACAGGATTTTGAAGAACTTCGAAAGACGATTCCTTTAAAGGGTACCTGTAGTGAAAGCGCTCATACACCTAATTTGATGTATTGTGTATAGCTAGTGACAATACACCTATAAGGCGTTTATTATATTCTCTCACAAATCAGCTTTAAGCGATTTAAGGGCTTCACTAACGTCAAGCTTCAGAGCACAGGAGTTTTAAAACGGCGCATTTGCCGTGATGTCATATCGTTGACAAAGCCTTGACCGGAACGGCGAGATTGCAATGTGAACGTAAGGCTATATACCTCACATATACAACACAAGCTCACGGAAACTTGGAAAAAACAGACATTATAGTAGTTTTTTTTTAAACCATGGACGAAGACAATTTTGTAAAATGATTACAAGGTTATTTATATTAACCACTGAAGAAAGACTATCCACATTTAGTGAAATCGGACCAGGAAAGTGACGACTCGGAGGACGATATTGGAGAGTCGGCAGAAGCTCTTACACGGGAAAATCGTAGTAAACAACCAGCAAATATTTGGTGCTCTTGTGGAAAATGCGTGCGTCAAAAACCGATCAGGAGTGCTATTGTTGTAAAAAACATGAATTGCTTGAGGAAAATATACTGACATTCTGCAATTGGCTATATGACTGTCAACGATGTTACGTCACAATTACCTTTAACCCAGGTGAAAAGAAGCCAACATTTCTGCGCGCTCAACCTTCGTGAGCAAGGAATATCATATAGAAGAAAAGGAAATGTGGACTTATAAATAAACTACTGACATCACGCAATGTTTAAAAGTTAATAATAAAGTATAGTGGATATTTTTGAATGGTGTACATTTTGGGTAAAGGTACCTTTTAAGTTTCATCTCTTGGATGCACCCTGCCTTCTTTTTATGCTTTAATCATGCTCAATGTATGGTCATAAATTGCAGACTTCCATGCCTTTTTTTTCTTCTTTTTTTTTTTTAGATTGTACGCATTTTGGCCCCAGTGTTAACCCAGATTGAAATCACAATAGAAAGAACATACCTCAGTCGCATTTTGACTGATTCATTTTAAATCCATGGTGACAACTTTTCAAAAATTGGGACGCTGTCTCATGGAGTACTTATGGAGCTCAGTGTATTTTGATTGGCTTGCCAACAGTGAAACTTTATTATTATGCTATTTTAAAAATAAATGTTATTTATATATGTGTATATATATATATATATATATATATATATATATATATATATATATATATATATATATATATATATATATATATATATATATATATATTATACTTTATTAAACTTACTTATTTTGAATATAACAAAATACAATTTGCTTCGGTAGGCCAATACCAATAGAACAACGCTGCAATAAAATTGGAGGAACTAGGTTGCCCCATTTACATGAAATATTAATATTTGTACTGCTGTACTTTTATTCACATACATAACAACAGGTTCAGTATTGCACAAATCCCTCATATCTTGTACTAAATTAACATTTTGGAAATGACTCCATAGCTATAACAAGCATTATTAATAGTACAGAAATGGCCTTCATGTATACAACTGCTCGAAAGAAATATGGAATCAACATCCTTCAAGAATATTCACCCAGCAATTAAAAAAAATACATAACATATAACTTAATGATTATGATGAAAATATTTTCATTTTACATATATATATATATATATATATATATAAACTTCTTAAAACAAATAAAATCAACATATTTAATTAACTGCTATTTTTCAAATGGGACAAAATACAAATTACTTTGTCCCTCCCCAGACCTGAATTCTCTGAGACTATCTATAGACCCTAGTAATAACTATAGTCTTCATGAGCTTTGTTTCACATTTCTCACATTTCTTGAATAGCAGTGAGATTAATTGATTAATTCATGTTTTGCCCCTACCATCTCTTTTCATTCAGAGGCATAAGTACAATGTACTGGCCATATCTTTCAGTTCATAAGTCTGTGTGCAACATTCTTTTTTTCTGGAGCAAGAGATATTATGATCTGTTACTGTATTATTGTATTTATTACATGTTTAGTTTGAAAGAATGTGAAAGTATCCAAAATTTCACTGTATAATTATACAATGACCGTTGTGTCAGTGAGTGCCATCTCCCTCCGGTCTTTGCCTGACATGCAAACTCTATGCATAAATGTGTGGGGAAATTGTTGTTTTTCTACATGAAGTCATCTTTATATACTTTATATGTTTATTTTAGAGGGCACTACATAAAAGTTGCAAGATAATCTCCATGGTTAATTTAGATTCATCATGGAATGGATCTTGTTATCCAGTCACCCAGTGATTCAAATATGGTAATTATAACAAAACAGTGAGGGACTCCATAATTTCCCCCTACTTTAGTTGGACAAAAATGTGAAATTTAATTTAATTTAATTTCGCCTAGGTGGTGTTTTTTTTTTTTTCTAACTTAAAGAAAGTAAAAAAAAAAAAAAAAAAAAAGTTGTGTGATATCTACGATTTCGTTATTTGCCGCCAAGTAAAAAAAAAGAGTGGTGAACATTCTCCAAGTGTGGTAATTATATATATATATATATATATATATATATATATATATGTATATATATATATATATATATATATATATATATATATATATATATATATATATATATATATATATATATATATATATATATATATATATATATATATATGTCCAGGGATTGTATTTTTCTCATTAAAAATTTCTGATATTTACATACACATATTTCAGTACAATGGCTATTTAATAACAAGTGCATCAACAGGCAGATAGGCAACTGATGAACTGGTTATACTGGCTAATGAAGGTAAGACCACAAAATAAGGAAGTTATTTCAATTCCGTCTACACACAAAACAGCATATGTCAAAATAGAGTGCTGATATTTCCCCATTACTATTGAAAACAGTACTATACAGTTTTTGATGTAGCCCATGACTTCATGGCTCACATTATGGCTGCCACATGAAAGTTGCATCGAGGGGAGCTTAAACATGCCACAAAGAGAAAAGAAATTCAACTCGTAGCAATAGAAATATTTATTTACAACAGGTCAACTCCATATTTAAACTGTTTATTTATTTGTTTATTTTATTTTATTTTATTTTTTGGAAACGCTACGGGTTATTCTCTGCGATGACTGGTGTTGAATGATGTATCTCCCAACACTTTTCTCCAAATAGAAGCATTGCATAGAACATTTAAAATGTAAAGTTATCTCTCAAAATTACTTGTACTTCTACTTTTTTGTTTAATTTTCTTTTTCAAGTGACCACAAACCCATACACACATGCAACCACAATCAGTCATACTTGTAAGCTTGTAAATATTCATAACAAGATGAGGTTTTTTGAAGCATGCACTCATACTAGGATAGGTGGCTACATGTCAATCATACAAGTAAACCTAAAGGCCCATTACTAGCCTGACTCAACACAAGTACAGGATCTGCTGGAAGATCTGTCCTGAGAAGCTTCTGTTATAGGATGTAACCCTGCAAATTGTTTATGTTTCAATTTGGGATGAACCTCAAATGTACCTCACATATTAGTGTTAAGCATGCACTGGTGAATGGTTAAGAGAGGCTAGAGACCAGTGTCCTTGACCATGATGCTTATCTGACAATCAGTCCTTAAACATTTTTTTTTTTTCATTTCTTTCACAAGAATTGTTATTTCCATTAAACTGCTTAAAACTAACCACATATTTACTCATGGTTAATTTTTTTTTTTTTTTAAACTATTGCTTATGTTTGATTGAGCATATAAGGAGAGGGCAGTATTTCTAACGCATCTTGAAACATTCCAGTTTTGTAGATAGTGGCATTGCTTTCCCGGCCACGATAACTAACAACTTTAACTACTGATTGTGCTCATAACTGAGTGTTTTCTATCCACTATTGCTTTTTTCTACATCTGAACTGAACCCCCCCCCCCCCCCCCTCCCAAAAAAAAAAAAAAAAAAAAAAAAAAGTAAAACAAAATCCAGCCTAATGTAAACCAAAAAAACAGTAAAAAATAATAATAATAATTTAACAACAGCATAAAATAATAATAATAAAAAAATAAATAAAATCCCAGCCTCTATTTTGGCTTGTTAAATGTTATTATATACAAACAAGTGTCAAATGTAAAAATCTTTAAATTATAGAGTAAAAAGGCATGTGAAACATGCAGAAAACTTTAAATCAGTAGTGTAAAGTTGCAACCTGCAGATAATTAGGGAATACATCAAAAGATGATCAAAAACAATAAAAATCTTCAGAAACATTGAATAATGTAGAACAGTTGTGACTGACCCCAAGCCCACAGTGATGGACGATATTTGCTTCAAAGAGAAGACAGTTCTTGTCAAAAGTTTTTTTTTGTTCCCTATCAAACCTCTGGATTAATTTCTTTCTGTGTATAAAATTTTAGGCTAGTCTCTGTTTTAATGATTTTACGAGAAGTTATTTGAACATTGAGAACGATGATGTCACCGGGGCCCAAATTAGCATGTAGAAGTATAGAATTTTTATACATTGATGCCATTTATCATAGATTTATTTTGGAATTGATATAGGTTTTGATTAAAATCATTACATTAGAAAATTTTATTTGCAGCAGAACTCATTTTCACACAAACACATGAAGTACTGAAAGAACCAATGTTTAAAACCATGACCTTTGATGAGGTCATAATTTTAATACAGAATTTTGATTGGGATTAACTTTCAACAAGTGCTGTCTTCTCCTTTAATGGCTCTGCAGTGGCTAGCTGATAAACAAGACTTCACTTGCCGAAGCCTTGATTTTTTCTCTCTTAAACAATATTTCAGTCCCATGTCTAAAATATTCTTGTTTACTCTTAATGGATGCATTTGTTTTCACTGTTATTCTGTTCTGTATTATGCCAACTCTCATCAAATTGGTGAACAGTGTAAGGTCTTATAAATATAAACGTACATGCATACAGACTCCACTGTACACTTCTTAAACACATTGCAATAGAATAGAGAAAAAACAGTCTGTTTTCAGAGGACAAAAATGACTTTTTTCCGTTCTGGAATGTAAAGTTAAAAACAGCATATGACTGTTATGTTGTCACTTTCTTTTTCTTTTTTTTTCTGCTAAAATGATATTAAGTCAGAGCAAAAAGAAAGGCATTAACAGGAAAAACCCATGAAGTTGTTTTGTTTTATCTCCTATAATTTGTTTATTTTTTAACCCTGAGACGAGAGGGGAGTCAAATTTGTCATTGAAGTGGGTACAGACACATGGAATCACAATCCCTGGCAAGCAATGAACTGTGACCAACTGAACATGGCAAGGTGTGTTTAAGCCTCTCTTCGGTAACACTGTTTGTGTTAACCAGTATTTATACAAATAATGCTTGCATTTTCAACATGTGAGCATTCCACTTATTCTGAAGCTACTATAAGCAGCCCCAGCATCATTGAGATGCTCATTTTATGGTTTTCTTTGCTTTTATGCTGTTTTATTACATGGCTTTTAGGAAGCTGACAGACCTCAATAGTTGTAGTAGAAGCATCTGGACCTCGGGAGACAGCTGGAGAAACCTTGATTGTATTTGCTTTCCAAAACGCAGAAGCCTTCACAAGTCAGACTTTATAAGCACCCTGCATTTGGAGAATAAAAATAGATGTTAGATATAGGCTTCTTCTACTCCCACTTTAGTACATTTAATAGGCTATTTTGAACACTGTGCTCATTATATGCATGTATAATGCCAAAACATGTAAAAACAGGAAAGCTCTGCAAAGGAGATGGCACTGAAAAGGAACCAAATATGTTTTAGTTCCAGAGACAGCTAAAAATAACTCTGATTAACTTGTAATTCTTGATGGTCCAGGGTGTATCCCAACCTCGTCAACATCGGCGAAGATGGGCACAAGCCTCCTCGTGGCCCTAATTAGGATTAAGCGGCTTAGAAAATGAATTAATAAATTAAATTCAATGACCATGGCCAATATCATGTGGTTCATTTCAGTCCAGCAAATGCATACATATACAGTAGTTTTTAAATATGTAACAGTTTCGGGGTTATGGGCCAAAATGTGATTTTTTTTTTTTTTTTTTTTTTTAACTGTTGTGTCCCCTGTAAGCCAGTGCATGGACAATATCATTTTTGTGGTCCCTGCGGTGACCTATACCCATATGATAAGTAAAAACCCTAGTGGTTTGGGGTCTGTGATGTATTTTATTTATATAAGGATAATTAGAAGAAGCAGTGGAAGAATTAAAAAAAGGCAAACAATATTGTTCCCAGCCCTACGGCTTGCACCTCCAATAGAAAGCAGAATCATTACAATAGGAATTCAACATTTCAGGGCTTGGACCCCTCACTAGAGGGTCCAACTGTGAACAGTTATAAACAAGGCCTAAGCCCCTTCGTTAGGTCTTACCCGATGCCGCATACAGTTTGGCATAGTTGTTTGCAAAGGTTGAAAGCATGAAGGAAACTGTTTGCTTGTATAATCAATGCAAATAGACACCCCTGCCAACGAAACCTCGGTCACCTGTCTTGCTTGCTTAAAAATGCAATGTGTTCACAGAAAAAAATATATATAGCATATCATAGATCCTCTTGTAATTTGCAATGAGTAAAAATCTTGGTGGAGAGAGGTCACCTGTAGACATCGAACTAGACTTCAGCAATCTTGCTAATAACGGTTTAAGGATTCACATTATAATAGACATATGTCACATGCTGAAATTGGTCAGAAATACACTGTGTGCTGTAATATTTGTTTACAGTGATGAAGGAAAAAATCTTAAAAGTTATTTTATTAAAGATCTGCATGAGTTAAAAAATGCTGAAGGTTTAAGATTGGAAATAGATTATGTGATGCTCATACAAAATTGGAGAAGAATATTCGACTTACTAATTTCAGAAATCCTGGTGCAAAGGGTTACAAAAGCCCCTAATGTAAAGGAAATTAGCATTTTTAGAGTCCATACCTTACCACAGCATATGACTACATTGTGGGCTGAAAGCACAGTGCTGGAACAGCTTTGCACCATTCAACAGAGAAGACACCATTTATTGGCTTCATGTCAACAATAAAAAGTATCCAGAGCTTGTATTATGAATTATTTTTGACGACATTAAGCCAAAAGCATCTTGAAGTCCTTTTCAATGTTGTTAGGTCAGCTGTTACAGTTATGTGACTGTTATGACAATGACAATGATTATGTTGATGCACTAGGCTTTCTCACTCTTTCCTTACATTCCTTACATAAAGAGGCTGCAAGTGGTTATATTTCAGGTTGTGTAGTTGAAATAGTGTGAAAAAGATCAACTGCTCAGCATGCTTGGGTAGTCTAAGAGGTGTTACACACTGACAGCAACACTGTATCTGATTCCATGCAGTGTTTACTTATCCAGAGTTCCAATCACTTGGTGTTCTTATATTTTTTTATTATTATTACTACCATATAATACCATATATATATGGTATTATTATTATTAATAATAATAATAATAATAATAATAATAATAATAATAAGCACTCTTCTTCTTCTTCTTTTTTTTCTTTCGGCTGTTCCCTTCAGGGGTCGCCACAGCAAATGATCTGCCTCCATCTCTCCCTATCCTCTGCATCTTCTACTCTTACTCCAACGACCTTCATGTCCGCCTTCACCGCATCCATAAATCTTCTCTTTGGTCTTCCTCTGGGCCTTCTGCCTGGTAGTTCCTCAGCATCCTACTACCAATATACTCACTATCCCTCCTCTGTACATGTCCAAACCATCTCAATCTAGCCTCTCTGACTTTGTCTCCAAAACATCTAACATGTGCTGTCCCTCTGATGTACTCGTTTCTGATCCTATCCATCCTTGTTACTCCCAAAGAGAACCTCAACATTTTCTCCTCTGTTACCTCCAACTCTGACTCCTGTCTTTTCCCCAGGGCCACTGTCTCTAAACCATACAACATCGCTGGCCTCATCACCGTCTTGTACACTTTTCCCTTCATTCTTGCCGATACTCTCCTATCACACATCATCCTTGTCATTCATACACATGTATTCTGTCTTACTGAGGCTAAACTTCATTCCCAACCTTTCCAGGGCATACCTCCACCTCTCTAGATTTTCCTCCACTTGTTCTCTGCTCTCACTGCAGATCACGATTTCATCTGCAAACATCATAGTCCATGGAGATTCTTGTCTAACCTCGTCTGTCAGCCTGTCCATCACCAGAGCAAACAAGAAGGGGCTGAGAGCTGACCCTTGATGCAGTCCCACCTCCACCTTGAACTCTTCTGTCACACCGACAGCACACCTCACCACTGTTTTACACCTCTCATACATGTCCTGCACCACTCTAACATACTTCTCTGCCACTCCGGACTTCCTCATGCAATACCACAGTTCCTCTCTCGGCACCCTGTCATATGCTTTCTCCAGATCCACAAAGGCACAATGCAGCTCCTTCTGACCTTCTCTGTACTCTGTATCTATTAACATCCTCAAAGCAAACACTGCATCTGTGGTGCTCTTTCTTGCATGAAACCAAACTGTTGTTCACAAATGCTGACCTCTGTCCTTAGTCTTGCTTCCACTATTCTTTCCCATAACGTCATTGTATGGCTCATCAACTTTATCCCTCTGTAGTTGCCACAACTCTGTACATCTCCCTTGTTCTTAAAAATGGGCACAAGCACACTTCTCCTCCATTCCTCCGGCATCTGCTCACTTTCTAAGACCTCGTTGAATATTCTTGTCAGAAAATCTACTGCTACCTCCCCTAGACACTTCCATACCTCAACTGGTATGTCATCAGGGCCAACTGCCTTTCCATTCTTCAATGCCCTCCTCACTTCTCCCTTACTAATCTTTGCTACTTCCTGGTCTTCAACGGTCACCCCTTCTACTCTTTTTTCTCTCTCATTTCCCTCATTCATCAGCTCTTCAAAGTACTCTTTCCATCAGAGAATCCGATCATTTTTCAAAATAAAAGATTTTTCAAAAATAAACATCGTTCAGACTCAGATAATAAATAAACCAGAAATAATGACTTATTTGTTCTGCGAACCGGTACCAATTGAGCCATGGACCGGTACCAGTCTGCAGACCGGTGGTTGGGGACCCCTGACCTAGCGCATCAGTAATTGTATCAATAATACAATTGTTTGCACTTCAAGAATCGGTACACAAGGGAGTAGTTGCCTGCCTGAACTCACATATGTCCTTGTATGTGTGTTTTGATATTATTGCCTATGTATTTAAGCCATCCAAAGCGAGCATATACATACATATGGAGCAGCGGGCTGACACACATTGCAACACCCGGCAAACTCTCTTGAAGACATTTTGCACTCATGTTAAAACAACACTGAAGCAGCAGTTCATTTTACTATGTAGTGCTTCGTTGTGACAAAATCAATTGTAAAGTGCTAAACAAATAAAACTGAACTGAATTAAATTTATAGCTAAATGATTAAACCTTTTGACGACATACCACAGAGTTCTTAAAAGAGATTTCTCAGTTGCATCATCAAGAATCAACAAAATGTTTTTATTTAGAGTCTGTTTCCATCAATGATTTGTTTTATACTTATACCATTTCAGGAACATTTTCTTTTCTGCAGGCTTTCTGATTAGAGATAGATACAAGAAATCCCTATAGAGAACTGTATAGAATCATATGTTTAACCCTTTATGCCCAACTGTGACTAATTCGTCACACAAGAATTAAAAGCCTAAAAAATGTAATTTATATCACTACGGGCATCTGGGGAATGACTGTGACGAATGCGGTATGTTTCGTGCTGAAGCAGAGAATGGTATTGTGTCATCTTTTCCCGCGCTTTTTTCAGTTAGGCTCGAGACATCGTGAGTGGGTGACGTCCGTGAGTCATCCTTCAAATTGTCAGTACTAAAAGCACAATGGATCAAATACCAGGTGACATTCATGCACATAAAAAAAATCGTCATCGAAGAATAATGATAGTTTTGTAATTTTATGAGGTCGAAATAGCTTATTGAGTTCATTTTACTAAAAAACCCCACATTTTATATGAGTGATATTTTCTTCACATCAGGGGTATGAACAAGTTTGGCTGTCAAAAGTGATTACTTACAACATAGTTTACAAATAGTAGAATTCCTGCAAAAAATAGTGTTTTTATACCAATATGCTGATAATTTTTATGGAAACTCAATACAAGCATCAATTATAAACATTATTGTTTTCTGTGAGGAATATCTTGGTATTATTTAT
Source organism: Plotosus lineatus (assembly GCA_024760905.1). Taxonomy (NCBI): domain Eukaryota; kingdom Metazoa; phylum Chordata; class Actinopteri; order Siluriformes; family Plotosidae; genus Plotosus; species Plotosus lineatus. Next base: position 30,906,981 of record CM045729.1, on the reverse strand, counting down.
CGATTCAAAGTGAGTCATCATGAGGTAAAGTCTGACCCAATTTCGTCAGTTAGAAAACATAATCGTTGAGTCAATTTGACTGGTGAATGTCTCTCATTATTCAATTTCATCACGGGTATATCAATCACCCATAGAACTTTTTATGGCAGGAAAAACATCAGTGTCGAAAACTGCTGAGCTGGCCACTTGTGACGATCGTAACGAATCTGAGACAGAAATGGATTATGATGACGAGGTGGCTGATCCCAACTTCATCTCTGGTGATGTGAATATGGAAAAAGAAATAGATCTACATGAAGAGACTCCTCCAAAGGATGTCATTGAGCCCTTATCATAGATGAACAAGCCCTAATTCCAACTGCAGATGATTCTAGTTCAAGAAGAGCAACAAGACGAAATCTCACTCGACAGTGGTCAGTCCTTCAAAATGGAAATCCTTCAGTTATGGTGCCCTTCCTTGGTCCTGACCTACTTTGTTCTACTGAAATTCTCTGTTTGGTCATGGAATGTTTTGCTGCGGACTGTCAGACCATCAAGATTACCTGGATTATCAAAGGATATGAAATGTCAAAAGGCAATAGAAAGGCAAATAAAATAAAAAATAAAGGCAAAAGGCAACAAAAGGACAAAGTGCAATTGAAGCTGCTAAAATAGAGAATGAAAACTCAGAAGCAGTACTGTATATGTAAAATGGTTCAACAATAGAGTCGTGAACATGTTATCTGTTTGCAAAAGTCGACCCCGTTACTACAGTATATCGCTTCGATTCCAAAACAAAGGAGATAGTTGAAGTTGATTCTCCTGATATATTCAGTATTCTGATTGAGAAACTGTCCAAGTATGGCTTCAGTGAGAGTGCGCTCTCATGGTTCACGAGTTACTTCACCGCGAGGGAACAATGCGTGTCTGTCAATGGGGTAATGTCGGATCTTAAGTCTGTTCAAACAGGTGTACCACAGGGGTCACTTTTGGGCCCGTTGTTGTTTTCCGTCTTCATCAATGACCTGTGTCAATTGCCCTTTGACTGTAAGACCAAAGTATGTTTGTACGCGGACGACACAGCCGTATTTGTCCGCTCGATGAATGGCAATGTTATCTCAGAGCTGCTTCAAATGGAAATGACTAAAGTCTGTAAGTGGTTGGATAGAAATGCTCTTTCATTGAATACGAAGAAAACAAAAGTAATGCTCTTAGGCTCTAAATGGAAAACAAAGGGAATTTCACTATCAGTGAAGCATGGAAACGAACCCATTGAACAAGTGCACAATTTTAAGTACCTTGGCGTTATAATAGACAGTCATTTGATTTGGGCCAAGCACATTGACTGCATAGTGCAGAAGATCTCTAAGACCATCTGTTACCTCTCAAGGACAAAGAGTTATCTTCCGGGTGAAATACTTAAAATGTTATACTGTAGCACGATCTTACCTCACCTTGATTACTGCAATGTTGTATGGGGAAGTGCAGCCAGTTGTTACATAACGAGGTTACAGAAGCTACAGAACAGATTCGCTCGATTAGTACTTAAGGCAGACTGTTTGACCCCGCACAAGATAATGCTTCATAAATTAGATTGGCAGTCAGTCACCCAGAGAATCCACTATCAATACTGTGTCCTTGTATAAAGTCGTCAATGGACTTGCCCCAACATATTTGCAATCTTTGACAACAAAACGAAATCCTTATTTTCAAGCTAGATATGCAATTAGCTGTCCTCTCAATATTAATCTTCCTAGAACTGAATATTACAAGCAATCGTTTCATTATCGTGGATCTCAAATTTGGAACAATTTACCTGATTTCATCCGAAATGCCACCTCTGTTAACTCTTTCAAATGGCAATGTAAAATGCTTAGCTTAATCGATAGACTTTAGATATTTTGTGCACATGAGTATGGTTGTGTGTAAGTATGTGTGCAAGTGGTTGCTGTGTGTGTGCGTGCGCGTCCATTTATGTGTGCGTGTACGGCTTTGGGTGTGTGCCGGTGTATTGGCGTGGAAGTGACAATGTATGTGTGTGTGTGCGTGTTGGTGTGTGAGTGTGAGTATGTGTGTGTTGAGTGTTTGTATTTGTATGAGGTCTTTTCTTACACCATTATTCTATATCTCTCCTGGATTTGACTGTATTGTTTTGTTCCTTTTATGTTTCATTGGCTGGTGTAAAACCCTGGTCTTGTGAACGATCTATATGGACCTATGTAAGTTTGTGTTTTATGTTCCCTCTTTGTTTGTAACTTTGTGTTTTTTACTCAAATTGTATTTTGCACGTGATGCAATATACATATATATATATATATATATATATATATATATATATATATATATATATATATATATATATATATATATATACACATCCGTTATATAGTGTGTTACCCTTGTGTTAAGACATCGTCTCTGTGATCTTTGTGTTTACACTGTTTTGCGAACTTTTGTAACCCTAAGCAAATATGCTTGGTCAGAAGTGTAAGCCTACTAGCATGGGCTCAAGTCTCATACACAGAGATGAATTGACTATCTGCTCAGATCGGCACAATCTAATACATACTCAGTTAGGCAAAGAGAGTTGTAATATGAATGAAAACCTGAATGCACAAATTACAGAACAATTACAGACATTTATTGTCTTTTAGCAGAATCCTAAGAGTGTATACTTATTTCTATATTAATATTCATTAGGATTTGTACTTGTTCTTTGTATGCATCTCTTGAATAAAGTTTACTTACTTACTTACACAAAAGAAAGAACTCTCCGCTTTGCTGGGATTTACATCAGTGCAGGCTGTGTTCTAAACGAGTTCAATGGTACCCTTGTGCACTTGAAAGACGGGAAGTCTGTATAACCTACAGCAAGTACACTACTTTCGGTATTGAGCACCTCACATATTGTAAGCGTTGATTGACTGTTTTAAGCTTCATGTAAAGTAACTCGGTATAAATAAGTGACTTATTTGAAATTAATGTTGATATTATTTGATATATTTGATATTATTTTACAATGTTATGTTTATAATAATTGATTTAGGGGTGTTTTATGAGATATGGTAATGATATTTATGGATGTATAGTACAGTATGAGCGTCATACATCACACGTCACTGTAACAACTTACGTCCACTTTCAACTTATGTTCGGCTGTCCGGAACCAAAAAACGTAAGTCGGGGACCGTCTGTATATATATATATATATATATATATATATATATATATATATATATATATATTAAAAAGTTTTTGAAAAAAAGTTGAGAAAAAGTTTCTCTTTCACTACATTAATACTGTATTAATGAGTAAGACTGTCGATAGAATGTGTTTCAGAAGCATATTTTAGTGCATGTAATAAATACACAGTTTTTTACTTCCGGTTGATCATTCGCACATGTAATATGATACATGGGGTTTTACTTCCGATGACAGAACTTGCGGATTATTTCGATTCGCGAGAGGGGCCGGAACCGAATCCCCGCGAATAACGAGGGCCTACTGTACATTGTTGCATCTGTGTGTGCATGTGCATCTGCGTGTGTGTGTGTGTGCGCGCGCGTATGCATGTGTCGTCTTCTCGTACAATCCCATCTGTATGTGTGTGTATTTATATTTTATTTACATCTTGTTATTTTTTATGTTTAATTGTCATTATAAGCACTTATATCATTGAATATGTATTTATTGATATTATATACACATATACATGTACGTATACGTCGATCGGGGGGGGGTTTGAGACGACGACATGATCCTGCTTCGCAGATTTCGATGGTTGCGTGGGGATCTCGGTCCCAATTAACCCCGGAAATTGAGCAATCCCTGCATGTATATATATATATATATATATATATATATATATAGGATTTTCTGAGTAGATCCTTCCGTAGGAGAGTGCGCAATACTTTTTGGTAGAGCAAATAACAAAAATAAAAGGACAGGACAAAGACTTTCTATTGAAACTCCATTTATCACTACAGATCTGTTTCGAGGGGTGGTGAAACCATCCTCTCTCTTCAGATGATTATATTCTTCTATAATCACCTGAAGAGAGAGGATGGTTTCACCACCTCTCGAAACAGATCTGTAGTGATAAATGGAGTTTCAATAGAAAGTTTTTGTCCTGTCCTTTTATATATATATATATATATATTCTTTCCTTTCAGCTATTCCCTTCAGGGGTCGCCACAGCAAATCATCTGCCTCCATCTCACCCTGTCGTCTGCATCTTCTTCTTTTACGCCAACGATCTTCATATCTTTCTTCACCACAGCCATATATCTGTTCTTTGGTTTTCCTCTAGGCCTTCTGCCTGGTAGTTCCAACCTGAGCATCCTACTACCAATATATTCACTATCCCTCCTCTGTACATGTCCAAACCATCTCAATCTAGGCTCTCTGACTTTGTCTCCAAATCATCTTACATGGGCTGTCCCTCTGATGTACTCATTCCTGATCCTATCCATCCTTGTTACTCCCAGAAAGAACCTCAACATTTTCATCTCTGCTACCTCCAGCTCTGCCTCCTGTCTTTTCCTCAGTGCCTCTGTTTCTAAACCATACAGCATCGCTAGCCTCATCACCGTCTTGTACAGTTTTCCTTTCATTCTTGCCGATACCCTCCACACATCACACATCACACATCACAACGGACACTTTTCTCCAACCATTCCAACCTGCCTGCACACGCTTCTTCACCACTTTTCCACATTCTCCATTACTCTGGATTGTTGAGCATAAGTACTTAAAATCCTCCACCTTCTTTATCTCTGCTCCCTGTAACCTCACCGTTCCTCTTGGGGCCTTCTCATTCACACACATGTATTCTGACTTACTGGGGCAAACCTTCATTCCTCTCCTTTCCAGGGCATACCTCCACCTCTCTAGATTTTCCTCCAATTGTTCTCAGCTCTCACTACAGATCACAATGTCATTTGCAAACATCATAATCCATGGAGATTCTTGTTTAACCTCGTCTGTCAGCCTGTCCATCACCATAGCAAACAAGAAGGGGCTCAGAGCTGATCCTTGATGCAATCCCACCTCCACCCTGAATTCGTCGGTCACGCCGACAGCACACCTCACCACTGTCTTACATCTCTCATTCATGTCCTGCACCACTCTAACATACTTCTCTGCCACTCCAGGCTTCCTCATGCAATACCACAGTTCTTCTCATGGCACCATATGCTTTCTCCAGATCCACAAAGGCACAATGCAGCTACCTCTGACCTTCTCTGTACTTCTCTATTAACATCCTCAAAGCAAACACTGCATCTGTGATGCTCTTTCTTGGCATGAAACCAAACTGTTGCTCACAGATGCTGACCTCTGCCCTTAATCTAGATTCCACTAGTCTTTCCCATAACTTCATCGTATGGCTTGTCAACTTTATTCCTCTGTAGTTGCCACAGTGTACCAGCACACTTCTTCTCCACTCCTCCAGCATTTGCTCACTCTCTAAGACCTTGTTGAATGTTCTTGTCAGAAAATCTACTGATACCTCTCCTAGACACTTCCATACCTCCACAGGTATATCATCAGGACCAACTGCCTTTCTACTCTTCATCCTCTTCAATGCCCTCCTCACTTCACCCTTACTAATCTTTGCTACTTCCTGCTCCTCAAAGGTCACCTCTTCTACTCTTTTTTCTCTCTGATTTTCCTCATTCATCAGCTCTCCAAAATACTCTTTCCATGTTCCCAGCACACTTCTGTCATCAGTCAATACATTTCTCTCTCTGTCCTTTATCACTCTCACTTGCTCCACGTCCTTCCCATCTCTATCTCGCTGCTGTGCCAACCTGTATAAATAATTTTCTCCCCCCTTACTGTCCAACCTAGCATACAAGTCATCATGTGCCCTCTGTTTGGCCTTTGACACCGATACCTTCACCTTATGCTGTGTCTCCCTGTATGGTATTTAGGCATTAACAATAAAAAAACAAAAACAAAGTCAAAGATACTGTATGTACTGACAAAATACAATGTACATACAACGAGTGTACTTCATTGGAAGCTATTTCCAGCCTTCATATTCTCTAAGAATGCAACAAATTACTGCCAAACTTGTGACTGAATATGAATCAGAGAATGGGGTATTATACAGCACAACTTATTGTTGTTGGTTATCTTCATGAGTACCTAAAATATTATTTATTTATTTTAAAATTGCTTGGCATAAAGACTAATGAATGCGTGATTTGTTCACAACTATAGACTTTGGATAAAATGAACTGGTACAGTAAATGGGGGCAGTGGTGGTCTAGTGGTATAGGGTGCTGGATCGCTGATCCAAAGGTTGAGGGTTCGAGTCCCACTCTCCACAGGGTTGTCACTGTCCCCCCCCCCAGTGCAGCTAACTGGGTTATCAAAGGCGGGCCATGTCTCTTACTGTCTATGGTGAGAGGCATGTAAAAGAACCATTGCTGACTTTCGTAAAGAGTAGGCTGCAAAGTTGTCAGCGTGTTTCTATCCCTTGCTAAAAGGGTTGTGACAGGAAGGGCATCCGACGTAAAAACTTCTGCCAAATCAAATGTGCGAATCAGATAATTCGCTGTGGCGACTCCCGAGTAAAAGGAAAAAAGCCGAAAGGAAGACAGAACTGGTACAGTAAATATACATACATTTTGTCCTTACTATGAAACAGGATTTGTCATCTCTTGCTCTCTCTCACACACTCTTCAATGATCTTATAAATTATAACACAAATATATCATCTGCTGTTTTGGATGCCACCCTGAAATTGCAAAAACACATTAGGAAGCACTTATATATACAAAGGAAGTATAAAGATTCAAACAACACACTGCAAGTTAAAAAAGCACCCTAATGCATACCCTCATGTACAACCTCACTTCTTCTTTCATATACACCATTATATACACCCTCACATTCATATGCAGCCTCAAACAAGTTGTATACAAAAGTTTATGCACTCTGACAGAATTTCAGAGAATATGATTGATAATGCTAAAACTTTTCATATACTCATTGTTCATGGTTGTGTGAAGCCAATTATTATCAAACAACTGATTGCTCTTTTTAAATGATAATGACAAAATAAATTCATAAAATCACCCCCGTAAAAAGTTGACCCACCCTAGTTATTGATACTATGTGCTACATTTCGTTCATTTAACGTCAATGACAGCTTGATGTTTTTTGTGGTCGCTGTGGATGACGTACTTTCTCAGAGTGTAAAGCTGACAATTCTTCTTGCCAAAAAGCCTCCTGTTCCTCTAAATTCTTAGGCTGTCTTGCATAAAGTGCACATTTGAGATCTCTTCAAAGTGGTTTAATTATATTGAGGTCAGGAGACTGAGATGGCCACTCCAGAACCTTCAATCTGTTCTGCTGTAGCCAATGACAGCTTTACTTGACCTTGTGTTTTGGATCCTTATCATGTTGAAATGTCCAGGTACATTTCATGCATAGCTCCTGGGCTGAGAAGTGCAAATTTCCCTGAAATATTTTTCGATAACTTGCTGATTTCATCTTCCTGCAACAGCTCCCTGTACTATTGTAGCTCACACATCTCCAAATCATCAGTGTCCGTCCTTCTTCCTTCACAGTAGGCATGGTTTATTTTTCATCATAGGCCTTGTTGACTCCAAATCTATTTTTATGGTTGTGGCCATAAAGGCCAGTTTTGGTCTCCTCACTTCACATAACTTTGTTCCAGAAACTTTGAGGCATGTCTCTGTGTTGTTTGGCACATTGTGAGTGGGCTGCTTTGTGGCAGTGGCATAGTTACAGCTTTCTTCTGGTAATTAAACCATGCAGCCCATGTTTCTTCAAATACCATCTTATTCATTCATTCATTTTGTAAACCGCTTCATCCTAATTAGGGTTGTGGGGAGGCTGGCGTCTATCTCAGCTGACTCCAGTCGAAGGACAGTTTGCCAGGCCTTTGCAGGACCAACCCTCACACAATCATTCACACCTAGGCAAGACTTTGAACAGCAAATTAACCTACTGGCCATGTTTTTGACAGTGGGAGGAAACCGGAGTACCCGGAGGAAACCCCCACAAACACGGGGAGAACATGCAAACTTCACACAGAAATGCCCAGGTTGGCGAACCCAGGTCTTCTTGCTGTGAGATGGACGTTCTAACCACTATGCCACTGTGCCGCCCTCTCTCCTTATTGTGCACCCTAAAACAGTTACACAATTTTCCCCCCAGAGAGTCCAATATATCAGCTTAAGTATTTGTGGATTTTTCTTTGCATCCCAAACCATTTCCTTGCCGTCGTGGCTGAATTTTTTGTTGGTTTCCCTGACTGTAGATTGGTATTAACAGAATTCCTCACATTCCATATCTTTAATTAGAGCCAGAACAGCGTTGATTGCCAATCTCAATAATTTGGATTTTTTTTTTTTTTTAATATACCTTTCCTGTTTTATAAAGTTCAACTACCCTCTCCAGCAGATCCCAAATTACTTTGATTTCCGCATGGCTTGGAATCTAGCAAAATCAATGTAGCATTTGCTGAAACATGCAGGGGTCTGAAAGGAGCCCAGAAAATCACAGATTTTTATACACACGCACATGCACTGCTTAGAAACAAGAGAGAAATTGTGTGAAGCTCTGCTAGATTGTTACCATTTACAAAAGAAAGGGCGATCATGCATAGTTTGGAAACCATCAGGGAATATTGTTGCTGGCTATAGCTGGCAAAGTGCTTGCAAAAATTCTGTTGAATAGACTAAAAACCACTGTAGGGCAGTGGTGGCTTAGTTTTTAATGTGATGCATTACTGATCTGAAGGTCAGCAGTTCAAGCCGCACTGTCACTACTGTGGGGCCTTTGAGCAAGGCCCTTAACCCTCAATTGCTCAAATGTATAAAAAAATGATAATTGTAAATCACTCTGGATAACAGTGTCTGCCAAATGCATAGATGTAAATGTAAATGTAAAATCATTGCAGAAGACCTCCCTGAATCTGAGGATGGATTCAGGGCTGGCTGCTCCACTTCTGACATGATCTTCACTCTGCTGCAGCTACAAGAGACAGCAGAAGAGCAGCATCAACCACTGTATGTCGTATTTGTGGACTTTACAAAGGCATTTGACACTGTCAACTTTTGGATGTCCAGAGAAGCTTGTTAATATCGTGAAACAATTCCATGACAAAATGAAGGCACAAATCAGACACGGCGATGAACCCAATGATGTCTTCTTGGTCAATCAAGGAGTCAAACAAGAAAGTATACTGGCCTCTTTTCACTGTTTAACTTACAGCGATCTTGGACACTTTGAACAAAGGGCTAAACAAGGGCGTGTTCATCCGCACAAGGACAGATGGTAAAGTTTTCAACTTTTCCCAGCTTTGTGCCCACACAAAAACACAGGACATGCGCATCAGAGAACTCCTCAATGCTGATGACCTCACCTTTGTGGTCAGTAATTCAGCTGATATGCAGCAGATTGTGGATCGGTTTTCTGATACAGCTGATATGTTTGGACTAAAGATCAACATTTCCAAGATCGAGTTACTCTATCAGCTTTCTCCAATGACCATTGAACATCCTCAGATAATAGTACATGTTATAGTGTCATACATGTTATGTTAGTCCAAGACCATTATAGACAGATAATAGTCCATGTCGAACCATTGACTTCAACCCGGTCTTTTACTTACCTGGGCAGCACCTTTATTAACACAAAGTCTGCAGATTTGGAAGTTGAAGGAAGGATCACATCTGCCGCAAAGGCCTATGGGGCATTACAAAAGAGATTCTGGAGCTATCGTGATACCACTACAAAAACAAAGTAAAGGTTTCCTCAGCTGCAGTCATCCCTTGCTTGCTCTATTCCATCAAGTATACTACTGTCTGCTGCTGACACATCAAGGTTCTGACAAGATGTGAGCTCCGCCACTTATGCTACATTCTCAACATCAACATCCCAGATATTGAGGTATTGCAACATGCCCACACAGTTAGTGTTGAAGTCTGAATAATCGTATCACAGCTTTGCAAGGCTGGTCAAATCAAGCAGATGGATAACAGCGGGCTGCCAAAAGCTGTATTCTACTTTGAACTGCATCAAGGTAAAAGGAGCCATAGAAAACAAAAACTGCACTATAAAGCGACACATGAAGGGAACAGACATCTTACATGATACCTGGGAATAAGACGCTCTCCATTAAGCCAAATGGCATGATCTTTTGAAGAAAGCCTTGTCAGCTATAGAAGATCAGCGCAACTAAGAATACCAATGTGCACATAACCCACAGCACTCAGTCGCTACCTTGACTAATTACTGGTGCCACACATGTCACCATTTTTGCAGATGCTGTACTAATTTTTTTCCTCCATTGAAATATGTATTGTTGTTCATATCTTTTGTTTGATGGGTAAAATATGTTAAATTATGTTTAATTACAATTAAATCACTTTCTTTTCCATTAAAAAAAAAAAAGAAAAACAAGATTGGATATTGTTTTGTGAACATTTCTTAACAAAGTGTTGACTATTTAATTTGGCGTCCTATTTTTTTTTTTTTTACATGACTTAATGTACACCCTCATATACTGTACAACCTCATATGAACACTTATATGCACCCTCATGCACACTTTTATATACACACTTGTATGACCCAGTAGATGTACATTCAAAATCACTGTCATATGCAATGCTAAATATGCCCTCATATACTTGCTTATATGCACCCTCATATGCTCTCAATGTCTCAAAATTATTTCACTCAGGAAAAACATGATCAGCCACTCGAAATGCACTTAACAAATGATGTAAAGCTGGTGAACATAAACTTGAGTGAAAAAAGTAAATGAAAAGGTACAGACATTACTAACTGTTTAACATTATATATATATATATATTTCACTGTAGTGATGCAAAATTACAACTGGTGATAACAAGCCCAAATGTTTTTCAGCTAATCTTAAATAAATACAGTGCCTTAAAGTCACTCTCTAATGCATCTCCAAAGTCTTTTATTTGTCTGTACATTATCTTTCTTCAACTGGTTTTCTTTATTACTTACTGTTGTTTGTACTCCATCACCACAAAGATGTGAACTTCTTTCCGAACCCAGATATTGCTGTTGATGGAAGAGCAAATTAAATTAAGAGGTGTGTGGAAGATACATAACAGACAGTGACACATAGACAATACTTTGGGACTCAAAACAGTATATGGTAACACTTCTGCATGCCTACTATCATAGTAATTAATATTAATAAATAAGCAGGAAGGAATGCACTTTTATTCTGTAATACTTGCATGTGCTATTCCAATTAAATATGAATAAATAATTACAGATTAATTTTCACTAAGCACTTTAGTAGAGGAACTATTGCTGTCGTTCATAAAGAGAAGGCCATTGGATTGCTGTCAGTATGTTTCTGCCCTGCAATGGTCTGGCGAGTTGCCCATGGTGTAGTTTCCCCTTGCTCTGAGTCAGGTCAGAAGAGTGTCAGCCTCCATGTGACCCATTGAGGATTAAGTGGTTCAGAAAATGAATGAATGAGGGAATGTTGTTACATACAGTTAAAAGGAACTACATTTCCCATACTTTTTGGACTAATATAGATTGACTGCATGGCATTACTGCAAGGGCAGCATAAACACACAGAATTCTGTGCATGACTTATTGCATTAAAAAATGCCCCACGTAGCATATCACACAAATCACATGCAGCAAAGTGAAGGTTAATATAAAAGAACTGTTCAGACAACACAGATAAAGCATGCATCATATCAATGTGGTTGTATTTTTACTCTTGTTCAATCACATAACTTCTTTAGAAGATCCAGCTAACCTTCTCCCAGTTTGCCAGCTTGTTCTGCAGCACCTCCAGGAAGAATCTTAGACAACATGCTCTCTCCTTCCATACCAGGCTGAGCAGCTGCAGCACTACCTATTCCACCAGGTCTTGGAGCTGCCTTGGAACCTACAGTGAGAAAAATGTAGACAAGATTCATCGTCATCGTTGTCATCATCATCATCATCATCATCATCATATTCTTCTTCTTCCCCTCTCCCTAGCCATAGCCACTCCCTCCAGATTTTCTTTGGGGACACCGAGGCGTTCCCAGACCAACCAAGAGACATGATCCCTACAATGTGTTCTAGGTTGACCCAGGGCTCTCTTCCTGGTTGAATATGGCCAAAACACCACAACAGGGAGGGGTTCGGGAGGCATTCTAACCAGATGCATCAGTCACCTCAACTGGCTCTCCTCTCAACGCAGAGGAGCAGTGGTTCTACTTCAAGTTCCTCCCGGATGGCTTAGCTTCTCACTCTATATATGAGGGAGAGACTCACCACTCTGCGAAGGAAGCTCATTTTAGCTGCTTTTATGCGTAATCTTGTTCTTTCGGTCACTACCCAAAGCTTTGTGATCATTGGTGAGGGTAGGTACATATATTGACTGGTAAATTGAGAGCTTTGCCTTGCAGCTCAGATCGCCTTTCATCACAACAAACCTCTGCAGCTCCCCACTTCCACTGTAAACAGTATTTGTAGAAAACTGCTTCCCCCTCCTGAGGTGTCAGATAGTGGTCTAGGTCCTTTTCGAGGTCAACTGGATGTCGCATTCCAGGCCCTCACCAAATTCCTCCCACTCCTAAGATTTTGCATCAGTGACAGCTCTGGCTGCAGCACGTTTGGCCTGCCGGTACCTGTATGTTACATTAGGAGTCCCACAGACCATTAAGACCCAACAGGCCTCATTTTTCATTTTGACGGCTGCCTCTCTGCAAAGTGTCCACCACCAAGTTCGGAGACTATCGCCAAGGCAGGCACCGATGGCCGTCCGGCCACAGCTATGGGCTGCCACCTCAATAATGGAGGCACGAAACATGGTATCATGTTCATGTATACACGATTATACAACAAAAAATGTTTTTCATGGTCCAGCATTTAAATAATCTAACCAGTAACACAAGGTCAGGCATGGTCATAAAAGAACTACAGTTGTGGAGATGTTTTCAAATAACTGTGTTCGTATAATGTCAGAAATGGAGACAGTACAACTGTGCCCATGTGTATGTGTTTGTATGTGTTGCATGTATGTATGTGTTTGTGTATCTTTGTGTTTTAGAGTGTTTGTGTTGTTTGTATTTGTGTGTGTTTTTTGTGTAAGTTTGTGTGTGTGTGTGTGTGTGTGTGTGTGTGTGTGTGTGTGTGTGCAGTCTTTTTGTGTGTGTTTGTGTGCGTGTGCTTTATATTTACACATATACCTATTCCAGTCAGTGGGGGCTGGGCTGCTTTAGCGGGTTGTGGGGTGGCTGCTTTTGCTCCGATTGCAGTAACAGGAGTGGGGACAGGCTCAGTCTTGGCCTATCAGAAGCAAGATAAAAATAAATTCAAGCAAGCAACATATAACTACAGGAGACTTAATTGCCCTTTTTTCCATGATAAAAACATTATTACAATAATACATGAAGTATACAGTTCCCTGTACAGTATTCTAAAAGAAGAAAGAAATCAAATTGTTGCAACGCCTCTACCCTTGATTACAGTATGCAATTGCCTTGCACTGTTACAAGTTTAACATCACAGAATTCCATCCAGAATTGAGTTCATATTTCAGCAACATCTGAAATTGATGACAACAAAATTACTCTACAAAGTCTTCATGACCACCTTCTCCAGCACATTTCAAAGACTTCCCGTTACAGTCAGGACTCAGAGCTTCCACACAAGGGAAGTCCAAAAACAGCATCACTAATGTTAGCTGTTGCAGCACAAAATCACAGAGATTGTGGTGACAGGTTCTGGTTTTTGAATCGTGTACTGGGAGCTGCATGCCAGTGTTTTAACCAAGCCTTATATTTCTCCCTTATTTCAGAGATTTAATATTCCTGTTTATTACTTTTTAATATTTTTAATCTGTTTTAGTTTTATATCTATCTATCTATCTATCTATCTATCTATCTATCTATCTGTCTCTCTCTCTCTCTCTCTCTCTCTATATATATATATATATATATATATATATATATATATATATATATATATATCTTTTTCTTTCGGCCTTTTCCCCTTTTTCAGGGGTCACCACAGCGAATCATCTGATTCGCACATTTGATTTAGCAAGGGATAGAAACTAGCTGACGACTTTGCAGCTACTCTTTACGAAAGTCAGCAATGGTTCTTTTACATGCCTCTCACCAAAGACAGAGAGAGACATGGCCGGCCTTTGATAACCCAGTTAGCTGCACTGGGGAGACAGTGACAACCTTGTGGAGAGTGGGACTCGAACCCCCAGCCCTATATATACCTATATATATATATATATATATATATATATACACACACACACACACACACACACACACACACACACATTTTTTTTTTCTCTTCACTTTCAGCCAGCAAGTAGAGTTATTCAACAGCACCCTGCTAATATCTACAAGTGTCTGGCAAATATTTGTTTTTAGCATTATAGCTAGCATACAACTTGTTCCTTTTGTAGAATGCATGATGAGTAGTAGTTCTCCTTCCTTCATTAGTAATAATTTTATACTTAGGCTTAAAACAGCCTATGGCCACTAGACTGCTGATTGTCCGTTTCTGTTTGAAAACAATAGGGGTTTTATAAAAAATTGTACTGAGAATTGTATGAGTACTTTTGAGGATAAACCTGGCGTGATAAGGCTGAACTGTATCTGCCTCACTCAGGAAGGTGCTGCTCTCATTTTTTTTGCAGCATAGCACATACTTTTAGAACAGCAGTAGTTAATCAGTGATCATCCATAAGCAAGGCTAGAGAGCAGACTAACTGACTAACTGCTGATCCGAACATCTGCTAGCTGAGCAGAGTCGTCACTGAAGGCCATGTTCAGTGCTATCAAGACTGTGTCTATACCCTGAACTAAAGAGAAATGTAAAACCACCCAACACTTTCAGTTAAGTGATAGGTTTTAGTAATCTTAGCACAAATTTAAATCATACTGAATCTATAGCCAGCACCTTTGATCAAAAGATAGGATTGTTAAATATTAGACTACTTATATGTAAAAATGCATATTGTTTATGAAATCATTACCAATCAGGAATTTAGCTTTATGTGTTTAGGAGAAACATGAATTGAACCCAAATAGTATGTAGCCTTAAAGGTACATAGTCCTCCTGGACACATTTATATGCAAACTCATCTGATAGAGGAGGCATCAGTCATTTATGTGATAATCTCAACCTCATAATAAGTCTGTATGCCAGTATATCATACGTCCCCCCTCCAACAAAAAACCCAAAAATGTCTGCAGCTGATTTCTTTAACTAATATTTACAGACCACTAGGGCTATTACATTACAAAATTCCTCTTTAAATTTGCACACGTCATTTGAAACCGATTTGTTTTAAAGCCTAATTTGTTGGTGACTTTAATACTCATTTTTATAACACAAATGATCCTTTAAGAATAGCATGTGTGCCTATTCCAGATTCAGTAGTAAATCAGAATATAACAGGACCCTGCTGCGCACACTCTAGATTTAATACTAACTTTCACATTTAATCTTGGAATATAGTCACAGTCAGAAACTATATACTAGTAGAATCGAAAAAGCCGAAAAGAAATCATCATCATCATCATCGTCATCATCTTCGTACTAATATATATATATATCTTGCCAGATTATCGCATTAAGCTAAATTTTACCTCAACTACTGTGTAGTTACATTAATAACCTCTCAGAATTTTCAACTATTTTTGGATCACCTCCCGATCATACAATACTCAATCAGGCAACTTTGAAAAGAAAAAAGTGTGCTTTAAGTCAAATTTCACTGTACTCTAAGACAGTGTTTCCCAACCCCTGTTCCGCAGCACATTAGTGTGCCGTGAGAAATCATCAGGTGTGCCGTGGAAGATAAACCAATTTCATTTAGCATGTAGTAACAGTGCTGTTCTGCTAGAGGGCAGTATCATTTTTGTTCCGTGGTGTGCCTCATGATTTTTCTAATGTAAAAGGTGTGCCTTGGCTCAAAAAGATTGGGAAACACTGCTCTAAGAAACGCACACCATTAATAGAACACTTAGAAATTAGAATGGAAATAAATGGTAACTAAATTCATGGCATTCCAGTCATCATGAAAAATGTAAATGTGCAGATCATCAACTAAAAGCAGTGATGACTGTGAATTTTTAAAAAATGTTTACATATAAATTTACAGCATTTTATCCAGAGCAACATACAGAAGTCAGTATCAGTGAATATATTCTTGTACTGGTTTGTTAGCACAGAGATTATCTTCTTCTTTTCCTTTTGGCTGTTCCCTTCAGGGATCACCACAGCAAATCATCTGCCACCATCTCACCCTGTCCTCTGCATCGTCGTCTCTTATGCCAATGACCTTCATTTCTTCCTTCACCACATCCATAAATCTCTTCGTTCGTCTTCCTCTTGGCCTTCTGTCTGGTAGTTCCAACCTCAGCATCCTACTACCAATATACTCGCTATCCCTCCTCTGAACATGTCCAAACCAGCTCATTCTAGCCTCTCTGGCGTCGTCTCCAAAACATTCCTACATGAGCTGTCCCTCTGATGTACTCATTTCTGATCCTATCCATCCTCGTTACTCCCACAGAGAACCTCAACATTTTCATCTCTACTACCTCCAGCTCTGCCTCCTGTCTTTTCCTCAGCGCCACTGTTTCTAAACCATACAACATCGCTGGTCTTGTACACTTTTCCTTTCATTCTTGTTGATACTCTCCTATCGCACATCACACCGGACTCCTTTCTCCAACCATTCCAACCTGCCTGCACATGCTTCTTCACCTCTTTTCAACACTCTCCATTGCTCTGCATTGTTGAGCCTAAGGACTTAATATTCTCCACCTTCCTTATCTCTGCTCCCTGTAACCTCACTGTTCCTCTTGGGTCGTTCTTATGCACACACATTTATTCTGACTTACTAGGGCAAACCATCATTCCTCTCTGATCCAGGGCATACCTCCACCTCTCTAGATTTTCCTCCACTTGTTCTCTGCTCTCACTACAGATCACAATATCATCTGCGAACATCATAGTCCATGGAGATTCTTGTCTAACCTCATCCGTCAGCCTGTCCATAACCATAGCAAACAAGAAGGGGCTGAGAGCTGACCCTTGATGCAGTCCCACCTCCACCTTGAACGTTTCTGTCTCGTCGACAACACACGTCACCACCATCTTGTATTTCTCATACATGTCCTGCACCACTCGAACGTACTTCTATGCCACTCCAGACTTCCTCATGCAATACCACAGTTCCTCTCTCAACACCCTGTCAAATGTTTTCTCCAGAGACACAAAGGCACAGTGTAGTTCCCTTTCACCTTCTCTGTACTTCTCCATTAACATCCTTAAAGCAAACACTGCATCTGTGGTGCTCTTTCTGGGCATGAAACCAAACTGTTGTTTACAAATGCTTACCTCTGCCCTTATTCTAGCTTCCACTATTCTTTCCCATAACTTCATCATATGGCTCATCAACTTTATCCCTCTGCAGTTGCCACAACTCAGCACGTCTCCCTTGTTCTTAAAAATGGGCAGCAGCACACTTCTCCTCCATTCCTCCGGCATCTGCTCACTCTCTAAGACCTTGTTCAATGTTCTTGTCAGGATATCTACTGCTCCCTCTCCTAGACACTTCCATACCTCCACCGGTATGTCATCAGGACCAACTGCCTTTCCACTTTTCATCCTCTTCAATGCCCTCCTCACTTCACCCTTACTAATCTTTGCTACTTCCTGGTCCTAAATGGTCACCTCTTCTATTCTTTTTTTCTCTCTCATTTTCCTCATTCATCAGCTCTTCAAAGTATTCTTTCCATCTTCCCAGCACACTTCTGTCATCAGTCAATACATTTCCCTCTCTGTCCTTAATCACTCTAACTTGCTGCACGTCTTTCCCCATCTCTATTTCTTTGCTGTGCCAACCTGTATAATCATTTTCTCCATCCTTACCATCCAACCTATCATACAAGTCATCATATGCCCTGTGTTTGGCTTTGACACCACTACCTTCGCCTTAAGCTGTCTCCCTGTACTCTTGTTTACTCTCTTCAGTCCTCTCAATGTCCCACTTCTTCTTAGCTAACCTCTTCCTTTGTACACACTCCTGCACTTCCTCATTCCACCACCAAGTCTCCTTATCTACTTTCCTTCCAGAGGACACACCAAGTCCTCTTCTACCTGTCTCCTTGATCATTAATTATTTTCTGTAATGTACTGATAAAAATTAAACTTTCATATATTTTAGATTCATTGCACCCCAACTGAAATATTTCAGGTCTTTTATTGTTTTAATACTGATGATTTTGGCATACAGCTCATGAAAACCAAAAATCCCTATCTCAAAAAATTAGCAGCCATGGGGGGGGGGGGGGTGTCTCTCCCTCACGCCGTGTCTCTCCCTCACGCCGGTCCCAAGCCCGGATAAATGCAGAGGGTTGTGTCAGGAAGGGCATTCGGCGTAAAACAAATGCCAAATAAACTATGCGAATCACAAGAAAGAATGACATACCGAATCGGTCGAGGCCCGGGTTAACAACGACCGCCATCAGACAGAGTGATGAGTCTCAAGTTAGAAATTGAAGGTGTGATGGTCAATGTTGTTAGTGCTTATGCCCCACAGACAGGATGTGAGCGAGAAGAGAAGGAGAGATTCTGGAGGGAGTTAGATGAAGTGATGCAGAGTACCCCCAGAGGTGAAAGAGTGGTCATTGGGGCAGACTTCAATGGACATATTGGTGCAGGAAACAGAGGGGACGAGGAAGTGATGGGTAGGTTTGGTTTCCAGGACAGGAATGCAGAAGGATAGATGTTGGTAGATTTTGCAAAAAGGATGGAAATGGCTGTGGTGAATACTTTCTTCCAGAAGAGAGAGGAGCATAGGGTGACTTATAAAAGTGGAGGTAGGAGCACACAGGTAGACTACATCTTGTGCAGGCGATGTAATTTACAGGAAGTCAGTGACTGCAAAGTAGTAGCGGGTGAGAGTGTTGCCAAACAGCATGGGATGGTGGTGTGCAGGATGATGCTGATGGTGAGGAAGGTGAAGAAGGCAAAGGCAGAGCAGAAGACAAAGTGGTGGAAGCTGAAAAAGGAAGAGTGTCGGGTTGTCTTCAAGGAGGCGTTGAAACAGGCTTTGGGTGGTCACGAAGTGCTTCCAGATGACTGGACAACTACAGCTAATGTGATCAGGCAGACAGGTAGGAGAATACTTGGTGTGTCATCTGGAAGGAAAGTAGATAAGGAGACTTGGTGGTGGAATGAGGAAGTGCAGGAGAGTGTACAAAGGAAGAGGTTAGTTAAGAAGAAGTGGGACATTGAGAAAACCAAAGAAAGTAAACAGGAGTACAGTGAGACACAGCGTAAGGCAAAGGTAGCAGTGTCAAAGGCCAAACAGAGGGCGTATGATGACTTGTATGCTCGGTTGGAAAGTAAAGAGGGAGAAAATGATTTATACAGGTTGGCACAGCAGAGAAATAGAGGTGGGAAGGACGTGCAGCAAGTTAGAGTGATAAAGGACAGAGAGGGAAATGTATTGACTGATGACAGAAGTGTGCTGGGAAGATGGAAAGAGTACTTTGAAGAGCTGATGAATGAGGAAAATGAGAGAGAGAAAAAAGAGTAGAAGAGGTGACCATTTAGGACCAGGAAGTAGCAAAGATTAGTAAGGGTGAAGTGAGGAGGGCATTAAAGAGGATGAAGAATGGAAAGGCAGTTGGTCCTGATGACATACCGGTGGAGGTATGGAGGTGTCTAGGAGAGGGAGCAGTAGATTTTCTAACAAGAACATTTAACAAGGTCTTCAAGAGTGAGAGGATACCAGAGGAATGGAGGAGAAGTGTGCTGGTGCCCATTTTTAAGAACAAGGGAGATGTGCAGAGTTGTGGCAACTACAGAGGGATAAAGTTGATGAGCCATACGATGAAGTTATGGGAAAGAATACTGGAAGCTAGACTAAGGGAAGAGGTAAGCATTTGTGAACAACAGTTTGGTTTCATGCCAAGAAAGAGCACCACAGATGGAGTGTTTGCCTTGAGGATGTTAATGGAGAAGTATAGAGAAGGTCAGAGGGAGCTGCATTGTGCCTTTGTGGATCTGGAGAAAGCATATGACAGGGTGCCGAGAGAGGAACTGTGGTATTGCATGAGGAAGTCTGGAGTGGCAGAGAAGTATTTTAGAGTGGTGCAGGACATGTATGAGAGATGTAAGACAGTGGTGAGGTGTGCTGTCGGTGTGACAGAAGAGTTCAAGGTGGAGGTGGGACTGCATCAAGGGTCAGATCTCAGCCCCTTCTTGTTTGCTATGGTGATGGACAGGCTGACAGACGAGGTTAGACAAGATTCCCCATGGACTATGATGTTTGCAGATGACATTGTGATCTATAGTGAGAGCAGAGAACAAGTGCTGGAAAATCTAGAGAGGTGGAGGTATGCCCTGGAAAGGAGGGGAATGAAGATTAGCCTCAGTAAGACAGAATACATGTGCATGAATGACAAGGACCCAAGAGGAACGGTGAGATTACAGGGAGCAGAGATAAGAAAGGTGGAGGAATTTAAGTACTTAGGCTCAACAATCAAAGAGGTCGAGAAGCGTGTGCAGGCAGGTTGGAATGGTTGGAGAAAAGTGTCCGGTGTGATGTGTGATAGGAGGGTATCGGCAAGAGTGAAAGGAAAAGTGTACAAGATGGTGTTGAGGCCAACGATGTTGTATGGTTTAGAGGCCCTGGGGAAAAGACAGGAGGCAGAGCTGGAGGTAGCAGAGATGAAAATGTTGAGGTTCTCTTTGGGAGTAATGAGGATGGATAGGATTAGGAATGAGCACAACAGAGGGACAGCACATGTAAGACATTTTGGAGACAAAGTCAGAGAGGTGATTGAGATGGTTTGGACATGTACAGAGGAGGGATAGTGAGTATATTGGTAATAGGATGCTGAGGCTGGAACTACCAGGCAGAAGGCCTAGAGGAAGACCAATGAGACGATTCATGGATGTGGTGAAGGAGGACAAGAAGATCGTTGGTGGAAGAGAAGAAGATGCAAAGGATAGGGTGAGATGGAGGCAGATGATTCGCTGTGGCGACCTCTGAAGGGAAAAGCCGAAAGGAAAAGAAAAAGAAGATCTGACCAATGAAAAAAAAATGTTTCTCATACAAAAAAGTCAACCTAGGCAGTGGTGGTCTAGTGGTATAGGGCGCTAGATCGCTGATCCAAAGGTTGGGGGTTCGAGTCCCACTCTCCACAAGGTTGTCACTGTCCTCTCCAGTGCAGCTAACTGGGTTATCAAAGGCCGGCCATGTCTCTCACTGTCTATGGTGTGAGGCATGTAAAAGAACCATTGGTGACTTTCAACAAGAGTAGGCTGCAAAGCCGTCGGCGTGTTTCTGCCCTGCGATGGCCTGGCGAGCTGTCCAGGGTGTACTCTGCCCTCGCCCGAAGTTGGCTGGGATGGGCGCCAGCCTCCCCGCGACCCTAATTAGGATTAAGCGGTTACAGAAAATGAACTGATGATGAGCTGAAAAAGTCAACCTTCAAATAATTATGTTCAGTTATGCACTCAATACTTGGTCGGGAATCCTTTTGCAGAAATGACTGCTTCAATGCGGCGTGGCATGGAGGCAATCAGCCTGTGGCACTGCTGAGGTGTTATGGAGGCCCAGGATGCTTCGATAGCGGCCTTCAGCTCATCCACAGTGTTGGGTCTGGTGTCTCGCAACTTTCTCTTCACAATATCCCACAGATTATCTATGGGGTTCAGGTCAGGAGAGTTGGCAGGCCAATTGAGCACAGTAATCCCATGGTCAGTTAACCATTTCCCAGTGGTTTTGACACTGTGAGCAGGTGCCAGGTCGTGCTGAAAAATGAAAATCTTCATCTCCATAAAGCTTTTCAGCAGATGGACGCATGAAGTGCTCCAAAATCTCCTGATAGCTAGCTGCATTGACCCTGCTCTTGATAAAACACAGTGGACCAACACCAGCAGTTGACATGGCACCCCAGACCATCACTGACTGTGGGTACTTGACACTAGACTTCAGGCATTTTGGCATTTCCTTCTCCCCAGTCTTCCTCCAGACTCTGGCACCTTGATTTCTGAATGACATGCAAAATTTGTTTTCATCTGAAAAAAGTACTTTGGACCACTGAGCAACAGTCCAGTGCTGCCTCTCTGTAGCCCAGGTCAGGCGCTTCTGCCGCTGTTTATGGTTCAAAAGTGGCTTGACCTGGGGAATGCGGCACCTGTAGCCCAGTCCACTGCTTGCACAGGTCCCCCAAGGCCTGGAATCAGCCCTTCTCCACAATCTTCTGGTCACCTCTTCTGGTTGTGCAGCGTTTTCTGCCACACTTTTTCCTTCCCACAGACGTCTCACTGAGGTGCCTTGATACAGCACTCTGGGAACAGCCTATTCGCTCAGAGATTTCTTTCTGTGTCTTACCCTCTTGCTTGAGGGTGTCAATGATGGCCTTCTGGACAGCTGTCAGGTCGGCAGTCTTACCCACGATTGCGGTTTTGAGTAATGAACCAGGCTGGGAGTTTTTAAAAGCCTCAGGAATCTTTTGCAGGTGTTTCGAGTTAATTGGTTGATTCAGATGATTAAGTTAATAGTTAGTTTAGAGTACTTGAACATGATATGCTAATTTTTTGAGATAGGAATTTTGGGTTTTCATGAGCTGTGTGCCAAAAACATCAGTATTAGAACAATAAAAGACACAAAATATTTCAGTCGGTGTGCAATGAATCTACAATATATGAAAGTTTAATTTTTGCCAGTACATTAGAGAAAATAATGAACTTTATCACAATATGCTAATTTTTTTAAAAAGGACTCGTATATACATACACAGTTGGCCTCCTACTTACGAAAGGAATCCGTTCCAGCGCCTTGTTCCATATTAAACCATTTTATTAACATATGTATTAATTAAAACATTATTAAACATTTTTATTCACACACACAACACGCACACACACACACACACACACACACACACACACACACACACACACACACACACACAATACAGTTTAAACACATTAAATGTTTATTGTGGCGCTGCGGGCCACGCCCATAAGCAGGACGCCAGAGCATTTTAAGACGTGGAATTCAAAGTACGTTCCCTGCTTGACAGATCGGAGGTCCAAACTCAACTTGATTCCTTGAGGGATCAGAGGTCCAGATGAGCCGCATTTTGCTCACATGCGCCACATTTATTAAACATTTACTGAATTAAACAACTTAAAAAACTAAAAACTAAAGAGTTAAGCCTCCTTCTGTCTCTATCGCTCTCTCTCTCTCTCTCGCTCTCACACACACACACACACACACACACACACACACACACACACACACACACACACACACTCAGGCCACGCCTACACGCAACGCGCAGCTGACGGAACAATTCTATTTAAATGTTTAAACGGACGGGATATTTTATTTCAAGCAAAATTACAGTACCTGTTTGAAAGATCAGCAGTCATCATTCAATATTAACTTGCTTCCTTGCGAGATCAGATGACTTCTTTCACAGAGCACTCTGTTTTAATATCGTGCCGAAATAATCGCTTCCGTCACTGTATTTCTGCTTTAAGGTCTCCCTCTGGTTCAGTATCGTCCCGATTGTAGAGGGGTTTCGGTGATAACAAAATATAATGCTGCATGATCAATCTCAAAACAAGCCAACAGTCAACTCTCCTTCACGCGTGTGACAAACAGGAAGTATGGGTCCAGGAAATTTGGGTAACGTTCAGCTACGTCATCCCTCCTAGCCAATGGGAGGCCAGCGGGGCAGGATGTTGGGAGACAGCCCCAATGAGAGAGCAACTCGCACATCGTGTGAAATTTTGATTGGCGGGTTTGAATTTTGAATGGCACATTTGGCACTTTTCGTAAGAGGAGATTGTTTTCATATCCCGGGGACGAAAACTTAGGAAAATGTTTTTTGTAACCCGGAATTTTCGTACCCAGGGGGGTTTCGTAAGGGGGCCGACTGTGTGTGTGTGTGTGTGTGTGTGTGTGTGTGTGTGTGTATATATATATATATATATATATATATATATATATATATGTGTGTATGTGTGTATGTATATTATGTATATATATATATATATATATATATATATATATATATATATATACACACACACACACACACACACACACACACACAGCCAGTGATCCCTCACTACTTCGCGCTTCAATTCATGTGGCTTCAGTGCATCGCGTTTTGTTTTTTAAAATTATTCATCGAATTAAAAAAATAAGGAAATTAAGGAAAAATAGGGGAAAAAGTTAAGGAAAATGCCGCAAAAACAAAGCCAATTATGCAAACAAACAAACAAACCCTAAACAAACACAAAACAAAAATCAACCCAAAACCTTCTCTCAAAACTAGTTACATTTTTGTGAGGTGCGCATCTGAGTGCATGCGTGCGCACGCACGTCTCTATGTGTGTATTTATATTGTATTTACATCTTATGCATTATTTTCTAATGTTTAATTGTTATTATAAGCATTTATTGACATTGGATATGTATTTCTTGATATTATATACACATAGACATACGTCAGTCGGGGGGCGGGGGAGTCCTACTTCCTAGAATTCGCTGGTTGTGGTGGGATCTCTGTCCCAATTAACCGCGGAAGGTGAGGGATCTTTATGTGTGTGTGTGTGTGTGTGTGTGTGTGTGTGTGTGTGTGTGTGTGTGTGTGTGTGTGTGTGTGTGTGTGTGCTGCCACAGAATTGGATGCGGCCACAAAATTTTAAAGTTGGGTAACTGCATAAAATAGGTAGACAGGTGTTCCAATAAAAGTGGGTCATGAGCATAGATGTTAGTTCATTGTATAAGAAAAATTGGCCTGTACACACTGTGTGAACACTAAACGCCAGAACACTAATAAAACCCCATGGAAAACAAAAGGCAAAACAGAAAAAAACTACTCAAAAAACAATGACTGTCTTCATGAATGATATTTTAGCGAAATGGAATTACATTCACATTCCATAAATCAACAATTACTATAAAGTAATTGTATAAGATTATAGATTGCTACTGGGAAAAAAAACAATTAAAAAACATCCAGAAAAAAATTAAATGGATCATACATAAAATAAATAAATAAATAAATAAAAACCCTTACTGTAGCAGGTGCTTGTTGTACTCCTGTAGCCATTGCCTGTGTTGCAGGACTTGTCTGACCAGGTTTGGCTTGGAGTTGCTGGACTTGCGTTGGCTGTTGTACAGCACCTGCTGCAGGTGTCTGTTGTCCAGGCCTAGTTGCTGATGTCTGCACCTGCTGTTGTAACTGTGTCCGCTGGCTCTGCTGTGCCTCAGCTAACTGTTGGGACCCAGGCTGCCTGCTCAGGTTGGAGGATCCACTAGCTGCCCTTTGTCCTGAGCCAGTTGAACCCATCGGTCGGGAGGATGATGAGTGGCTTTGGGGGTCTTGCTGCTTCCTGCTGGAGGAACCTTGGTGATGGGAAGACTGTTTCCCAGTGCGTGAGCCATGGTGGTGCCCAGAAGAGTCACGAGAGTAATCAGAGGTATGGTAGCCCAGAGAGCGAGAGTCTCCTCTCTTTGTTGAAGAAGAGGACATAGAACGAGAGTCATGCCGTACAGCTTGGTCCTTTGAAGAGCGAGATGATCGAGAAGAACGAGGCTCATCTGAGTGCCGAGAGGAGGAGTGTCTACCAGAATTTCCACTACTATGGTGACGATGCTCTCGAGAAGACGTGTGGCGTGTGTGGCCATAATCATCCTGCGGCCAGAGGTCTTCTTCTGGAGGTTCATCATAGTCATGGTATGTGTGTTTAACATGGCCACGCCTTCCAGAAGAAGAATGGCTGCTGTTATAGTGGCGGGAACCGCGGACTTCTCGTGGTTTCTCAAACCAGTCAGTCTCCTCCTGGCCAAGGTGGTAGGCTTTGGAAAGCATAAGTACATAATTACATTATAATCGATTTCCAAATGACACAAAAACATGCATGTTAAAGTTGAACCAACCAAAAAAGTAAAAAAAAAAAAAAAAAAAATTAAATATTACTTACAATTTAAATTTTACATTTTGGCTACTCATGCATGAAATGCTCTTTAGGAACATATGCATAAAAATTGGTGAATGTAAGGAAAGAGGTGATACAAAAGCCTATGCAATTCTGTCATACAGGTTTGAGGAAAACTCTTTTCCTGAATACACAACATAGACATGCACTGGTTTTTCACCCCTTTATGTCTGCTATCTGTTATTTCACTTTGGGTGGGTGGGGGATGTTTAAAGTAGTCAGTGACTCTCACATTCAGCACCCAATTACCTTCACTGTCAGACACTGCGCAATACATATCGTCTATTATGTACATATCATCAGGTTTGTAGACATGGGTCCGTGGCAGGTCTCGAATATGGTCTTGTACATCAGGAAGAGAGTGGCTTGAGCCATAAGAGTATGATGGATCATAGCAGGCCTGTCTACTGACCATGAACTTTCCCATCGGACTAAGTGGGCTGTCCTCTTCAGAATACTGAGAGCGCAATGTGGGACGCCCACTTTGTCCATAGCTGCTTCTGTATGACTGATCTGTATAATCCCGTTCGTAAGATCTGCTTCGGTAGCCTGTCTCCCGAGAAATCTTATCCATGCCATAACCAGCTGATCGGGACCTGCCATAGCCATAGAAATGTTCATCATCATAGTATCTTCGATGTGAGTCATATACGGTTTGTCGCAGCCCATAAATTTCATCTTGGATTTTTCGTGAACGAGAACCTGTACCATAGCCACTTGTAGTAGAGGTGCTCATTGTGTATGAAGCCATATCAGCCTCCACATCACGAGCTTCCTCAATTGGAGAGAACTTGGAGATCTTCTGCTCTAAGCCATGCTTTCGAAGCTTGCTCCTTTTGGTAGGCATGACTACTTGTGTGAGCGTCTTTGAGGGGTGTCTCTGGGCTGCTCTGGTGGCTGTTGAATGCTTGTAGTCATCAGAGTAATATGTGGATCCCCCACCCTTGCTACTGCTCCCCACTACCCGGCCATGCGTATCTTGCCCTCGCGTTTGGTAGCTGCCAGTGCTCTTACCCCTGCCATGGTGATGGTCGTACACCTCTGCATCACGCTCATCCTCTGGTCTGCCGTAGGAGCTCCCCCCTCGTGTGTGGAGTCCATCACCCCCATGGCGCCCATAGGCCTCACTGCGGTGTGGGTCTGAGGTGGTGCCCATGCCCTCTTTGGTTAGCTCACTTATGTCATCAATCATGACATAATTTCTATTAACATTTTGCTCCAGGCTGGAAGAACTATACATACCATCACCAGTATATGTAGAGGGACTGTCCACTGAATGCATATGATCAGAAAGTGTTGTTTGTCCATATGTGTTGGCAATGGTGGTGGTATACTGTCCATAGGAACTGCCTGTGGTTGTTGTGTGTCCATAGGTATTAGCTGTGGTTGTCGTGTACTGAGCATAACTACTTCCTAAAGTTGTTGTATATGGCCCATATGAACTCACTGTAGTACTTGAGTATCCACCATAAGTACTTGAACCTGAAGTGGTGTATAGCCCATAGGTATTTGCCATTGCTGTGTTGTATTGTCCATAAGTTGGAACCAAACCACATTGACTATATGTAGAATCTTGGGCAGTGGTTGTCAGTACAACAGAAGGATTGCTCATAACCTCAAAATTAGTGGAGATCTTGTGTTCAAGGTCAGTAAGAGAGGTTTGCCGTGGCCTCTGATGAACTGTCAGTATGTCTGAAAGTGGCTGATATGTACTTGCCTGACTGACAGGGTAAGGTGGAGCCTGGCTTGGGTATGGTGTGGTATGGGTTGGATAAGGAGTTTGACCCAGAGGTGGTTGAAGAGCTGGCTGGAATCCAGTTGGAGGTAGTATTGTATGTTCGGTAGGATAAGGTGGTTTGCTTTGTGGAAAGTTCTGGGGGGGGAAAGTCCCTTGAGCAAGATATGATGGGGTAGGATGATGGGGCATGGTCTGTAGGGGAGAAGGCTGGGGTAGAGCCTGTACCTGTGAGACTGTAGGATATGGAGGTTGGATGAATCCAGTGTTTTGGAATATGGGAGGATGTAGGGTGGTTGCTGTTGATTGGCTCTTAGTATACTGGTAGGACACAAATGATGATGTGGGGGGTAACTGTGCAGAAGTATTTAGCTCACTGGTAAACTGGCTGAGTGGTGCTGTACTTGGTCTTGCCAGAAGGCTATTATTGTCAGATGTAACTGAAGCTGCCAGACGAAGGTTGTTCAGTTCAGAATCTGACATATAGTCTCGCGTGTCACCCATACACCGTAAATAGGCTAACTCCCTCCTCTCTCTCTCTTTCACAAGTGTCTCTTTTCTTTGTGTAATGCCCATCTCCAAGTATCGGAGTTTTGCATCAATTTCTTTCTCTTCCTCCTCCAACTCAGCCTGCTGTTTTCGTAGTTTAGTAGATTCTTGCTCAACAGCCTTCAGTTCATGTGTCAGGTCTTTCAGAAGGCTAGCCTTGGCTGCTAGACCTGGGCGGGATGCCACCTTCAGAGAGGGCAGAGAGGGTACATACATCTGGGGTAGGGCATGGGTGACCATTGATAATTGAGTGTCCTCAGGTGGGGGGCTTGGCAAAGTTCGTTTAACCTTCCTCAGGAGGGAGCTCTGCTGGAGTGCCATCAACTGCAAGGACAGAGAGAGAGGGAGAGAGAGAGAGAGAGATAGATAGATAGATAGATAGATAGATAGAGAGATAGAAGGGCCAAGGAAAGGGTGTTGGGCAAAAAGCATGCAAAAACCATAGCACAGTGTGAGACACTCTATAGTTGTATAGAAACAGTAAGACAAACATCTTGTTCTCTCTCTCTATCTCCATATATATATATATATATATATATATATATATATATATATATATATATATATATATATATATATACACACACACACACACATATTGCCATCCATAACTATTGACACCCCTGGTTAAGATGTATTCATTAGCTTATAATTCAGTTTTTTCCGAAATAATATCGGCCCACAATAGGAAACAGGAAAATTCAACCTTTAATTCAAGTGGATTTATTCACTGGGGAAAAAAAATCCCACATTAAGAAATAATTATTTTATATCAAATCATGTGTGCCATAATTATGAGCACCTCTGATGTTAATACTTTGGACAACCGCCTTTTGCCAAAAAAACAGTGCCTAATTTATAATGCATCACAACATGGGAGAATACAGAAAGAGGGATCCTGGGCCATTAATCACTGCACAATCTTGCTAAATCAGAGGTGCCCAATACGTCGATCGCAAAGGTAGTGTGGGTGGATTGCATGGCATTAACACGTAGACGTCAATCTAATATGCTCAGTATTAAATTTGTCACTTCATTCACAGTCGGTCTGACCAATCTGATTCTTCTGACACTGTTGTCACTGCGCATGTGCACATAACAGCGCATTCTAGCAAGCTAGTGAGTTAGCCTCCAATTTAAGTCTTCTAAACTTAAGGGTATAAAATGAGTGGGGGTGTTCCTTATGGAACAGAAGATGGACTTTTTTTTTTTAACTATGCCATTTTCAAAGTGCGTTTGCCTCACTAACTTCAAAAGCAAAGGGAGCCACCACAACTTCGTTCTGGCTCAGTCACTCAATCAATAAGAACAAGAAATTCCATTCAGTGCAAGTCATCAGAGCAAGCTAATGACAAAAATGTATAGAGTTGTATTGAGGAATATGGGTTCATGCAGTTCTGCAAGGCACACTAACAGGTATGGTTCATATAAAGAATTCAAAATATTTATGAATAAATAAATGTTTTGAAACTTTATAGTTGGCAGATCATTTTGACTTGGTCATTTTGGAAGTAGCTCAATGACTGTAAAAGTGTGTGCATCCCTGCTCTAAATCAACCAATCTTGTCCTAGAGCCAAGGTGTTTCCTGTTTACTGGTATGTTTGGGGTCGTTTTCTTGTTGGAACCTACATTTCAAAGGCATTTCCACTTCAGCATAATGCAACAATACCTCTTCAAGCAGTCTGATGTATTCAAACTGATCCATGATCCCTGGTATGCGATAAATAAGCCCGACATTATAGTATGAGAAACAGCCACATGTCATGATGCTTGCACTACCATGCTTCATTGTCTGCAGTTTACTGTGGATTAAATTCATTGTTTGAAGATTGTCTGACAAACCGTGTCCGGTCACTAGACCCAAAAAGAACAATCTTACTTTCATCAGGTCACAAAATGTTGCACCATTTCCCTTTAGGCCTGTCAATGTGCTCTTTGGAAAATTGTAACCTCTTCAGCACGACCTTTTTACCAGCGGGACTTTATGGGGCTTCTTGCTGCTACCTTGGCTTGACATAGGCATCTTCTAATTATAACAGTTCTCAAAGGTAACTTTAGGTCTTTGATCTTCCCAGAGCTGATTGTTTGCTTGAGTCCTTGCCATTTAATTATTATCATTTATATAATCACATATTATATATATATATATATATATATATATATATATATATATATATATATATATATATATATATATATATATATATATATATACAGTAAAACCTCCGCTGACGAACGCTTAAGCTCACGAACTTTTCGCCTCAAGAACATTAAATTTGCGAGCATATTGTCTCTGCTGACAAACTAGTTTTCGGCGGACAAATCAAACCACGCGGTCGAACAGCGCCACGGTGGCGGCCACGAGAAGCTGACGCACGCTCATGGCGTCACAGTTCGTCACACCCCTTTCTTTGAATGCGGAAGTGGTTTGTGTTTGCTAGACATTTTGGACCATATTGAGTGTACTTTTGCTATTATGAGACCGAAAAAGACCCCACCACAGGCGGAGATCATTGAAAAACACGAACGAGGTGTGCGTTTGTGTGACTCAGCGTCCCAGTACCAGTACGCTGTCTACCACCATCCTTAAGAACAAGGAAGCTATTAAGGGTGCGTGTGTGGCTATGCGTGTTTCCAAACGTAGGCGTTTCCAAACACTCCTTCCAAACAGTAAGTCCCTCCCTCTCTCCTCCTCCCACTCCATTCAATCAAGCCATCAACTACCATCACAAAGGTAAATAAAACGACTTTATTATACAGTAGTTTATTTCTTTAATTACAATACAATAGACATTTATTATACATAAAATAAGGTATATTTTTGTGTAGTTTTAAGGCTTATTTAGTAGAAAATTATGTTTTATGGGGACCTGGGAACGGATTATTCTCATTTTAATGGTTTCTTATGGGAAATAAATGTTCGGAAGACGAACTTTTCGCCTCACACACACTTTCTGGGAACCAATTATGTTCGTGAGCAGAGGTATCACTGTATATATATATATATATATATACTCCGCTGACGAACGCTTAAGCTCACGAACTTTTCGCCTCAAGAACATTAAATTCGCAAGCATATAGTCTCTGCTGACGAACTAGTTTTCGGCGGACGAATCAAACCACGCGGTCGAACAGCGCCACGGTGGCGGCCACGAGAGTTGACGCACGCTCATGGCGTCACAGTTCGTCACCCCCTTTCTTTGAATGCGGAAGTGGTTTGTGTTTGATAGACATTTTGGACCGTATTGAGTGTACTTTTGCTATTATGGGACCGAAAAAGACCCCACCACAGGCGGAGATCATTGAAAAACACGAACGAGGTGTGCGTTTGTGTGACTCAGCGTCCCAGTACCAGTACGCTAAGTCTACCATTGCTCCCATCTTTAAGAACAAGGAAGCTATTAAGGGTGCGTGTGTGGCTAAGGGTGTTTCCAAAAAGTAGGCGTTTCCAAACTCTCCTTCCAAACAGTAAGTCCCTCCCTCCCTCCTCCTCCCACTCCATTCCATCAAGCCATCAACTACCATCACAAAGGTAAATAAAACGACTTTATTATACAGTACAGTTTATTTCTTTAATTACAATACAATAGCACATTTATTATACATAAAATAAGTTATATTTTTGTGTAGTTTTAAGGCTTATTTAGTAGAAAATTATGTTTTATGGCGACCTGGGAATGGATTATTCTCATTTTAATGGTTTCTTATGGGAAATAAACACACTTTCTGGGAACCAATTATGTTCGTGAGCAGAGGTATCACTGTATATATATATATATTTGATTCCCAGCTCAGATGTTTCTGTGTGCAGTTTGCATGTTCTCCCCGTGCATAAGTGCGTTTCCTCTGGGTACTCCGGTTTTCTCCCACATTCCAAAAATATGCATAGTAGGTTAACTGGCTGTTCCAAATTACCCCTATGTCATCCATTCTCTGTAACCTCTTAAAAATTATTAGGGTCGCAAGGAGGCTTGCGCCCATCCCAGCCGACTCCAGGCGAGAGTGGAGTACACCCTTGACAGCTCGCCAGGCCATCAAGGGCGGAAACACGCTGATGCATATAGCCTACTCTTGATGAAAATCAGCAATGGTTCTTTTACATACCTCGCCCCATACACAGTGAGAGACATGGCCGGTCTTTGATAACCCGGTTAGCTGCACCGGGGGGACAGTGACAATCTGTGGAGAGTGGGGCTCGAACCTCCAACCTTAGGATCAGTGATCCAGCACCTTTACCACCAGGCCACCACTGCCCAGGCGTGAATGTGAGAATGAATATTCATGTGAGTGTTTGCCTTGCATGGCCTGGAAAGCCGTCCAGGATGCACAAAGCCCTCGCCCAGAGTCGGGCATCTCGATCCTAAATATGATTAAGTGATTCAGAACATGAATGAATGACTGACTATATATAAATGTTTGTGTGTGTGTGTGTGTGTGTGTGTGTGTGTGTGTGAGTGTGAGATCATCATCATCTTTCTCCACTAAATCTGGGGTCGAGTCGAAGGGGCAGCAGCCTAATCAGTGAGGTCCAGATGTCCCTCTCTCCAGCCACTTCCTCCAGATTTTACTGAGGCTTTCCCAGACCAACCGATGTACATAATCGCTTCAGCATGTTCGAGGTCGACCTGGGGTCTCTTCCTGGTAGAACATGCCCAAAACACCACACCAGGGAGGTGTTCGGAAGGCATTCTAACCAGATGCCCAAACCACCGCAACTGGCTACTCTCAACGTGGAGAAGCAGTGGTTCAACTCCGAGCTCCTCCTGGATGGCTGAGCTTCTCATCCTATCTCTAAGGGAGAACCAAGCCATCCTGCGAAGACAAGATCCGATGGCTACCAAAGCAGAACCCCTGAATGCCGCAGCTGTGCCTATAAATTCTGTCCAAAAAATTATGAACCAGGATGAAAACCTGAACCATTCAACCATCAGTGGGATTCACCTCTCCAGTACTCCTGAATAGACTTTTCCAGGGAGGCTGAGGAGTGTGATTTCATGATGGTTGAGACACTCTCTCCAGTCCACCTTTTAAAAAGAGGGAACTACCACCCTGGTTTGCAAATCCAAAGGTATGGCCCCCAATGACCATGCAATGTTAACTTCATCTTCTTCTTCTTTTACTTTCGGCTGCTCCCTTCAGGGGTCGCCACAGCAAATCATCCGCCTCCATCTCACCCAGTCCTCCACATCTTCTTTTCTGACTCCAACGACCTTCATGTCTTCCTTCACCACATCCATAAATCTCTTCTTTGGTCTTCCTCGAGGCCTTCTGCCTGGTAGTTCCAAACTCAGCATCCTACTGCCAATATACTCACTATCCCTCCTCTGTACATGTCCAAACCATCTCAATCTAGCCTCTCTGGCTTTGTCTCCAAAACATCTTACGTGGGCTGTCCCTCTGATTTCCTCATTTCTGATCCCATCCATCCTCGTTACTCCCAGAGAGAACCTCAACATTTTCATCTCCGCTACCTCCAGCTCTGCCTCCTGCCTTTTCTTCAGCGCCACTGTTTCTAATCCATACAACATCGCTGGCCTCACCACCGTCTTGTACACTTTTCCCTTCATTCTTGCTGACACTCTCCTATCGCACATCACACCGGACACTTTTCTCCAACCATTCCAGCCTGCCTGCACATGTTTCTTCACCTCTTTTCCACACTCTCAATTGCTCTGGATTGTTGAGCCTAAGTACTTAAAATCCTCCACCTTCGTTATCTCTGCTCCCTGTAACATCACCGTTCCTCCTGGGTCCTTTTCATTCACACACATGTATTCTGATTTTCTGAGGCTAACCTTCATCCCTCTCCTTTCCAGGGCATACCTCCACCTCTCTAGATTGTATTTTCCTGCACTTGTTCTCTGCTCTCACTACAGATCACGATGTCATCTGCAAACATCATAGTCCATGGAGATTCTTGTCCATCACCATAGCAAACAAGAAGGGGCTCAGAGCTGACCCTTGATGCAGTCCCACCTCCACCTTGAATTCGTCGGTCACACCGACAGCACACCTCACCGCTGTCTTACATCTCTCATACATGTCCTGCACCACTCTAACATACTTCTCTGCCACTCCAGACTTCCTCATGCAATACCACAGTTCTTCTCTTGGCACCCTGTCATATGCTTTTTCCAGATCCACAAAGGCACAATGTAGCTCCCTCTGACCTTCTCTGTACTTCTCTATTAACATCCTCAAAGCAAACATTGCATCTGTGGTGCTCTTTCTTGGCATGAAACCAAACTGTTGTTCACAAATGCTGACCTCTGCCCTTAGTCTAGCTTCCACTATTCTTTCCCATAACTTCATCGTATGGCTCATCAACTTTATCCCTCTGTAGTTGCTGCAACTCTGCACGTCTCCCTTGTTCTTAAAAATGGGCACCAGCATACTTCTCCTCCACTCATCCGGCATCTGCTCACTCTCTAGTACCTTGTTGAACGTTCTTGTCAGAAAATCTACTGCTACCTCTCCTAGACACTTCCATACCTCCACAGGTATATCATCAGGACCAACTGCCTTTCCATTCTTCAACCTCTTCAATGCCCTTCTCACTTCACCCTTACTGATCTTTGCTACATCCTGCTCCTCAATGGTCACCTCTTCTACTCTTTTTTCTCTCTCATTTTCCTCATTCATCAGCTCTTCAAAGTACTCTTTCCATCTTCCCAGCACACTTCTGTCATCAGTCAATACATTTCCCTCTCTGTCCTTTATCACTCTAACTTGCTGCACGTCCTTCCCATCTCTATTTCTCTGCTGTGCCAACCTGTATAGATAATTTTCTCCCTCTTTACTGTCCAACCTATCATACAAGTCATCATACACCCTCTGTTTGGCCTTAGCCACTGCTACTTTCGCCTTACGCTGTGTCTCCCTGTACTCCTGTTTACTCTCTTCGGTCCTCTCAATGTCCCACTTCTTCTTAGCTAACCTCTTCCTTTGTACACACTCCTGCACTTCCTCATTCCACCACCAAGTCTCCTTATCTACTTTTCTTCCAGAGGACACACCAAGTACTCTCCTACCTGTATCCCTGATCACATTTGCTGTGGTTGTCCAGTCATTTGGAAGCACTTCCTGGCCACCCAAAGCCTGTTTCAACTCCTCCTTGAAGACAACACAACACTCTTCCTTTTTCAGCTTCCACCACTTTGTCTTCTGCTCTGCCTTTGCCTTTTTCACCTTTCTCACCATCAGAGTCATCCTGCACACCACCATCCTATGCTGTTTGGCAACACTCTCACCCACTATGACTTTGCAGTCACTGACTTCCTTTAAATTACATCACCTGCACAAGATGTAGTCTACCTGTGTGCTCCTACCTCCACTTTTATAAGTCACCCTATGCTCCTGTTTCTTCTGGAAGAAAGTATTCACCACAGCCATTTCCATCCTTTTTGCAAAATCTATCAACATCTGTCCTTCTGCGTTCCTGTCCTGGATACCAAACCTGCCCATCACTTCCTCGTCCCCTCTGTTGCCTGTACCAACATGTCCATTGAAGTCTGCACCAATGACCACTCTTTCACCTCTGGGGGTACTCTGCATCACTTCATCTAAGTCACTCCAGAATCTCTCCTTCTCTTCTAGCTCACATCCTGCCTGTGGGGTATAAGCACTAACAACATTGAGCATTACACCTTCAATTTCTAACTTGAGACTCAGCACTCTGTCTGACACTCTTTTCACTTT
This sequence comes from Plotosus lineatus, assembly GCA_024760905.1. Taxonomy (NCBI): domain Eukaryota; kingdom Metazoa; phylum Chordata; class Actinopteri; order Siluriformes; family Plotosidae; genus Plotosus; species Plotosus lineatus. Next base: position 30,870,968 of record CM045729.1, on the reverse strand, counting down.
TAGAACATTCCTGACAAACTCCTCCTTCAAGATGACTCCTACTCCATTTCTCTTCCCATCCACACCGTGATAAAATAGCTTAAACCCTGCTCCTAAGCTTTTAGCTTTGCTACCTTTCCACCTGGTCTCCTGAACACACAGTATGTCCACTTTCCTCCTCTGCATCATGTCAGCCAGCTCTCTACCTTTTCTTTGCATAGTTCCAACATTCAAAGTCCCCACTCTCAGTCCTAGACTCATGCCTTTCCTCTTCTCTCTCTGCCTACGGACACGCCTCCCACCTCTCCTTCTTCGACCAACAGTAGTCCAATTTCCATCAGCACCCTGTTGATTGACAGCACTGATGGCGGTCGTTGTTAACCCGGGCCTCGACCGATCCGGTATGGGGGTAATACTTCTGATTTGCATCATAAATATTTGCCATTGGTTTTACGTCGGATGCCCTTCCTGACACAACCCTCTGCATTTCTCCGGGCTTGGGACCGGCATGAGGGGGAGAGACACTGGTTAGTGCCCCCCCCCACCTCATGGCTGCATTGATCATGCAATGTTAACATGACATGTCAAACAAGAAGTCCTACAGCATCCAGAGCTTTGCGATATTCAGGGCGTATTCTCTTCGACCCCCTGGAGTCCAGACACTCAGGAGCTTTTAAACTACCTCACCGACCTCGGCCCCAGTGAATGGCAAACCCCTCTCCAAACCCCAGACTTTTCTTCTTTCACAGAGGACATGCTGATGAGAGTGAGGAGTTCCTTTAAGTATTCCTTCCACCTCACATCAACCTCCAAAGTTTAGGTACGCCACTCCCCTTTCACTGTAAACAGTGTTCGTGGAGTACTCCGCCCCTCCTGAGGTGAGTGATGCTGGTCCAGAACCATTTCAAGGCCAACCGATAGTCTTTTGGACAAGCCCTCACCAAACTTCTCCCACACATGAGCAACATCATTGTTATGCATCAGCAACAGTCTGGGCTGCAGCACGTTTGGTCTGTCCGTACCTATCTGCTGCCTTGGGAGTCCCATACGTCAAAAGCACCCAATAGGTTTCCTTTTTGAAATGGACAGTCTCCCTCATTACAGGTGTACACAACCTGGTTCAGGGGTCGCCGCACGACAGGCACCAATGGCCTTCTGGTCACAACTCCAGTCTGCTGCCTCAATAATTGAGACAGAACATGGCCCATTCACATTCGATGTTCCCTGCCTCCATTGGGATGTGGTTGTAGCTTTGCCGGAGGTGGCAATTGAAGGCCCTTCTGATAGCAGACTCCACCAACTGTTCCCAGGAGACCCTAAATATACACTTGGGTGTCCCTGGTCTGGAGACAGCCTCCCCTGCCATCAGAGCTAGCTCACCAGCAGGTGGTGATTGGCTGACAGCTCAAGTCCTCTCTTCACCCAGAACATTCAGCATCAAGTCTGATGACATGACAAAACAATTGATCATTGAACCTATGGTGTCCTGGCACCAAGTTTCCTTATGGACACCCTTATGTTTGAACATATTGTTTGTGATGAGCACAGAAGTCCAACAATGAAACACCATTTGGGTTTAAATTGGAGAGGTTGTACCCACCAATAACACCTTTCCAGGTTACACCATCATTCTCACATGGATGTTGAAGTCTCCCAGAGTGGTGAATGGGACCACAGTGGGAGCACTGTCCAGCACAAACTATAGGGACTCCAAAAAGGGTGGGTCTTCAGAACTGTAATTTAATGCAAAAGCATAAACAACAGTCATGTCCTGTCTCCCCACCTGAAAGTGGAGGAGGCTAGCCTTCTGTCAACCAGTAAGAGCAAACACGTTTCCCAGCATTTGCTTAATTTGTTGGGTTGCCTGTGTAGACAGGTGAGCACATACGCCCCAACAAAACCGAGCTAATGGATTTGTGATATTTGCATAAGTACGAAGCTCTGATATGATATGTTTCTCCCCTTGGCTATACTATGAATGCTACTTGATGAATTAATTAAAAAAAAATAACAATAACATTGGGACAGGAAGGTTTCTCCCAGAGTAAAAAGACAATCCCATTAAGCTGTTGTAACTTGTTCCTAGGTGAGAGTACGAATGCTTATTTCTGTGTGTGTTCACACATGGTCTGGTGAGATGTTTAGAGTATATCCCATGTTCATCCAGCGCTAATTAAGATAGGTGCCAACCTCCCTTTGACCATAGAATAAAGCTGTTTGGCAAATGAGTGAGTGAGTGAGTGATTCATAGGATGGGAACAGAGCACTTTTTATTATATCTTGGGATTGAAATGGTCTTTTCAAAAATCTTCTTCTTCTTTTCCTTTCGGCTGTTCCCTTCAGGGGTCGCCACAGCAAATGATCTGCCTCCATCTCTCCCTATCCTCTGCATCTTCTACTCTTACTCCAACGACCTTCATGTCCGCCTTCACCGCATCCATAAATCTTCTCTTTGGTCTTCTTCTGGGCCTTCTGCCTGGTAGTTCCAACCTCAGTATCCGACTACCAATACGCTCACTATCCCTTCCCTGTTCATGTTCAAACCATCTCAATCTAGCCTCTCTGACTTTGTCTCCAAAATGTCTTACATGTGCTGTCCCTCTGATGTACTCATTCCTGATTTTATCCATCCTCGTTACTCCCAAAGAGAACCTCAACATTTTCATCGCTGCTACCTCCAGCTCTGCCTCCTGTCTTTTCCCCAGGGCCACTGTTTCTAAACCATACAACATCGTTGGCCTCAACACCATCTTGTACACTTTTCCTTTCATTCTTGCCGATACCCTCCTATCACACATCACAACGGACACTTTTCTCCAACCATTCCAACCTGCCTGCACACGCTTCTCGACCTCTTTGATTGTTGAGCCTAAGTACTTAAATTCCTCCACCTTTCTTATCTCTGCTCCCTGTAATCTCACCGTTCCTCTTGGGTCCTTGTCATTCATGCACATGTATTCTGTCTTACTGAGGCTAATCTTCATTCCCCTCCTTTCCAGGGCATACCTCCACCTCTCTAGATTTTCCTGCACTTGTTCTCTGCTCTCACTACAGATCACAATGTCATCTGCAAACATCATAGTCCATGGGGAATCTTGTCTAACCTCATCTGTCAGCCTGACCATCACCATGGCAAACAAGAAAGGGCTCAGAGCTAACCCTTGATGCAGTCCCACCTCCACCTTGAACTCTTCTGTCACACCGACAGCACACCTCACCACTGTCTTACATCTCTCATACATGTCCTGCACCACTCTAACATCTCTGCCACTCCAGACGTCCTCATGCAAATACCACAGTTCCTCTCTCGGCACCCTGTCATATGCTTTCTCCAGATCCACAAAGGCACAATGCAGCTCCTTCTGACCTTCTCTGTTCTTCTTTATTAACATCCTCAAAGCAAACACTGCATATGTGGTGCTCTTTCTTGGCATGAAACCAAACTGTTGTTCACAAATGCTGACCTCTGCCCTTAGTCTAGCTTATGCTATTCTTTCCCATAACTTCATTGTATGGCTCATCAACTTTATCCCGCTGTAGTTGCCACAACTCTGCACGTCTCCCTTGTTCTTAAAAATGAGCACAAGCACACCTCCTCCATTCTTCCGGCATCCTCTCACTCTCTAAGTCCTTGTTGAAAGTTCTTTCAGAAAATCTACTGCTTCCTCTCCTATACACTTCCATACCTCCACCGGAATGTCATCAGGACAACTGCCTTTCCATTCTTCATCCTCTTCAATGCCCTCTTCACTTCACCCTTAATCTTTGCTACTTCCTGGTCCTCAACAGTCACCTCTTCTACGATTTTTTCTGTCTGATTTTCCTCATTCATCAGCTCTTCAAAGTACTCTTTCCATCTTTCCAGCACACTTTTGTTATCAGTCAATACATTTCCCTCTCTGTCCTTTATCACTCTAACTTGCTGCACGTCTCATGCTTTTCCTCTTCTCTCTCTGCCTATGGACATGCCTCCTGCCTCTCCTTTATCGACCTCTCCTTCGACCAACAATAGTCCAATTTCCACCAGCACCCTGTTGGTTAACAGCACTGATGGCGGTTCGATTTATCCGGTATGAAATTTGTCTTTACGGTTTGCATTTTGCAAGTTTTATGCCGGATGCCCTTCCTGTCACAACCCTCTGCATTTATCCGGGCTTGGGACCGGCATGAGGGCGGACACTTATTTGTGCCCCCTTCATGGCTGCGTTAAACAGGTACTGTAATTCTGCTTTAAATAAAACATCCCATCCATTTAAATAGAATTGTTCCCTCAGCTGTGCATTGCGTGTGGGCGTGGCCCAAGTTTTGTGTGTGTGTGTGTGAGAGAGAGAGAGACTGCCTACAGAGTCAGAGATGAAAGTAGTCTTTAGTTTTTAGTTTAGTTTTTTGAGTTGTTTAATTCAATAAATGTTCAATAAATGTGGTGCATGTGAGCAAAACGCAGCTCATCTGGACCTCCGATCCCTCAAGGAATCAAGTTAAAGTTGAGTTTGGACCTGTGATCTGTTAAGCAGGGAATGTGCTTTGAATTCCACGTCTTAAAATGCTCTGGTGTCCTGCTTGTGAGCATGGCCCAGAGCACCACAATAAACATTTAATGTGTATACAATACACATTCCATGCATACTGTATTGTGTGTGTGTGTGTGTGTGTGTGTGTGTGTGTGTGTGTGTGTGTGTGTGTGTGTGTGTGTGAGAGAGAGAGACAGAGAGAGACAGCTGTGTGTGTGTGTGTGTGTGTGTGTGTGTGTGTGTGTTAATAAAAATGTTTAATAATGGTTTAATTAATAAATATGCTAATAGAATGGTTCAATATGGTCATAAAATGTTTAAATGGTTGAACAAATAATTTTTTTTACTTTTAACACATATTTCATACAAAAATGTGTGAACTTTTATCATTCTTAAAGGGTTTATGGGGTATTCTTGGGAGCTTTAGAACGAATCAGGCGTTTTACATGTAAAATGCACCCCTACTTACGAAACTCCCGCGTTACGGAAAAGGCGCTGGAACAGATTAATTTTGTAAGCAGGGGGCCGATTGTATAAGATGCATGATGCTAAAATGTTATGATGTTTGAGAGCTGCTCTAAACTGTCACCTAATTGCATAAGTAGTATTGTCCTTGAAACTTCACATGAGTATTGCACTGAAACATTAGTATTGCACTTAATCATGAGTATTGTACTGTCCAGGAAGATGTTCTGAAGGATGGTTATTTAGTCAGGTGGTGTGATGGTGATGGGGTGATATATTTAACAGCTTTAGGGTAAAAGCTGTTCATGAGTCTGTAAGTTTTTGTTTTTAGTGTCCTGTACCGTTTTCTTGAGAGAAGTGGGGAGAAAAGGAGTGTCTAGACTGTGTGGGGTCCCTGATCATTCCACTGGCTCTCTTCTGAAGTATGCCAGTGTAATTGTCACTGAGGGAGGGTAGTGTAGTTCCAAATACCTGCTCTGCCATCTTCACCACGTGCTGCAAGGCTTTCCTGTCCTCTGCAGTACAGCTGTTAAACCACAGTGTACAGCAGTAGGTCAGGAGGCTCTCGATGACAGACCTTGGGGGACCTGTGGAAGCAGTGGACTGAGTCTGGAGTAGAAACATCAAGAGCCACTGTGCACAGGCGTGTGCAGGAACTGGGCTGCAGGTGCCGCATTCCCCAGGTCAAGCCACTTTTGAACCAGAAACAGCGGCAGAAGCGCCTGACCTGGGCTACAGAGAAGCAGCACTGGACTGGTGCTCAGTGGTCCAAAGTACTTTTTTCGGATGAAAGCAAATTTTGCATGTCATTCGGAAATCAAGGTGCCAGAGTCTGGAGGAAGACTGGGGAGAAGGAAATGCCAAAATGCCTGAAGTCCAGTGTCAAGCACCCACAGTCACTGATGGTCTGGGGTGTCATGTCAGCTGCTGGTGTTTATCCACTGTGTTTTATCAAGGGCAGGGTCAATGCAGCTCGCTATCAGGAGATTTTGGAGCACTTCATGCTTCCATCTGATGAAAAGCTTTATGGAGATGAAGATTTCATTTTTCAGCACGACCTGGCACCTGCTCACAGTGCAAAACCCACTGGTAAATGGTTAACTGACCATGGTATTACTGTGCTCAATTGGCCTGCCAACTCTCCTGACCTGAACCCCATAGAGAATCTGTGGGATATTATGAAGAGAAAGTTGAGAGACACCAGACCCAACACTGTGGATGAGCTTAAGGCCGCTATCGAAGCATCCTGGGCCTCCGTAACACCTCAGCAGTGCCACAGGCTGATTGCCTCCATGCGACGTCGCATTGAAGCAGTCACTTCTGCAAAAGGATTCCAACAAGTATTGAGTGCATCACTGAACATAATTATTTGAAGATTGACTTTTTTGTATTAAAAGCACTTTTTTTTTATTGGTCGGATAAAATATGCTAATTTTTTGAGATAGGGATTTTTGGTTTTTCTTTACTTTTTTTGGCAAAATTATCAATATTAAAACGATAAATGGCTTGTACTTCAGTTGTGTGTAATGAATCTAAAATATATGAAAGTCTAATGTTTATCAGTACATTACAGAAAATAATGAACTTTATCACAATATGCTAATTTTTTGAGGACTAGTATATATATATATATATATATACACATATATCATCACACTGTTTCCGCCGCCTTGCATTCTTCCCATAATGCATCTTGGGGCAATACATTCCCAAAAGAAACAATAGAGAAGTACCAGAACTAGGGATGTCTTTTATCGCCGATATAGTAATTATGTTGATCGATAATCGATACCTATAAAAGGGATATTGATACTTCTAATGTTATAGCTTCCTGTGTTCATGACAGCGTCTGTAGCAAATTCCATTTTCAATGACACCCCGAGTAAATGGTACGTCCCGCCTCTCTGTATGGTAAATGGTACGTCCCGCCTCTGTGTATGGTAAATGGTATGTCCCTGCTTCTCGTGTGCCGTCAGAGTGCATGTTCTCAACAGTACGGAATATTTTGAACAAGAAGAGACACTTATCACCGGATAATGCAGATATGTGCATCTTCTTGCATCATAATTATGAATTGTAAAAATGCATAATCTCTTAAATTTTTCAACTGACAAGTGTTTGTAAAATAGAAACAACTTACTTGAAATTAACCAGTAAACATGTGTTCACATATAGATTTGTTAAATACAAAAAAGTGTTAATTAAAATCTTGTTGGTCGAAAACTATTTCCTGCCTTTTATTTCAGATTTGTCTTTATAAATTGGTCACTTTATAAGAAAATATTCAATGCATTATCCAAACTACTGTAATATATCTTAGTCTGTTCTATTTAATGCATTTATGGAACAGTACAGCAATATTCCAATGTATCGATATATTTTTTATCAATATATCGATACCAATAATAGGTTTTCAATGACACCCCTAACCAGAACTACATAATTTATAAGGGAACATTCTCACAGTTGTGGGCATATTAGGAAATGATCAGCATTGGTACTCTGACTGATCTGTAGCCCTACAGTCCCAAAGCAGTGTGGTATATAAAATCATATTTTTGGGGGGATCTTCTGTTCCAGTCATTACACTTGGCCCTGGTGCTAGTCATCGAAGTCCTAACATGTTGACATTTTTTTTTTTTTGCTACCTACACATAAACTATTATTTTCACACATGAAACTTTATTCAATACAGTTTTTATTCATCATATTTGAATATCTGAGTCACACTAACCTGCTGCACGTCCTTCCCATCTCTATTTCTCTGCTGTGCCAACCTGTATAAATTATTTTGTCCCTCCTTACTGTCCAACCTACCATACAAGTCATCATACGCCCTCTGTTTGGCCTTTGACACTGCTACCTTTACCTTATGTTGTGCCTCCCTGTACTCCTGCTTACTCTCTTTGATACTCTCTATGTCCAACTTCTTTTTAGCTAACCTCTTCCCTTCCAAACACTCCTGCACTTCCTCATTCCATCAACAAGTCTCCTTATCTACTTTCCTTCCAAAAGACACACCAAGTACTCTCTTACCTGTCTCTCTGAGCACTTCCTGACCACCCAAAGCCTGTTTCAACTCCGCCTTGAAGACAACATAACACTCTTCCTTTTTCAGCTTCCAGAACTTTGTGTTCTGCTCTGCCTTTGCCTTCTTCACCTTCCTCACCATCAGTGTCATCCTGCACACCACCATTTTATGCTGCTTGGTAATATTCTCACCCACTACTACTTTGCAGTCACTGACTTCCTTCAAATTACATTGCCTACACAAGATGTAGTCTACCTGTGTGCTCCTACCTCCGCTTTTATAAGTCACCCTGTGTTCCTGTCTGTTCTGGAAGAAAGTATTCACCACAGCCATTTCCATCCTTTTTGCAAAATCTATCAACATCTGTCCTTCTGTGTTCCTGTCCTGGATACCAAACCTGCCCATCACTTCCTCGTCCCCTCTGTTGCCTGCACCAACACGTCCATTGAAGTCTGCCCCAATGACCACTCTTTCACCTCTGGCGGTACTCTGCATCACTTCATCTAACTCACTCCAGAATCTCTCCTTCTCTTCTAGCTCACATTCTGCCTGTGGGGCATAAGCACTAACAACATTGAACATCACATCTTCAATTTCTAACTTGAGACTCATTACTCTGTCTGACACTCTTTTCACTTCCAGAACATTCCTGACAAACTCCTCCTTCAAGATGACTCCTACTCCATTTCTCTTCCCATCCACACCATGAAAAAACAGCTTTAACCCTGCTCCTAAGCTTCTAGCCTTGCTACCTTTCCACCTGGTCTCCTGAACACATAGTATGTCCACCTTCCGTCTCTGCATCATGTCAGCCAGCTCTCTACCATTTTCTGTCATAGTTCCAACATTCAAAGTCCCTACGTTCAGTCCTAGACTCATGCCTTTCCTCTTCTCTGTCTGCCTACGGACACGCCTTCTGCCTCTCCTTCTTCGACCAACAGTAGTCCAATTTCCACCAGCACCCTGTTGGTTAACAGCACTGATGGCAGTCGTTAACCCGGGCCTTGACCGATCCTGTATGAAATTCGTTTTGATCATTCGCATATTTATATTGGCACAAGTTTTACACCTGATGCCCTTCCTGTCGCAACCCTCTGCATTTATCTGGGCTTGGGACCGGCGTGAGGATGAACACTGGCATCAAGCAATTTACAATATTACAAGTACAAATCGGACTCAAAAAAGTTGGCACACTACACTAATTGTGAATATAAACTGAATGCAATGATGTGGAAGTACCAAATTTCAATATTTTATTCTGAATAGAACATAGATGAAAGGTCAAGAATTTAAACTGAGAAAATGTATCATTTTAAGGGAAAACTTTGTTGATTTTAAATTGCATGGTGTCAACAAATCTCAAAAAGGTTGGGACAAGGCCATTTTCACCACAGTGAAGCATCCCCTATTCTTCTTACAACAGTCTGCAAACATCTGGTGACCATGGAGACAAGTTTCTCAAGTTTAGAAATAGAGGTGCTGTCCCATTCTTGTCAAATACAGGCCTCTAACTGTTCAACTGTCTTGGGCCTTCTTTGTTGCTCCTTCCTCTTTATGATTTGCCAAATGTTCTCAATTGGTGAAAGATCTGGACCGCAGGCTGGCAATTTCAATACCTGGATCCTTTTCCTCCGCAGCCATGATGTTGTAATTAATGCTGCATGTGGTCTGGCATTATCATGTTGAAAAATGCGAGGTGTTCTTTGAAAGTGACGACGTCTGGATGGGAGCATCTATTGGTCTAGAACCTGACTGAACCTTTCTGCATTGATGGTGCCTTTCCAGATGTGCACGCTGCCCATGCCACACGCACTCATGCAACCCCATACCATCACAGATGCAGGCTTCTGAGCTGAGCGCTGATAACAACTTGGTTTGTACTTGTCCTCTTTAGTCCGGATGACATGGTGTCCCCGTTTCCATAAAGAACTTCGAATCAATATTCATCTGACCACAGAGCAGTTTGCCACTTTGCCACACTCCATTTTAAATGACCCTCTGCCCAGTGAAAATGCCTGCACTTCTGGGTCCCGTTTAGAAATGGCTTCTTCTTTGTAGTGTAGCGTTTCAGCTGGCAACGGTGGATGGAACGGTAGATTGTGTTCACTGACAATGGTTTCTGGAAGTATGGCTGAGCCCATTCTGTGATTTCCCTTACAGTAGCCTTCCTGTTTGTGGTGCAGTGCCATTTAAGGGCCCAAACGCTTTGTAATTTTTTGCTCGGAAACAGCTTTCTGATATTGCTCCACTATCTTTCTGCACAACATTGGGAGAATTGGTGATCCTTTACCGATCTTCCCTTCTGAGAGACACTGCCACGCTGAGAAGCTCTTTTTATACACTGGTCATATTGCCAGTGGACCTCATTAGTGGTAATTGGTCTTCCAGCTCTTGCTTATAAGTGGAATTGACTTTTCCAGCCTGTTATTGTTACTTGTACCAATTTTTTGTGGATTTGTTGACACCATAAATTTTAAAATCAACATATTTTTTCTTAAAATTATACATTCTCTCAGTTTAAGCTTTTGGCCCGTCATCTATGTTCTGTCTGTCTGTCTGTCTTCCTTTTGGCATCTATGTTCTATTTGTTATAAAGTATTGAAATTCGGCACTTCCACATCATTGCATTCCGGGTTTTTTTTTCACAATTTGTATAGTGTGCCAACTTTTTTGGAATCTGGTTTGTATATTTGGGGAAGCCATAGCCTAAAGGTTAGGGATGCTGCTTTGGGAAGAAAGGTCACTGGTTCGAAGGAAAAATGCGTGGCAGTGGGGGAGTGAGCTACATCTTCCCTTTCTCCACCTTCATGGCTGAAATGCTCTTGAACAAGGCGCCTAACTCCCAACTACTCTCCAGTAACCCCCAATGTGTGTGGCACCCCCTCCCTGCTCCAAGTGCTTGTGCTCACTTTGGACGTGTTAAATACAGAGGCAATAATTTCGCTTGTGAAAAATGTTAATACAATATATCAATAAAAAAAATCAAAATATTATGAATAATGTACTTATATTACAACTTCTTCTTCTTCTTCTTCTTCTTCTTCTTCTTCTTCTATCCTTTTGGCTTTTTCCCGTTTTCAGGGGCCGCCACAGCGAATCATCTGATTCACACATTTGATTTGGCTGACACAACCCTTTTAACAAGAGACAGAAACACGCTGATGGCTTTGCAGCCTACTCTTTTTACGAAAGTCAGGAATGGTTCTTTTACATGCCTCTCACCATAGACAGTGAGAGACATGGCTGGCCTTTGATAACCCTGTTAGCTGCACTGGGGGAACAGTAGAAACCTTGTGGAGACTTAAACCCCCCACCTTAGGATCAGTGATCCTGCACCCTAACCACTAGACCACCACTGCCCATACAACATAGTAACAAAAAGTAAAAATATGAAATGAGCTCTTTAGCAAGCAAAATTTTAATTAGAAACAATACTTATAATCCAAACACTCAACAACCTTTATCAGGAACTTAATCATTACTGGCAAAACATTGTTATAAATACTAATATTTCAACATTTTAGAAATGTACAAACTTTGGAAAAAGTGTGATAAATACATTGTAATTATATAGATTCCTGTATGAATTGCAGCAATTGATAAGATTTTATTAAAAAATATACTGATTAGAATATATACAGTTTACTCTATATGAAAAGCAGACAATATTTCAAGAGTCATTTATGCAAAAATAAAAGGTCACTCACTTTCCATAACCGTATCCCAAAGCCAGTATATGCTGATAAATATTTCAACAAAAACACAGAATGTATCACATACCTGACTTTGAAGTGCTTGTTGCTGGTAAAGGGATATCCTGGTCTTTGTTTGTTCATCGGTTGTGGGACTGAGAGGTTTGGGATCTGACAAGGATCTCTGGACATTTTTCATTGGACGGGGTAAAGTCTGGTGCCTTTGTGGTGAATCAGTTGTAAATGACTTCTGCTGTGGAGTAACATGGGCTTTATTTAGCCTCTCACTAGAAGAGAAGGAAGTCTCTATTACACGGTGGGGTGATGAAGGAGATACAGGAGAATACAACACATGAGGGGATTTGGGTGGTTGCCGAATAACACTGGACAGTGATTCATTGTGCAGATGGTGCTGATGGTAGCTGATGTCCAAAGGGTCTGGTTTACGTCTCTCAAACTTTGAAACACCCTGTTGACGAGAGGATAGGAGAGGATCTGCTGACCCCACAAGTTGTGCACTGCTGGAATATGGGCTAATAGTAGTAGCCACATTAATCTGTGGAACTACTACACCTTGAGATTGGGACTCAGGGTCAGTTTGACAAGCTAAGCTTTGCCCCTTCTGGGTTCTCTCTGGACCAGAAATATAGTGGACAATCTCAACTTTGTTGGGATCTGATGCAGTGACATGTATAGCTGGGGAGTTCTTCCCTAGCTGATCTATTTCTGTTTGACAAGAGCAATCCTGAATAGTTTGGATGGCAATACTGGATGAAGAAACTTTGGCAGTTAGAGTTGACATTTCAGTTTTAGGATCAGCACTTGATTCTAAGTGTCTGGAGAACCGAGAACGTCTCCGTCTTACAGGTTGTTCCCATTCTGCCTTATCTTCATCATCATCTGTCTGAACACTGCAATCCACACTGCGTCTAGTCCTTCTTCTTCTGGATATTAAACATCTTTCCTCTTCATCTTCATCATCTGTTTGTATGCTGCTGTCTACAATTCTAGTGGGCAGAGAAAACATTGTTACCTCTCCCTCAATACCATCTTGTAGATGAGGCATTGACCTTTGTTTCCGTATTGACCTATTATCAGCCTGCCCCTCATTATTCCTCAAACACATCTCTGATGCAGAGTAAGGCAAAGATTGGAAAGGCACCTGAATATCACCATGTTGCATATCTGGTGGCAGGTCTTGTGGTTGAAAAATTCTGCTACTTTGGTCACTTATAATTTGGGCACTACTCACTGCAGCCACAGCTGCAGTCTTTTGTCTCTTTTGTTCCTCAAGATGCTGTTGAAGCTGTTGCTGAAGAGAGTGTATCTGGTCAAGCTGCTGCTTTTGTTGAGCCAGTTGCTCCCTCTGCATAACCAGTTGGCTTTCTCTCTCAGCTTGTTGTTGCTGTAAAACCTGCTGTTTAATGGTCTGCAGTTCCTGAATCTCTCGCTGCACAAGTATATGCTCTTTTTCCCGATGTCGCTGCAATTCTACACGTTCTCTTTCAAGCTCCTCCTGCAGCCGCAGCTGTCTCAATTTTTCTAGCTCTATTCTCTCTCTCTCTAATTGTAATAATGTTTCCTGTTGGTGATGCATGCGTTCTTCTTCAATTTCCTTTTCCTGTGAAAGATCACCCAGAATTGAGGCAGTGGATGTTGTTGATTGTGTAAGAAGTGGTGACTGGGTTGAAACAGACAATTGTGGAAGTTGACTGTGAGTGGCAGGATAACACTGCGCATTAGATTGAGAAGGACTCTGTGTTTGAAGATGGTGCTGAGAAAGATTTAAGGGCTGCTCCTGAGATTGGATTGTACTATCTGGAGCAACTACTTGAGTTGGTCTTGTTGTGGTTATAGTACTCTGTACAGCAGAAGACTGAGGTAGTGCTGTAGATGTCCCCATATCTGTAGAGCTCACTAAAGACTTTCCAAGATAGATTGGAGTGTTCTGCTCTGTGATCATTGTAACTGGGTCAGTCACAGTAACAGACGTTCCTGTAACTGGAACATGAGTAGATGTTGGTAAACAGTAAGGTGTCTGTCCTATGAGAGGCATCCTGGGGGAGATAGGCATTCTGTTAAGGCTGACCAGAGGCACTGCTGTCATTTTTGGTGTGAGGTATGGTCTGTAAACACCTCTCAATAATGGCCTCAGTACTGATGCAGGCTGAGTTGTTATTGGTACAGTGGATGCAATGGGTGTGTTAATAGTTGAATAAATCATACCATCAGCTGATCTAATTGCTGATGGGTACATGGCTCTTAGGCTTGCTTGTCTTGCATTGATGAGACTGGTAAGAGCTTGTGAAAATGGTTTTCCATCAGGAAAGTATATAAAGCTGGGTCTAGGACTTTGCTGCACATTAATTCTGCCTGGTATGCCACCTCCTCTACCTGGCTGCAAGAGATCAGGGTTGCTGCTATATCTATCCATCGAATTGAGAGCTGCACACATTCTACTAATCTCTTTAGCTGTAGTCACACTATACTGGGCAAGGTTAGACTCTGGTAAACTAGAAAGGTCACAGGATGAGTATCCATAATCTGAACTTATGTTGGACAGGGAACTGTACCTGCGTATTGGAATAGTAGGACCTCCCACATCACCCTGACGAAGATCTGTGTAGGAACAATATTGGAGTCCCATTTCAGTAGGTCCTCCATCATAGACATGCTTAACTGAGTTTAAACCCATGGATAATTCCACAGAGGATTGCATATCAGGCTTAGAAGAATAGGATTGTAACCCTGCTTCTGCAAGGTTGGTCTCAGACAAGGATGATTGTAGCCGGCCAGGAAAAGGGAGTGTATATGATTTCAAGGGAAAATCATGATAAATTTGTTTATCTTGCTTCGGCTCTATTGGATCATAGAGCTGTGGTGGTGCAGAGGGAGGCCTAAATGACTCACTAACACTTGTTACATCTGCCTTTGGCTTTTGGGAAAATGGTTCCACACAACTACTACCAAAAGGCAAGTTATAAACTACATCACAGCAAGCAAACTGATTCTCTTTCTTGACTGGTCCAGTTAAATCCCTTACATCATGTATTTCTTCTGATTTGATCAACTGTGTAAGAGGTTTTCCTTGCACAGTACTTTCCATCTGAACCATCATAACTTGAGTTTGAACAGGTGATTTACTCTTCAGCTCCACAGAACTGCCAATGTTATAAATCCCAGGTGCTGGAGATACTGCACTGCCAACAGGGGGAATACTTGCTTGGGTGACACTTGGGTCTTTCTTTATCAGTGGAAATTGATTTGATAGATTAAGCTTTGCTAAAGAAGAAGCTTGCTGTTGTTGAAGTTGATGATGTTGCTGAAGTTGCTGCTCTAAAAGCTGTTGTTGATGTTGGAGCTTCTGCTGTTGCTTTAGCAACTGCTGTTGTTGGATACTAAGATCTTCCAGCTTGGCATCAATATTTGGTATTGACGGGTCAGTCAGTTGATGTTTGTTCTGTACAAAACACACCACTGTTCCCATGCCCTGGCCCATGTCTGTTCTGTTCTGAAGGGGATCACAATAAACCATAGTTTGTTTGGGTTGTGATATGAACATTGAAGCAGCAACAGTCACACTGACTGTTGTTGCTGTTGAAACAACAATATGGGGCTGCTCCTGTGCATTCAAGTTCATTACGAGAGGCTGGAGAGTTGTGGAATGGTGAAGAGGACTCTTTTCTGTACTGTTTGCATATTTTTGAGACTCTGTAGCCAACGAAGTCAACTCCAGTACTTGATCAGTCATAATAAATGAAGAAGGCTTAGTGGCAGTTCTGAGGTCTGCCAAACTTGCACTGTGTAACTTCTGACCTTGCTCAACTCTTGACGTGCCAGGGACTGTGGAAATATGACACAGAGATATGTTTTCCATTGAAAGTGATCCACAACCATAAGAGCCAGTAGATGACACCATGCTTGTACCAACATTAACTCTATCAACTTTGTGGGTTCTGTAAAAGCCATGCAGAGGTGACTGCTGGTGTGGCGGTGTATCAGGAGGGCTTACAGGTGGTGAATAAGCATCAAATGATGATGGGTGAGTAAACTTTGTTGGTGAAGATAAAGGTGAGGTGGCAGAATTAACAGTAATTGGTTTTGGATGGGTAGTTTGCTCTGATCCAATTGTTACTACCATAAAAGTGGCATCCTGGGAAGACTGCTGTCTTAACAGCCGTGGTGAAATAGACTTATGAGGTGATTGAGTAGCCTTTGCCATAACAGGAGATGAGAGACAAGAAACTTCACCAAGATGTTTCACTGGGGGAGAGAAAGTCTGAGTAGAAAATTCAGCTGTTTTCCTGGAGTGAGACCTGGCTGGTATATGAGTTGGAGGTGAAGTAGGAGAAAGTGGTGGACTGCCTTTATAGTATGAATGCATATTATGAGAGTTCAATTCAGTGAAGGACTCCATCTGTGTTGCACTATCTCTTATTTGGACTTTGTCTGAGGCTCGTCTTCCCTCTCGTTGATTGTAAGCCTGAGAGATTTCAGATATTTTGTTGGAAACACTGGAAGTCCTTGAGGTTGCAACAGAGCTGCTTGTATGTCGGCTATACAGGGTGGACTGCTGCGAAGTCATTGTTTGCATAGTAGTATACTGTGAGGCAGCATCCCAGGCAGACACTCCATATGCAGTGACAGTAGTGGCAGCAGTTGAGGATATCATGGCATTTTTGACAGCATGATTCCTAATTCGATCTTTATTCCCATCCTTAGAAAAGTGTTGAGTTACTCTGACATCGGGTATTCGTCCTCCAGTACCAGTTTCTGAAAATGATACTGGGGCTGAGAGTTGTGTAGGGCTTGTGCCAGGGGTGAGAAGGGCATTGCTCTGCTCTAGGAGTTTGGCAAAAGCTGATCCTGTGTCTAGCAATTGCTTATCTTCATAAGACACATCCATTTCCACTTGATCATCCAACTGCTTGGTAATGTCTTGTGAAGTCTGACGTATTTCTTCATAGATATCACTTGCGTCCTCATTGTCATAGCTTGTGTCATCTTGGTCGATATACTCATACTCATCTTCATATTGCTGTGCATTTCTTCGGTCATTTTCTTGATAGGTGCTACTGCTATACAGTTGTGCTGACTGCTGTTGCTGATGCTGCTTTTGTTGTTTCTGTAACACCTCTGCTTTTTTCATCATCTCCTCATAAACTTCCTCTGCACTCTTTAGGGGCTTTCCACTTGAGGTGGTAGATATAACTGCAGAACAAGATGTATTCTCTGACTTTTCAGTAGGAGAATACAGTAACATGAATGTAGGTAGGTTGTACTCACTTCCAGATTTATAGAGCTTTGATGACATTTCAAACCCTTCAGCCTCAGAGTCAACTGAAGGTGAGTATTCTGAGCAAGAAGAGCGATGAAGTTCCTCCATTTCAGCAGCTTGTCTTAGCTCCTCTGTTGGGGATGCATCTTCAATAGGGGATAGGTTGCTTGGAGGAGTTTTAGACCGTTCCCTTCGTCTCTGTGCCCTCAGCTCTTCTTTATCTCGTTTAGTTTTTCTGGCAGTACTACGTATTCTTTGCTGCTCCACTTCTCTCATTTTTTCTTGCTCTCTAAGGAGTTCTTCTTCCTCCCTCAGCTCATCTTCCTCTGAGGAGTCTTCTATGGTGGGCAGGAGGGGGCCATGAGACCGGTGCCGAGCTTTCCTCTGTTGCTTCGCCTCTTCCAGACGTTGTCTCCTGCTGGGACTGCTATCACTATCATCCTCCATGGAAGACACAGAAGAAGGAGATGTTCCTGAGTTATAGCTGGATGTTGTAGGAGGGAGAGTGGAGGAATACTCCCCCCTTGTTCGTTCCTCTGGGGAACCTGTAAGACTTTCCATTTCAAGTTCAGGCTCTCTGTCCAGACTCAAATCATTTTCATTATTTAATTCCATGTCCCGGCTGTAACTGTTAGTGTTGTTCAGTTCAATAGTTTTGAATCTGCGTAGGCCTCCTTTTAAGCCAATCAGGTCCTCCTCGCCTTCCTCAGCTGAACCCTTGTAGATTTCACAAGTATTTTTGCTCTCCTCTTCAAAGCTGCTTGAATGGTGAGTCAGACGACGTTTTTCCTTCCCTGAGTCACTTATGTGCTTATGTATTATTTTTGGCTTTTGATAACCAAATCCTTCATCATCTTCCTCTTCTTCTTCTTCTTCTTCATCCTCGTCTTCTACCTCTTCCTCATCCTCTTCATCCTCATTTTCATCTGCACTCATCTCCATGATTTGCCGTCGCATAAACTCTTCATCAGTTATATCAGCAGACTCAGGTTTTTTCTTTTTCTTTGCCTCTCCAACAGAACCTACTGTTCTGAGCTCTTGTTTGGCCTCCCAATCCATCGGGTCCTCCTCCTCTTCCAGGATATCCTCTAAATCTTCATCTGAGTCATATTGTTCTGGATTTAGTGATAGTGATTGAGATCTGTGCTTTCTGTCATCAGTGTCTCTGTGGTGCCGTTCTCTACCACGTTGTTTGTCCCAGGTTTTCTCTCCTTCAGAGAATACTTTTGATTCTAGTAGAGGCCGCATGGAGCTCTCCAGTTTAGTTATCTCAGAGGGGCTAGGTGGGGTAACATTCCCAGACATAATCTTCTCACTTAACTTGATTTCTTCTTCATGGATAAGGCCAGTAATTTCACTGTGTGAACTTGATATCCCATCTGAGGAGTAGCCTGTATCACTTAAGCTTTGTGGACTCCGCGATAGGTCATGTGTGCTGTTTGTTTTGCTTGCCTCCTAAGGAACATCAGAAAATATAAAATGCAAATACAATTATTTTAGATGCCATTTGCATGCTTATCTGATAACTCATGTCAGTTCTTGGGTTAATAAGTAATGCAATGAGAACATACTGATTCTAATTAAGACTACCATTTAGGTTTATTTAAGTTCCTTATTTCAGGGTTGAGAATGTGAAATGTACAAAAATCTCAAAATTAGCTGGGATCTGGGGGTCTGCCATGGGCTGCAGGGGAATAGACCCATTAGGGGACCAGGGGGTAAAGACCAAGGAAGCTTATGTATTTCGATGATGTGATAACATGAAAAACATTAATATGAACTAAATATAGCTATTAGTGTGGAAATAAATACGCTTTTTTGGTAGACTACCAGGTGAGAATGTTCCCCACATTTAAAAATACGTTTTCATGTATCTGTTCAATTTCTGAAATGAAGCAATACCATTGGATTTTCTTTATGCTTTCTTATATGCACATACCAAGATATACTAGTCCTTCTCAAAAAATTAGCATTTTGTGATGAAGTTCATTATTTTCTGTAATGTACTGACAAAAATTAAACTTTCATATATTTTAGATTCATTGCACACCAACTGAAATATTTCAGGTCTTTTATTGTTTTAATCCTGATGATTTTGGCATACAGCTCATGAAAACCCAAAATTCCTATATCAAAAAATTAGCATATTTCATTCGACCAATAAAAAAAAGTGTTTTTAATACAAAAAAGTCAACCTTCAAATAATTATGTTCAGTTATGCACTCAAAACTTGGTTGGGAATCCTTTTGCAGAAATGACTGCTTCAATTTGGCGTGGCATGGAGGCAATCAGCCTGTGGCACTGCTGAGGTGTTACAGAGGCCCAGGATGCTTTGATAGCGGCCTTAAGCTCATCCACAGTGTTGGGTCTGGTGTCTCTCAACTTTCTCTTCACAATATCCCACAGATTCTCTATGGGGTTCTGGTCAGGAGAGTTGGCAGGCCAATTGAACACAGTAATACCATGGTCAGTAAACCATTTACCAGTGGTTTTGGCACTGTGAGCAGGTGCCAGGTCGTGCTGAAAAATGAAAATCTTCATCTCCATAAAGCTTTTCAGAAGATGGAAGCATGAAGTGCTCCAAAATCTCCTGATAGCTAGCTGCATTGACCCTGCCCTTGATAAAACACAGTGGACCAACACCAGCATCTGACATGGCACCCCAGACCATCACTGACTGTGAGTACTTGACACTGGACTTCAGGCATTTTGGTATTTCCTTCTCCCCAGTCTTCCTCCAGACTCTGGCACCTTAATTTCCGAATGACATGCAAAATTTGCTTTCATCCAAAAAAAGTACTTTGGACCACTGAGCACCAGTCCAGTGCTGCTTCTCTGTAGCCCAGGTCAGGCGCTTCACCGCTGTTTCTGGTTCAAAAGTGGCTTGACCTGGGGAATGCGGCACCTGTAGCCCAGTCCACTGCTTCCACAGGTCCCTCAAGGTCTGGAATCGGCCCTTCTCCACAATCTTCCTCAGGGTCCGGTCACCTCTTCTGGTTGTGCTGCGTTTTCTGCCACACTTTTTCCTTCCCACTGACGTCCCACTGAGGTGCCTTGATACGGCACTCTGGGAACAGCCTATTCGCTCAGAGATTTCTTTCTGTATCTTACCCTCTTGCTTGATGGTGTTAATGATGGCCTTCTGGACAGCAGTCAGGTCAGCAGTCTTACCAATGATTGCGGTTTTGAGTAATGAACCAGGCTGGGAGTTTTTAAAAGCCTCAGGAATCTTTTGCAGGTGTTTAGAGTTAATTGGTTGATTCAGATGAGCTCGTTTAGAGTACCTTTTCATGATATGCTAATTTTTTGATATAGGAATTTTCTCCCAATATACCACCCTGCTGGCTTCCCATTGATTAGGAAGGATGACATAGCTCCCTCCCATTAGCGATCTCTCAACATCCTGCTGGCCTCCCATTGACTCGGAGGGATGATGCTGTCGTTCCAACTTTGTTCAAGCTTGTGTGAACTGTGTTCATGTTTGTGTGTCATTCCAACTGTATTTTATGGCTCAGGCTTTTAACCTTCCATAAACATTTGTAAGATTATAACTCTGCTAAGAAGACATGGTCATCACACGCGCACACACACACACGCACGCACGCACGCACGCACGCACACACACACACACACACACACACACACACACACACACACACACACACACACACATATATATATATATATATATATATATATATATATATATATATATATATATAAAAAACAAGACGTTGTGGAGACAAAGTCAGAGAGGCTAGATTGAGATGGTTTGGACATGTACAGAGGAGGGATAGTGGTAGTCAGATGCTGAGGTTGGAACTACCAGGCAGAAGGCCTAGAGGAAGACCAAAGAGAAGATTTATGGATGTGGAGGACCTGAAGATAGTTGGTGCAACAGAAGAAGATGCAGAGAATAAGGTGAGATGGAGGCAGATGATTCGCTGTGGCGACCCCTGAAGGGAACACCCGAAAGGAAAATAATAATAATAAGAGCTTCAATCCCACCAAAAATCTGCCCATCCAACGAGCAAAATTTTGATTTACGAGTTCTGCTGGGGAAATGGCTTTTCCCAGCCAATTTGCCTCGTATCCTTCTGCGTGTATTCCTCCGCGCTCGGAGAACACCTTGTGGGAGCTCACCACGAGCTTTTCCTCGCTGGCATTTGTAGCATGCACATGCATATAATTCTCCTGCTCCTCCTTTGTTATGCACCACCTCCTGCCTGCCCACGTGACATCTTTGCCGCAGTCGATGATCGGAAGGGTTAGTTGACTGTTTATTATTGTTTTATTATTATTTATTATCTATTATTATTAATTATTAATTGACACTTTACACGCGGGAGGTGGTAAGATGTGTGAAGGTAGCTCTCTAAAAATTGTAAACTTTAACTAAGATTTTAGTTCAAAGTTGAATGAAACCTTTTTGGATATTTGTTTGAACACATTATTAAAGTGTCTGAGACAACATTGTGGGCGAGTATGCCTAATCAAAAAGACAAAAACCGTGGGAAAGCAAGATCTAAAACAATCAATCAAGGGAAGGAAGCCATTTCTGGCGGCGATCCAACTGATGAATCTCTAACATGTACATTATGCACCAAGGTTTTTACACAAGTTAGTGATAGACTTATTGAATGTGAAAGATGTAGTTTGTGGTTATGCTTCAAATGTTCCAAACTGTGAGTCCCGCTTCTAAAAAGTTTTTCCGAAAGAAAAATTTCAAACTTTAACCGAAAATTTTGCAGCGTGATTGTTGAAGTTTACAGGATCATGCGCGGAACGTTTCGGTGGACGAATCTACGTCAACAGCACGAACGGATAATATAATATAATATAATATAATATAATATAATATAATATAATATAATATATAATATGATATAATATAGTGCAATTACGTTTATTGCAGTTATCTACTGATTTATTTATTGTATTATTATTATTATTATTATTATTATTATTATTATTATTATTATTACTTTTGTTGTTATTATTGTATTATTTACTGGACTTTTTATGTGTTTATTTTATAGCAATTTGTGTGTTGTTGATTTGAGCCTTCTTTTCTGTTTGTAACTTGACTCCTTGAAAAACCGCACAAGAATTCCTATTTGTGTAAAAAACACAAATGGCTATTAAAAATCCTGAATCCCGAACAGAATGAGTACAGTAGGCCCTCGTCATTCGGGGGGTTCAGTTCCGGCCCCTCCCGCGAATGAAGATAATCCGCAGGTTCTGTACCCAGAAGTGAAAGCCTGTGTATCATATTACATGCGCGAATGATCAACCAGAAGTAAAATACTATATGTCTATTACATGCGCTAAAATATGCTTCTTAAACACACTCTATAGACAGTCTTACTCATTAATACAGTATTAATGTAGTAAAATGTAGTAATAATTAAGAAAAACTTAATTGTTTACTGTGACATTTATTGATAATAAAATATAAACATTATAAAGCACATATTATATATAAATAAAACATATTCTGAAATAAAAAAATAAAACATTCTGACAAGTACCCTCATCATAAAACTAAATAAAAACAGTAGCAAACTTACTGGTTTTCGTTGCAATTATTCACCGAGTTTGGTACAATACACACTATAATCCAAACACCAGAAGAACGGCCGTGAAGTAGTCTCTCCATTTTGGATACTGTTTTGATATTAAAATGCTGTTTCAGTGAATAAAATAAAGGTTATGGAGACGATATGCTCGTAAACAATGCAGGCTAGTTGCTAAGGAAGATCTGAAACGAGCACACTGATTGGTCAGCTCGGGCTTGCACATGCGCGGTGCCCGTCACATATTAACTTCCGGTTTACTTCCTGCTTCTGGTTTCACTGCATGCTGAATTTATCTCCGTCTTTCTCTTCAATAACAGTCATTAAGTTTATTTATAAGATTGTGAACACACATAATTTCTGGAAAAGGAGAGTGAAATGTCATCCGTGATTCCTAGCAGCATTAGTATAGATGTTAAATTCGATGCAAGAATTGGGCTTTGAAGATGCCGGAATGCTTGGCGTTCTTGAAGATTATTTCGCCGGTGAGTATTTTTCTCTGCATGCAAAATTCGATGATGGAATGTTTTTGATTATTTGATTTGTGTGTAATCTTGTCTGGACTGGACATGCTGGATTGTTTGTTTGTTTATTTTGGTACGAAAATTGGTGAAAACGTTAAAAATACTTAAATGTTTCATTCCTTTTACAGATGAACAAACTGATGATGATGATGATGTCAGCTGTGTTGATGAAGATTTTGATTTTGATGTTGATGAAGAAGAGCATCTGTTCATAAAAGTGTGCATGAGTGGTGTTTGTGAAGATGTGATCCTTTCTGCTGAGCAGGATATAGATTAAGCTGATAATGCTGAGGGCAGAGTTGATGAAGCTGACTTGTATAAAGAGATCAGAGTTTTGTTATATGTTTTTCCTATATATAGTTTTTTTTTTTTTTTTATTTCAGTGTGATTGTTTAAACCTGAAAGTGTTTTTTTCAATCAGTATCATTTGAAGACATTTGAACCTTTATATAATGGTCGAAAAGATACATACTGATCTTATTGGAATAAACAGAAATGAAAAATAAGTCTTTTTTTTTGTTCATTTTTGTGGGGTTAACACAGTGACTGCTGGGTTTAAAATGGGCCTGTCAGATTAAATTGAGGATGATTTCTCTTATTTCCCCCCTCATACGTCTTTTGAAATTTTTAGTTGAATGGTGATACAAGAAATAGCATAGCTCGGTCAGTTTTCAAGGTATTGACAACATTTTTGCTGCATTTTGCAGGTTTGGGCCTCCTCTGTATGACTGTGTAAAAACCTAGACCCTTTGGTCTTCCTCTAGACCTTCTGCCTGGTAGTTCCAACCTCAGTATCCTACTACCAATATACTCACTATCCCTCCTCTGTACATGTCCAAACTATCTCAATCTAGCCTCTCTGACTTTGTCTCCAAAACATCTTACATGTGCTGTACCTCTGATGTGCTCATTCCTGATCCTATCCATCCTTGTTACTCCCAAAGAAACCTCAACATTTTCATCTTCGCTACCTCCAGCTCTGCCTCCTGTCTTTTCCCCAGGGACACTGTTTTTAAATCATACAACATCGTTGGCCTCAACACTGTCTTGTATATGTTTCCTTTCATTCTTGCCGATTCCTTCCTATCACACATCACACCGGACACTTTTCTCCAACCATTCCAACCTGCCTGCACACGCTTCTTCACCTCTTTTCCACACTCTCCATTGCTCTGGACTGTTGAGCCTAAGTACTTAAAATCCTCCACCGTCTTTATCTCTCCTCCCTGTAACCTCACCGTTCCTCTTGGGTCCTTGTCGTTCACACACATGTATTCTGTCTGACTGAGACTAACCTTCATTCCTCTCCATTCCAGGGCATACCTCCACCTCTCTAGATTTTCCTGAACTTGTTCTCTGCTCTCACTACAGATCACAATGTCGTCTGCAAACATCATAGTCCATGGGGAATCTTGTCTAACCTCGTCTATCAGCCTGTCCATCAGCATAGCAAACAAGAAGGGGCTCAGAGCTGACCCTTGATGCAGTCCCACCTCCACCTTGAACTCTTCTGTCACACCGACAGCACACAGTCTTACATCTCTCATACATGTCCTGCACCACTCTAACATGCTTCTCTGCCACTCCAGACTTCCTCATGCAATACCACAGTTCCTCTTTCAGCACTCTGTCATATGCTTTCTCCAGATCCACAAAGGCACAATGCAGCTCCGTCTGACCTTCTCTGTACTTCTCCATTAACATCCTCAAGGCAAACTCTGCATCTGTGGTGCTCTTTCTTGGCATGAAACCAAACTGTTGTTCACAAATGCTGACCTCTGCCCTTAGTCTAGCTTCCACTATTTTTCCCATAACTTCATCGTATGGCTCATCAACTTTATCCCTCTGTAGTTGCCACAACTCTGCACGTCTCCCTTGTTCTTAAAAATGGGCACCAGCACACTTCTCCATTCCTCCGGCATCCTCTTACTCTCTAAGACCTTGTTAAATGTATTTGCCAAAAGGTCTACTGCTACCTCTCACACTTCCATACCTCCACAGGTATATCATCAGGACCAACTGCCTTTTCACTCTTCATCCTCTTCAATGCCCTCCTCACTTCACCCTTACTAATCTTTGCTACTTCCTGGTCCTCAACAGTCACCTCTTCTACTCTTTTTTCTCTCTCATTTTCCTCATTCATCAGCTCTTCAATGTACTCTTTCCAGCACACTTCTGTCATCAGTCAATACATTTCCCTCTCTGTCATTAATCACTCTAACTTGCTGCACGTCCTTCCCATCTCTATTTCTCTGCTGTGCCAACCTGTATAAATCATTTTCTCCCTATTTACTTTCCAACCGAGTATACAAGTCATCATACGCCCTCTGTTTGGCCTTTGACACCGCTGCCTTCGCCTTACGCTGTGTCTCCCTGTACTCCTGTTTACTCTCCTCGGTTCTCTCAATGTCCCACTTCTTCCTAGCTAACCTCTTCCTTTGTACACACTCCTGCACTTCCTCATTCCACCACCAAGTCCTCCTTGAAGACAACCCGACACTCTTCCTTTTTCAGCCTCCACAACTTTGTCTTCTACTCTGCCTTTGCCTTCTTCACCTTCCTCACCATCAAAATCATCCTGCCCACCATCATCCTATGCTGCTTGGCAACACTTACCCTCTACTACTTTGCAGTCACTGACTTCCTTCAAATTACATCGCCTACACAAGGTGTAGTCTACCTGTGTCCTCCTACCTCCGCTTTTATAAGTCACCTTATGTTCCTGTCACTTCTGGAAGAAAGTATTCACCACAGCCATTTCCATCCTTTTTGACAAATCTACCAACATCTGTCCTTCTGTGTTCCTGTCCTGGATACCAAACCTGCCCATCACTTCCTCGTTCCCTCTGTTTCCTGCACCAACATGTCCATTGAAGTCTGCCCCAATGACCACTCTGTCACCTCTGGGGGTACTCTGCATCACTTCATCTAACTGACTCCAGGATCTCTCCTTCACTTCTTGCTCACATCCTGCCTGTGGGGCATAAGCACTAACAACATTGAACATCACACCTTCAATTTCTAACTTGAGACTCATCACTGTCTGACACTCTTTTCACTTCTAGAACATTCCTGAAAACTCCTTCTTCAAGACGACTGCAACTCCATTTCTCTTCCCATCCACATCATGAAAAAACAGCTTAAACCCTGCTCCTAAGCTTCTAGCCTTGCTACCTTTCCACCTGGTCTCCTGAACACACAGTATGTCCACCTTCCTCCTCTGCATCATGTCAGCCAGCTCTCTCCCTTTTCCTGCCATCGTTCCAACATTCCAAGTCCCTACTTTCAGTCCTAGACTCATGCCTTTCTTCTCTTCTCTCTGCCTACGGACACGCCTCCCGCCTCTCCTTCTTCAACGTCTTCGAACCACAATAGTCCAATTTCCACCAGCACCCTGTTGGTTAACAGCACTGATGGCGGTCGTTGTTAACCTGAGCCTCGACCGATCCGGTATGTCATTCTTTCTTGTGATTCACATATTTTATTTGCCATTTGTTTTACGCCGGATGCCCTTCCTGACGCAACCCTCTGCATTTCTCCGGGCTTGGGACCGGCATGAGGGAGAGACACTGGTTCGTGCCCCCCCACGGCCTCATTGCCACCACTGCCCTCATTTTATATATATATATATATATATATATATATATATATATATATATATATATATATATATATATATATATATATATATATATATGTGTGTGTGTGTGTGTGGGGGTCGTGGCTATGGCTAGACCTTGCCTGGAGCCGGTCTAGAATAAGAAAAATTAGGCGCTTCCTTCCCTCCACTAGCTTGGGTAGATACCTTGGGCAAGTGTTAGCACATCCTTAGCCTCTCTTACCCAGGGTTACGGTCCCACTGCCTTGTGGTGGCTAGGGATTGCCAAAGGCTAAGGAAGCAACCCCGACAGAAAAGCCGGAGTGGAGCCCCATAAGGCAGTTTTGACGCTGTATTATCTACTGCCAACTCCTGCAGTCGACCTGGTTCCGAACGTACTGGCCTTGCCTTTCCTTCGGACTTTGCCAGCAAGACCGAGAGGGGGATTCTGGGAGTTGGGCAAACCAGTATCTCCATATCAACCGTCCAGGCAAGCGCATGGAGAGGCAACTCCAGCATGCCCTAAGGCTTCCCAACACATGGAAACAAACCGGGGAGTGGCAGTTACCGGTTTTAAGTCACGGCTTGATTGGTGTGAAGCCAGACACCAGGGGCCATTCCTGACAGTGGGAGGGGCTTTTTTTACCCCATTGGATAGCTACCGCCCGCTTAAACTAGGCAGCCCCCAGTCAATAAGGTGCTTTCCCGCCACTGCCCGACTGTCTTGTTGGGGTGAGCAGGACTTAAGTCTGGAAACAGTCTGACAAGCGGGCTGCGACTTATTCACCCAAGAATCAAGGATCCATTAGAAAAAGACCAGCTCTTACACTTGGGAGTTGGAATGTCCGAACGATGCTGACCAGACTTACGAAGGACATATGCGACATTGATGGGGCACGCAAAACAGCTGTCATCAGCAGAGAATTGGCTAGGCTCAAAGTTGATATTGCTGCTCTACAGGAAACGCGCATAACTGGTTGTGGAAGTCTAACGGAAAAGGAATACATATTTTTCTGGCAGGGCAGAGATGAAGATGAGCCTAGAGTACATGGAGTTGGTTTTGCTGTTAGCAACAATCTAGTACAGATGGTGGAATTAGGCTCAACCAAGTCTGAGTGCCTCATACACATATAATTCAATACCGATCTAGGTCCTACCAACTTGCTTTCTGTCTAAACTCCAACCCTGACTTCGAGACCCGATGCCAAGGATACCTTTTTCAGCCAATTGGATGATGCTATTAAACATATCCCAAACAACGAAGTGCTGATTCTCCTCGGCGATTTTAATGCTAGAGTGGGCAATGATCAAGGCTCCTGGCCCGATTGTCTTGGTCACTTTGGTGTTGGCAAATGCAATGAAAATGGTCAACGCCTTTTTGGAGCTTTGCACCTATCATCACCTCTGTATTACAAACACATTCTTTGGCATGAAGCTGCACCATAGGTCCTCATGGATGCACCCCAGATCTAAAAACTGGCACCAACTCGACCTCATCATCTCAAGACGGGAACACCTTAAAAACATTCGTACTACAAGGGCATACCACAGTGCTGATTGTGACTCTGATCACTCCCTTGTCTGCATGAGGATCCAGTTACACCCAAAGAAGTCCCATCGCGTCAAACAATCTGCTACACTTCGTATTAATGCTTCTGCCACCGCCATCCCTGAAAATGTCTCTATTTTCAACGACATTCTGAGCTCGAAACTCGGAGACTGTCTGGAGCTTAACACAGAGGACCACTGGAGCCATATCAAGGACACCACCCTTGCTGCAACGTTAAAGGCCTTTGGCAAGAATGTACGCAAAATTCAGGATTGGTTCAATGCAAACATCGCGACTCTTCAGCCACTCATCAAAGCAAAGAGGAATGCCCTGCAGAACTACCAGCGAAATCCATCATCTAGTTCTTTGGGAGGCCAGGCGTCGTGCGAATGTGAAATGCAAGATCTGTGCTAACAACTTTTGGATGAATCTCTGTGCAGAAATCCAGTCAGCTGCTGACACTGAAAATTCTAGGGGCATGTTGGGTATCAAGAAGGCGATTGGACCTACACAGTCCAACTCCTCACCACTCAAAACATCAACTGGTGAAATCATGACTGATAAATCAAGACTGATTGGAGTGCTGGGTGGAATACTATAACGAGCGCTATGGTAGATCGAGCTCTGTCTTACCCTCTGCCCTTGACTGTATTGAAAGGCTTCCCATTATGTTTGAAATAGATGGGCTCCCCACCAATGAAGATCTCTCAATCAGTCAATCAGTCACATATCGTCTGGGAAGGCCCCTGGGCTTGATGGTATCCCGGCTGAAGTCTTCAAATGCAGTGGAAACCAACTGCTCGACAATCTTCACCAGCTACTCTGCAAATGCTGGGAAGAGGGATATGTTCCCCAGGAGATGAGGGATTCTATTAACTCAACCCTATACAAGAACAAGGGAGACCGCAGTGATCGTAACAATTACCGTGGCATCTCACTTCTGCGCATTGCTGGAAAGCTGTTTGCCCGAGTAGCATTATACCGCCTTCAAAAGATCGCTGAAACGGTGTACCCTGAATCCCAGTGTCGTTTCCGCTCTAATCGGTCGACTGTGGACATGATCTTCTCCTTGAGACAGCTCCAGGGGAAGTGCAAAGAGCAACAACAGCCACTCTACATTGCATTCATCAACTTGACAAAGGCGTTTGACCTTGTTAGTAGAGATGGCCTTTTCAAGATTCTGCCCTTACTTGGCTGTCCTCCTAAACTCCTGAGCTTCGTCAAATCGTTCCATGATGGGTCTCAGGTATAGTTCAGTATGACAGGAACAGGTCTGAGACATTCATATAAACACCGGCGTAAAATAAGGATGTGTGCTCGCCCCAACTTTCTTCAACATCTTTTTTTCAGTTCTACTGAATTATGCTTTCAAGTCCCTTGAAGAAGGCATCCTGATACGATCTCATTCTGATGGTAAACTTTTTAATCCTGAGAACCTTAGAGCCAAGACCAAAGTGCGCAAGGTAGCCATCCGTGATCTTCTCTTTGCTGACGATATTGTCCTCGTTGCTCACAGCGCTGAAAAACTCCAGCTCCTCCTCAATCAGTTTTCTGACACATGTGAGGCTTTCAGACTTACAATCAGTCTAAAGAAGACGAAAGTCATGTGCCAGGCAAATGCAGCCACGTCTGCCATAAAAATCAAATATTACACCTTGGAAGCTGTCATGCAGTTTACCTATCTCAGCTCCACCACCTCCAATAACAACTGTCTTGAAGTGGAGATTGGAAAGAGAATTGGTAAGGCTGCAACCTACATAGCTAAGCTGTCTGCCTGTGTCTGGGAGAATAAGAAGCTAACTACCCAAACTAAAGTTGCTGTGTATGGTGCCTGCATCGTGAACACCTTATTGTTTGGTAGCGAGTCTTGGACTACTTAGGTTAGTCAGAAGAAGCGCTTGAACATCTTCCACATGAGATGTCTCCGTCGCATCCTCTCCATCTCATGGACAGATAAGGTCTCTAACAATGAGGTACTTGCAAGAGCCAATATCCCCTCGATGTTCACCCTGCTAAGACAGTGCAGATTGAGGTGACTTGGTCATGTGTACTGGATGGAGGATGGGCAAATCCCTAAGGATCTGCTGTATGGCGAGTTGGAATCCTGTTCGAGGCCTATTGGCAGGCCTAAGCTGCGTTTCAAGGACATATGCAAGAGAGATATGCTCGCCACTGGCCTACCAATAGATAACTGGGAGCTACATGCTGCAGATCGGAGTGATTGGAGGTCTGTGTGAAGTTTGGCTCTCCAGGCGGGAGAGGAAAGGCTGAAAGCTGAGGCTGTTGATAGGAGAGCTAAGAGAAGAGCAGAAATGAACAAAGCAATGTGTGTTCCAGCGGCATGTGTCTTTGCGTGTAGTGGATGCGGCCGTGTCTGCCGTTCTAGAATTGGGCTTTTTAGCCACGAGAGAACGTGTTTGTCGCAATTGCGCTACTCATGGACATGAAAGTCCGACGACTGCCTACTACTATATATATATATATATATATATATATATATATATATATATATATATATATATATATATATATAATTTCAATGCAATGCTAAAGATGAAGCTTAGCCATTAGTTGGTTATTGCTTTCAGTTTAACTCGAATTGTTTTCACACATTAATTATTGTTTTAGTGAGCAATATTGTTTCCAAAATGTAAGAAGCAGATATAAAACCGTTTAAATACGTCTCGGCAGTTTTTAGGTATTGTCTTAAAGTGGTAATATAACAAAAAATAGTATATTTGAACATGAGGACCTGCATTCACTGGGCAAAAGAAGTTTCATATACATTAAAAAACTGGAAAAATGGAAAACTGTAAGTTACATAGATATTGTAAATTTTCTCATCCATCCAAGTAGTGTGTATAAAAATGTAAAGCATAAGTCTAAGACTTGATTAACTTCAGTTGCTTCCAAAAAACATGCAATCTGCTAGTGTGAATCTAAGATAACACAGTTGATAAAGGTTTTAGCACTATGCTTGAAATAGTGTGTAACAGTACTAGGATCATGATTTTCAGATGTTTATATTTATAGTACCTGATATATCTGATAAACATAACACTTCCTGATATAGGAACATGCCATTTAACATGTTCTTATATAGTATAGTATAGTATATAGTTGGTATACTTAGTATAGTTGGCTCTACTGATACAGACAGCCATAATGTAATTTATTTCTCATTAAGCTTTTGAGATTTTGCACCCTGATTTTGAATGACCTGCTGATAATTTATCACTACCTGCAGGGTTTATATGACCTATACTTTACCATGGCTCACGTTCTACTAGAACTGCTGTGATATCAATTGAAATCAACTTTATGAATTTTTGAGCCTCCAATAAAGAATGGTTGCATCTTCAGAATTTAGCAGTTACCATAGACACAAGTGGTGAAATTGAACTGAACAATTCCCATGATGCTACAGATTTAGAATGAGTCTTGTTACATGCTTGCATCTTCATTGATATTCTGGGCTCACTTGTATGAATTGAAACGTTTGACATAAGGTACATACAGAAAAAGGTAAACTGAAGTGTGTCATTAGCATACATTTCACGAATAGAAAGTTACACGCTCATAGTTAAATCAGTTGGACTAAAATTGCTCCATAATTTAATGTTATACAACAGTTTCATTTTGTTTTATTTGTTTAAAACATTTTTGACACTTAAATTTGTGCCTGTTATAAAAGCCCAACTTAACCTTTTTACTCCACTGTGTAAGGTTATCATCTGTGATGAATATTATGAAAATACCCAATAATAATTATGCAATATTATGTCTTATTTTGTAAAATCTTGTACATAGAACCTTTTTTTCAGCAATGTGTTTATAAAGTTGGAGCTGCTCTACAATGCTTTGCAAGACAGAAAAAACAAATACAGAATTACCTCATAATATCTGCTTCGCTGGGAGTCCCTTTTGTCATCTTTGGTCGTTGTGGTCACAATTGGTTCTATAATTTCTTTCTTATAAGCAGATTTTGATTCTTCATTGATAGCAGAAACATGTTCAGGCTCACAAATCAATTTTTGCATAGTTTTGTCCTTTTTTTGGGTTTCACTAAATGATTTTTTTTGGGTAGAAGTTGAAAAGGACTGTGAGAATGGTTTTGTATCTCCAGCCAGTTTTACAGTTGCAGTAACAGGTGCAGCGTCATCATCTGCTGGGGTTTTCTGTTGCCGTAGCACTGCACCGGACCCTTCCTGTTGATTAGTGGGTACTTTCTGAGGTGTTGGCTGTGGAGCAGGTGGCTGATAAGCCAGGACCTGGTGCCGGGGTGAAGTCACTTGGTGTTTTGGCGATGGATAAGGAACATGAAGAGGGGAGTCATCAAGTCCACCGGACATTAGCCTTTGTGTCTGACAGTTAAGACAGAGCCATTCTTTTTTCTAGAAAAATAAATGAATAAACAAATGAAACACTGTGCAATTGGAAATAGGTATTATGTTAAGATGTCAAAAAAAAAAAAAAAAATCAAAGTTCAAAGACAAATTGTGAGGGGCAAAAAGGAAATAAAAACCCACTGAGATCTTGTGTTATGACTATGATATGTAAAGATGCATTTCTACATACAAACTCAGAGGACAACTTTATATTTGGGTGTAAAGGAAGAAAGGGAAGCATTTTTATTTTTATTTCGAACTAACATTTAACAAGACAGATAATTCATTCATAAAGGTAAATGAGTTTAGCTTTGCATAGCAAATTGTTATGTATATGTTACACTTGAGGTCTGTAATAATTACTGCTTATTACACTGTGCCAGGATAAATAAAGTTTAATGACATACTAAATAATATTTGTCCTTTGTTAATTAAGGAAATTTTAAATCAGCTCTTACCCTTATTAGCTCATATTCAAAAACACCCCATAAACCTGATTTCTTTAATTTCACTTACTCGTTTGCCAAACCACTTAATACTACTGTGTGAAGAGTTTATGCCTTTCATAGCCAATACTGGGTGAAGGCAAGATACCTTTTGCTGTGAGGCTGACATACTAACCACTACGAACTTGAAACCCGACATTCTTTCAGTCGACTGAGATAGGCATTGGGAATAAATCGATGAATAAATGAATTTCAGCTTTGGTTTTCAAACCATCACACGTTTTCCAACATCATTTTATGAGATTTCTTGTGGGTTTTTGTAAATTTTAGTCAGGCTTGGAAGTTTTTCTTTGGATTTTTTTTTTTGGTTTTTGCAGTCATTAACTTAGTTTATAACCAGCTTAATTTTAATTAGGATCACAGGGAGGCTAACAGCCATCTCAATTAATTGTTCATGAGCACGGGGTACACCCTGGACAGTGTGTCACGCCATAGCTGAGCAGAAACATTCTGACAGCCATCCAATGGCTTACTTTTTTCGAACAACAGAAATGGTTCTTTTACATGCCTCTCACTACAGACATAACTGGTCTTTGATAACTAACTTAACTGCACTGAAGGGGCAGGGACAACTCAGTGATAGTGGGACTTAAACTCCTGACCATCTGTACTGATCAGTAAGCCAGCACCATAACTAGAGAGCCACCACTGCACTGCTTTTTTTGTTCATTTGAAAGGTATGTGACACTACACATGTTGTACACAACAGTACTTGCCAGAAATTCCTTTAACGCTTTTAATGTTGCTCTTGGTCTCTTGGTAGCCTTCCAGATCTTATCAGTTTTGGAGAAACGGTATTAACAATTTCCTCCAGGATAAAGTATTTTGATTCTGATGATTGATTCTCGCTATTGTGCAAGATATTTTCCGCTAACTGGTGACTTTCATGCTCAGTGATACAAAGCCCTGTACTCTGGTATTTTGTAACAGCACTTTTAGCCTTGATTACAGTACATCAGGGGTCACCAACAAGGTGCCCGCGGGCACCAGGTCACCCACAAGGACAACATGAGTCACTCGTGAGCCTGTTTAGGGGGAACCTATGGCTCGAAAGCCAGATGTGGCTCTTTTGATGCCTGCATCTGGCTCTCAGATAAATCAGGTGGCCTTTCTTAACAGAATAACTAATACATAATTTCACTGTCATTTAAGTAAAAATACATAAAAAAAAGCCATCAAATAAAACAAAAACATAAATAATTCTCACGCATTTTAATCTTTACATCTATTTTCAATGCCACTTGTCGCTGTGGCGTGCAGCAGAGAGCCAATCCTTTCTGTACTCTAGTGTGTGGGTAGGGCCGATACCTTGAAACTCTAATTTTATTGGATTATATGCAACAGCTGTGCAAGTTGTTTTTGGGTAAAGAGGTAAATTTCCTTCGTTTTGATCAGCTCATGTGCAAGAAGTCAAGCACAGCTGGCAAGCAAAACACAAATGGACAGAATGAAAAACTTCAACCCACAGACCAGCTGATTGCCTTGGGACAAGCTTCCTGTTACATAAACACTGCAGTTCTATCGTACTGACCATGGCTCCACATGCGTACGCGAGCAGTCCTTCTCACATCTGAAAAGCATCAAGACCAACCTGTGGTTATGTTTAACAGATGGAAGCCCAGACCCCTGCATGAAGCTGAACCTCAGCACGTATCAACCAGACTACAAAGCTATCAGCAAAACCATGCAGCACCAGAAGTCGCATTAATAGTAAGAAGTACTTTTCTTATTAATAAATAACTTCGTCATAATAATGTTGTTTAAAATAAATTCAGAGTCATATTATACTATAAAATTGTTGGTCTCAGTATTAATGAATATATTTGGCTCTCAGGGGATTAGATTTTAATTTATTTATTTTTTTGGCTCTCTTAGTCAAAAAGGTTCCCGACCCCTGACATAGATGAATATCATTAATTATTAATAATAACATATAATTAAAGGTAAACTGAGCAAATTTGTCGTGTCACAAGTGTGTATCGACTGGGTAGCCCTTCACATTAAATGGTACCCAAGAAGTAGCTCTCAATTTCAAAAAGGTTGGTGTCCCCTGCAGTACATAAAATTCATAGCCTAGTTGCCTCAGTTGGTCATGTCAAGCCTCAGCAATGTTAGAACACTCACAAATGGTGCTAGGTCAGTGAAAAAGACTGAGTTACTGATCAGAAGGTTAAGGGTTCAGGCCCCTGGATCACTAAACTGGCACTTTTGGGCCTTTGAAAAAGGTCCTTAAATCCTCAACTGCTCAGATGTATAAATGAGGTATAAATGAGGTAAAAATGTGAGTCACTCTGAATTAAGACATCTGGCATAAATGCAAATGTAAGTAAGAACTGTCATGACAGCAGACAGTGGCTTGTTTTTACACAAGTCAGCCAATGACCACAGTGTAGAAAAAGCGATTTCAGATAGAAACCTAATCAATAAAATGTAAAATAAATTATAACAGTGGTACCTCACTTTACGAAATTAATCCGTTCCAGAGCGTTTTTCGTAACCTGCATTTTTCATAAATTGAACCGCATTTTACATGTAAAACGCTTGATTCATTCCAAGGCTCCCAATACTACCCCCTAAACCCTTTAAAAATTAAAAAAGCATAACTTTTAAGACCTCCTTCACCTGCTTCAATATTGTACCGATGGTAGATGAGTTTGGCCATATTCCTTTGTGATATCATTTGAGACGTTTCTTCTTCTCACTTGCACTGGAAATCACACGTGCATGTGTGTGTGTGTGTGTGTGTGTGTTGGCCATGTCTTCTTAGCAGAGTTATAATCCTGCAAACGTTTATGAAAGGTTAAAAGCCTGAGTCAAGAAATAAAGCATAAAACAATAGTAACTCTGTCCTTTACACGAAAAACATCATGGTAGATTCAGCTCCATAATAGGCAATGGGAGGTAGCGGCGTCATCCCTTCTAGCCAATGGGATCCCTGTCCAAGATGGCGTCAGGCGGACCTGTCCAAGATGGCGCTCGAGTGAAGGCGACATGAACGACAGCTCAGTTGTTAGCCAATAGGAGGCCAGCGGGGCGGGATGTTTGAACGTCATTGATGGGAGAGCAGCTCGTGCATTGTTTGAATGGTGCGTTTGAATTTTTTAGATGGCGCTTTCGTAACGTGAACTTGTTTCGTATACAGAAACAAAAAAATTTGGAAAAATGAATTTCGTAACCTGCATTTTTTGTTTGGTGAGAATTTTGTAAAGTGAGGTACCACTCTAGTTACAAGTAACTATTATTATTTACGAGATTTGTGTTACCATTCTGAGTAGTGGCGGCCCGGTGGTATGGTGCTGGTTTACCGAGCCTCAGTCTGGGGGTTCAAGCCCCATTGTCATCGGTTGTTACTGCCCCCCCGGCAGTGCAGTTATCTGAGTTATCAAAGGCCAGCCATGCCTCTCACTATCTATGGTGAGAGGTATGTAAAAGAACCATTGCTGACTTTTGTCAACAGTAGGCTACATAGCCGTCAGCATGTTTCTGCCTTGCAATGGTCCATACTCTCCCCTCGCCCAGAATCGTCTGGGATGGATGCCAGCCTCCCTGAAACCCTAATTAGGATTAAGTGGTTCAGAAAATGAATGAATGTTACCATTCTGTTCATCAGGCATCCACAAAACAATACCATGTATTTGCTGGTGAGTATTTTGTGACAGAATTATTAGGACATAATGGTGAGTAAGAGCATTTTACAGTTTGAGAATCAGGTACACAGCCACGCTAAAAACAATTCTGGTGCGAGAGAAATAGGAATGGGGATATTTTCACAAACCTACAAAAAAAGTATGACGGTTAAGTTATGTGCCAATGGCAAGGGGAATGTCAGTGCATAATCACAAAAACAAACATCAAGGGGCCCATTCAGTATGTCAACATCCTGCTGGTGCTGGTGCATGATAAGCATATTGTCAATCCACAGGCCCAGTTTGAAACCCAAGTAGGTCATTATAACTGTCAAAGATGTTATAAATTTAATTCATTTGTTTTTGTTTCTATAATTTGCCTTGGTGCAAAACACAGAGACAGCATATGTTTAAACTTTATTGAACAACCAAATAACACATCAGATTCTATTGCGAATCAGCATTATATTCTTGACAAACTCAATTAAATTCAATTTTATTTGTATAGTGCTCTTTATAACAGACATTGTGACAAAGCAGCTTTACACAGTAAAACAGTTAAAGTAGGGGCTTACAAAGTATAAAGGAATTTAAGCATTTCCTATAACTCAATATCCCCAATGAGCAAACCAGCAGCAATGCTGGCAAGGAAAGATCTCCCTTCGTAGTTGCGAGGAAGAAACCTTGACAGGAACCAGGCCTTGTCTTTCAGGTTTTGGTTGCCATTTAAAAGCATTTGTGATCATTTTAGCTGAGCAGCGCATCATCTTCTGCACTTTTTTATATGGTTTCCCCTATGGTTTTGTTCGCATGAACACTGTCTTGCATTTCTGCAGAAATGGACGGTGGCATAGTGGTTAGGACGGCTGCCTCACAGCAAGAATGCCCGAGTTCAATGCCCAGCCTGGCCTTTTCTGCGAAGTTTGCATGTTCTCCCTGTGTGTGTGTGGGTTTCCTCCGGGCACTTTGTTTTCCTCCCGCAGTCCAAAAAAAACAAAAAAATATGCACAGTAGGTTAATTGGCCTTTCAAAATCGACCCTAGGTGTGAATGTGTGAGTCTGAAATTAGAAGTTTCTAATATCTACATTAATAGATACAGAATAAATCATGTCAGTCAATATTTATAACAGTGAATGTTGTTGCTATATTAAGTTGTTGAATTTAATGTCCACAGGCAGGAATGATTTCTCATGTTGTTCAGTGGAGCATTTAGCATCAGTTTGTCGCTGATCAGCAAGTTGTGAAGCAGGTGGGAGGTATTGTTCAATATTGTCTTTATTTTGGACAGCATTCACTCCTCTGACACTCCCGTCAGAGAATCCGGTTCCATCCCCACAACATTATGGGCCTTATGGCTCAGTTTTTTCTGTGTGTTAGCATTTGTGACCTTCAGCCTGCTGCCCCAGCATGCAACAACAATAGTGCTGGCCACAACAGATTCATAGAACATCCTGAGTAATGTCTGACAGATGTTAAATGACCTTAACCGCCTCAAAAAATAGACATGGCTCTGGCCTTTCTTCTGTACTGTTCCTAATATAGTCCAATTTGTCAAAATGAACTCCAAGGTATTTG
The DNA here is from genome assembly GCA_024760905.1 of Plotosus lineatus. NCBI lineage: Eukaryota > Metazoa > Chordata > Actinopteri > Siluriformes > Plotosidae > Plotosus > Plotosus lineatus. The sequence continues at coordinate 30,832,669 of CM045729.1, read as the reverse complement.
GTATCCTCCACCATTTTGCAGCTAACTGGGTTATCAAAGGCGGGCCATGTCTCTCACCGTCTATGGTGAGAGGCATGTAAAAGAACCATTGCTGGCTTTCGTAATGAGTAGGCTGCAAAGCCGTCAGCGTGTTTCTGTCCCTTGCTAAAAAGGGTTGTGACAGGAAAGGCATCCGATGTAAAAACCTCTGCCAAATCAAACGTGCGAATCAGCTGATTCGCTGTGGCGACTCCCGAGTAAAAGGGAAAAAGCCAAAAGGAAGACAGACAGACCCTCACTGGAAACCAGGATCGCTGGTATATTAGATCTCCTAAAATCCACAATGGGTTCTTTAGTCTTTGTCACATGAAGCTGCAGATAATTCTAATAACAATCTGTGATGAAGGAATCCACCACAGCTCAATACTTCATTTCATCACCTCTACTGATATATCCAACGACAGCAGTCATCAGAAAACTTCTGAAGATGGCAGATCTCTGTGCAGTAGCTTAAGTACATTGTCTAGATGGTAAAGAGAAATAGAGAGAGAACGGACCTTTGTAATGCTCTGGTGTTACTGACCACTGTGTCTGACACACAGTGCTGCAGGTGCACATATACTGTGGCCATACGGTCAGATAGTCCAGAGTCCAGGACACATTCACCTGCGTCGACGTCAGCTTCTCACCCAGGAGGGTCAGCCAAATGGTAATTGAATGCACTAGAAGAGTTAAAAGTCATAAATCTTACAGCATTCACCAGCTGGTCCAGGTGGGTGTAGACATAGTTAAGCAGGTAGATGATGATGTCCTCGGCTCTGAGACGAGGCTGGCAGATGAACTGAAGCGGATCCATATGTTGCCTAACCATGGGTCAGAGTTCATACACCTTTTTTCAAGATGGCGCCGGGTGACCTGCAGCCAGTTACAGGAGCTCTTCAGTTTATTTTCCTTTTTTTTCTCTTTTCTATTGTATATAGGCGTGTTTCTTTATCTTTTTTCAAATTTTCTTTTTCTTTCTTCAATACTGCATCTGGGAAACCTACTTTTATGATGCTTTTGTTTTTCTGTGCACTTTTACTTTCACTTTTTGGATCGGCGTCAGGAAATTTATTCACCGACGGCTCTGAGCAACGCAGGTCTTACACACGTGAGACCCTCCTCGGCCTGCGCGCCCCCGCCCTCCTTCACGTGGAAAAGCCCGTTGTTCCTTTGGAAATACGGAGGAAAAGGAGAGGCTGCAAAGGGGGACGAAAGACGGGGAGGACATGTGTTCCCTCTGTCATCATGGGAAATGTCCGCGCGTTCGCCAACAAGACTGAGGAGCTGGCGGCGCTGACCCGGGAGTACCGGGACTGCAGCCTCATGTGTTTTTCGGAGACGTGGCTGAATGAACTCACACCGGACTCTGTGGTTTCTCTTAACGGATTCACACTCGCGCGTGCAGATCGGAGCGTTGCGGAGAGCGGTAAGAAGAAAGGAGGGGGTGTGGCGGTCTATGTGAATGAACGATGGTGCAACCCGGCCAACGTGCACGTGAAGGAGCAGCTATGCACGCGGGACCTGGAGCTGCTCGCGGTGAGTGCGCGGCCATATTATCTACCGAGGGAGTTTTCACACGTGATTGTGTTTTGCGTGTACATTCCGCCCTCGGCTGATGCGGCGGCCACATGTGAGCGTCTCCACAGCGCTGTCAGCCAGACACAGACTCGTCACCCCCGCGCCATGATTCTGATCAGCGGGGACTTTAACCACGCCCCTCTCTCCGCCTCTCTCTCGACGTTCACGCAATACGTGAAGTGTGCCACAAGAGACAATAAAACTCTAGACTTGCTGTGTGCTAATGTGAAGGACGCTTGCAGCTCCACCCCCTCCCCCCACTGGGACGCTCAGACCACAACCTGGTTTACCTGCTCCCCCAATACACATCCAGGGTGCGAAAGGAACCTGCACAGAAGAGGTCTGTGAAAGTGTGGACCGAGGAGACCAATGAGAGGCTTAGGGACTGTTTCCAGACCACAGACTGGAGCATGCTCTGTGACTCCTTTGATGATGACATCGACGGCCTCACACACTGTATCACTGATTACATGAACTTCTGCGTGGACAGCACTGTGCCAACACGGAGGGTACGGTGCTTCTCCAATAATCACCCATGGGTCACCCCTGAGCTTAAAGTCCTCCTGAACCAGAAAAAGAGGGCTTTCATCTCGGGGGATAGAAAGGAGCAGAAGAAGGTCCAGCGTGAGCTCCAGTGGAGGATCAGGAGGGCAAAGAAGGACTATAGGAAGAAGCTGGAGGAGAAGCTGGCTCAGAACAACGCGCGGGACGTCTGGAGAGGATTAAAAACCATGTCTGGATTTGGGCAGGGTGTCAGAGGGACAGCTGATGGTGACCAGCGCTGGGCGGATGAATTAAACTGTTACTTCAACAGGTTTGATTCTCCCCCCTCCCCCTGTGCCCCCTCCCCGTCCCCCCGTCCCCCTCTTCACACGTCTCCAGACCAGCAGACACCTCCCCCCTCTCCAGGCCAACTTCACTTGACTGCTACAGCCCGACAGACACATCCCCCTCCCTCTGCAGACATCAGACCAGGTGAGGAGACAGCTGAGGCGACTAAATCAGAGGAAATCTGAAGGACCAGATGGCATCAGTCCCAGTCTGCTGAGGACCTGCGCAGACCAGCTCTGTGAGGTACTATGTTACCTGTACAATCTGAGCCTCAGCCTGGAGAAGGTTCCCGTCCTGTGGAAGACCTCCTGTGTGGTTTCCAGTTCCTTATGAAGACCATGGAAAGGCTCCTCCTCGTACACCTCCACTCTGTGGTGAGCACCACCCTAGATCCGCTGCAGTTTGCCTACAAGCCCAACATCGGGGTGGAAAACGCCGTCATCTACCTTCTGCAGCGGGCACTCACCCACCTGGAGATCACTGGCAGCGCTGTGAGGGTCATGTTCTTTGACTTCTCCAGCGCTTTCAACACCATCAGGCCAGCGCTTCTGCGGGGGAAGCTGGAGGACGTGGGAAGGGATGGGCATCTTGCTGCCTGGATCATCGACTACCTTACTAACCGTCCACAGTACGTGCGGCTGCGCGGCTGTAAGTCAAAGGTGGCAGTCTGCAGCACGGGGGCACCGCAGGGCACCGTCCTCTCACCCTTCCTTTTCAACATTTATACCTCGGACTTCAGCTATAGCACAGACAGCTGCCACCTCCAGAAGTTCTCGGACGACTCTGCCATCGTGGGCCGTGTGTCAGAGGGGAATGAGCTGGAGTACCGGTCGGTCATCGTCGACTTCGTGGACTGGTGTGGGCGCAACCACTTGTGCTTGAACACTAGGAAGACGAAGGAGATGGTGGTTGACTTCAGAAGAGGCACACTAACACACACACACACACACACACACACACACACACACACACACACACACACACACACACACTCACTAGTGAACGTCCAGGGACAGGCCATTGAGATAGTGAACAGTTTCAAATACCTGGGTGTTCACCTTAACAATAAACTGGACTAGTCCCACAACACCAATGCCCTGTACAAGAAGGGCCAGAGTCGCCTCCACCTTCTGAGGAGACTCAGATCCTTCGGAGTATGCAGACCTCTGCTCAGGACATTTTATGACTCTGTGGTAGCCTCTGCAATCCTCTACGCTGCCATCTGCTGGGCCCCGGGCAGCACAGAGCGGGACAGAAAGAGACTGACCAAGCTGGTCAGGAGGGCCAGCTCTGTCCTCGGCTGCCCACTGGACTCTGTGGAGGAGGTGAGTGAGAGGAGGATGGTAGCAAAGTTCACATCCATCTTGGTCAACAGCTCTCACCCACTGCACCAGACTGTAGAGAAGCTGAGTAGCTCCTTCAGTGGACGACTGAGACATCCTCAGTGCAGGAAGGAGCGCTACCGCAGGTCGTTCATTCCCACCGCTGTCAGACTGTACAACGCCACTTTGTAAATGTCTGTGAAAATACCGGTTATGTGCAATAAAAACCCCGTGCACTTTAATCAGCCACATCTACCCCACTGACTGTGAACCATATCAACCCATCTACTCTGCCCTCAGATACATATACACTTGAATATAGGCCAGTCTACAAAGTCGTTCCCTTCTTTTCTTTTATTAATTTATACTATTTATGTATCTATTTATTTATTTACTTATATAATATATATGTATGTGTGTATGTTTGTATTTGTATCTATTTTTGCACCCCCTACTGATGGTACCTCAAGAGCCTGTAACAGTGAATTTCTCCATTGTGAGATTAATAAAGCTGTATCTTATCTTATCTTATCTTACACTATTAGTCTCTTGAGGGTCTTCATGCCATGTTAAGTCAGTGCTACAGGTTTTTAATCCTAAGGGCCACTGGGACATTGGGTCTTTGGTACAGGAAGTAGACATGACATTTTCCACTGCACTTGGACCCTTTGAAGATTCAGACTCGTTGTGAAGATGCAATGTAAGATTCCACAGAGCTGGGGCTGGGGGCTTTAAGGACATGGGAACTCACCTCGTCCTGTCCAGCTGCCTTGTCTGAGTGGAGTCTTTTCAGTTGTTTTTCAACCAGATTTGAAATGAATATGACAGATGGGAGAAAAGTGTCAGGTCCATCACAGAAAGCAGAGGTGCAATGAGGAGAGAGAGGGGGAGATAGTGGCATATCAGGGGTTTCAGGCTTGCTCCTGATTAGTTAAAGGGGTGCTGGGCAGTAGCTGTAATGTCTAATGTTAAAGAACATATTAGGCTCGTTGGCCATATCCTCACCACCCTCAGCTCATCTGCTGATGGCTGGCCTGAAACCAGTGATGGTCTTCATACCACTCCAAACCTCTCATGCTGTTCTGCTGAAGTTTCCACTCTAGCTTTCTCTTGTAATTGTCCTTTGCCTCTCTGATCTTGACTCTCAGTGAACGTTGGACCGTTCTGGCCTCCTCTTTTTGCCATCCCTAAATGTTTTCTTTTCACCGAGGAGGAATTTAATGTCTTTAGCGCACGGCCGCATCTAATGTGAGCGCATGGCCGTATTATCGACCGAGGGAGTTTTCACACGTGATTGTGTTTTGAGTGTACATTCCGCCCTCGGCTGATGCGGCGGCCGCGTGTGATTGTCTCCACAGCGCTGTCAGTCAGACGCGGACAAATGCTGACAAAACGCGGACCGCCATGATTCTGAACAGCGGGGACTTTAACCACGCCTCTCTCTTCACCTCTCTCCCAATGTTCACGCAGTACGTGCAGTGTACCACGAGAGACAATAAAATGCTGGACTTGCTGTATACTAATGTGAAGGCAGCTTACACCTCCACCCCCTCCTCCCACTGGGTCACTCAGATCACAACCTCATCTACGTGTTCCCCCAATACACACCCAGGGTGCGAAAGGAACCTGTGCAGAAGCGGTCTGTGAAAGTGTGGACTGAGGAGACCAATGAGAGACTTACGGACTGTTTCCAGACCACAAACTGGAGCACGCTCTGTGAGTCCTTTGGTGATGACATCGACGGCCTCACACACTGTATCACTGATTACATGAACCTCTGCGTGGACAGCACTGTGCCAACAACCTCCCGTGGGTCACCCCTGAGCTTAAAGTCCTCCTGAACCAGAAGAAGACGGCTTTCATCTCGGGGGATAGAGAGGAGCATAAGAAGGTCCAGCTTGAGCTCCAGTGGAGGATCAGGAAGGCCCAGAAGGGTTATGGGAAGAAGATGGAGGTGAAGCTGGTTCAGAACAATGTGCAGGACGTCTGGAGAGGACTAAAGACTGTTTGGATTTGGGCAGAGTGTCAGAGGGACAGCTGAGGGTGACCAGCGCTGGGCGGATGAATTAAACTGTCACTTCAACAGGTTTGATTCTCCCCCTCCCCCTCTGCCCCTCTCTGTTCCCCCCTCTTCACAAGTCTCCAGCCCAGTGGACACCTCCCCCCTCCCCAGGCCAACTTCACCTGACTGCAGCAGCCCCACAGACACAACCCCCTCTGCAGCCCACCCCAGACCCCCCTCCCTCACTTCATACCAGGCGAGCAGACAGTTGAGGCGACCGGATCAGAGGAAATCAGTCCCAGGCTGCGGAGGACCTGTGCAGACCAGCTCTGTGAGGTCCTCTGCGACCTCTACAACCTGAGCCTCAGCCTGGAGAAGGTTCCTGTCCTATGGAAGACCTCCTGTATGGTCCCAATTCCTAAAACAGTGCAAGCCAAGGAATCGGCCAACGACAGACCTGTCGCATTGACCTCCCACCTCATGAAGACCATGGAGAGGCTCCTCGACCACCTCCGCTCTGTGGTGAGCCCCATCCTAGACCTGCTGCAGTTCGCCTACAGGCCAAACATCGGGGTAGAAGATGCCGTCATCTACCTGCTGCAGCAGGCGCTCACCCACCTGGAGATCGCCGGCAGCGCTGTGAGGGTCATGTTCTTTGACTTCTCCAGTGCCTTCTACACCATCAGGCCGGCGCGTCTGTGGGGGAAGCTGGAGGACACAGGAGTGGACGGACATCTTGCTGCCTGGATCATCAACTATCTCACTGACCGTCCACAGTACGTGCAGCTGTGTGGCTATGAGTCAAAGGTGGTAGTCTGCAGCACGGGGGCACCCCAGGGCACCGTCCTCTCACCCTTCCTCTTCACCATCTCCACCTCGGACTTCACCTAAAACACGGACAGCTGCCACCTCCAGAAGTTCTCAGATGACTCTGCCTTCGTGGGCCATGTCTAAGAGGGGAACGAGCTGGAGTACGGGTCGGTCATCGTCGACTTTGTGGACTGGTGTGAGCGGAACCACCTGTGCTTTAACACTAGTAAGATGAAGGCGATGGTGGTCGACTTCAGGAGAAGGACACCAACACACAATGGTGAACATCCAGGGACAGGACACTGAGACAGTGGACAGTTTCAGCAGAGACATAGAGATGGACAAAATGTGCAGCAAGTTAGAGTAATTAAGGACAGAGCGGGAGATGTATTGATTGATGACAGAAGTGTGCCGGGGCTGATGAAGGAGGAAAATGAGAGAGAACAAGGAGTAGAAGGAGGTGACCGTTGAGGACAAGGAAGTAGCAAAGATTAGTAAGGGTGAAGTAAGCAGGGCCTTGAAGAGGATGAAGAATGGTTGATCCCGATGACATACCTGTGGAGATATGGAAGTGTCTAGGAGAGGTAGCAGTAGACTTTTTGACAAGAGCATTCAACAAGGTCTTAGAGAGTGAGAGGATGCCGGAGGAATGGAGGAGAAGTGTGATGGTTCCCATTTTTAAGAGTGTCGAGTTGTCAAGGAGCAGTTGAAACAGGCTTTGGGTGGTCAGGAAGTGCTTCCAGATGACTGGACAACTACATCTAATGTGATCAGGGAGACAGGTAGGAGAATACTTGGTGTGTCATCTGGAAGGAGAGGAGATAAGGAGACTTGGTGGTGGAATGAGGAAGTGCAGGAGTGTGTACAAAGGAAGAGGTTAGCTAAGAATAAGTGGGACATAGAGAGGACCGAAGAGAGTAAAGAGGAGTACAGGGAGACACAGCGTAAGGCGAAGGCAGCGGTGTCAAAGGCCAAAAAGAGGGCATATAATGACTTGTATGCTAGGCTGGACAGTAAGGAGGGAGAAAATGATTTATACAAGTTGGCACAGCAGAGACATAGAGATGGACAAAATGTGCAGCAAGTTAGAGTAATTAAGGACAGAGAGGGAGATGTATTGACTGATGACAGAAGTGTGCTGGGAAGATGGAAAGAGTACTTTGAAGAGCTGATGAATGAGGAAAATGAGACAGAAAAAAAGAGTAGAAGAGGTGACTGTTGATGACCAGGAAGTAGCAAAGATTAGTAAGGGTAAAGTAAGCAGGGCATTGAAGAGGATGAAGAATGGAAAAGGCAGTTGGCCCTGATGACATACCGGTGGAGGTATGGAAGTGTCTAGGAGAGGAAGCAGTAGATTTCCTGACAAGAACATTCGACAAGGTCTTAGAGAGTGAGAGGATGCCAGTAGAACGGAAAAGTGTGCTGGTGCCCATTTTTAAGAACAAGGGAGATGTGCAGAGTTGTGGCAACTACAGAGGGATCAAGTTGATGAGCCATACGATGAAGTTATGGGAAAGAATACTGGAAGCAAGACTAAGGGCAGAGGTCAGCATTTGTGAACAACAGTTTGGTTTCATGCCAAGAAAGAGCACCACAGATGCAGTGTTTGCCTTGGGGATGTTAATAGAGAAGTACAGAGACGGTCAGAAGGAGCTGCATTGTGCCTTTGTGGATCTGGAGAAAGCATATGACAGGGTGCCGAGAGAAGAACTGTGGTATTGCATGAGGAAGTCTGGAGTGGCAGAGAAGTCTGTGAGAGTGGTGCAGGACATGTATGAGAGATGTAAGACAGTGGTGAGGTGTGCTGTCGGTGTGACAGAAGAGTTCAAGGTGGAATTGGGACTGCATCAAGGGTCAGCTCTAAGCCCCTTCTTGTTTGCTATGGTGATGGACAGGCTGACAGACGAGGTTAGGCAAGAATCTCCATGGACTATGATGTTTGCAGATGACATTGTGATCTAGAGTGAGAGCAGAGAACAAGTGCAGGAAAACCTAGAGAGGTGGAGGTATGCCCTGGAAAGGAGGGGAATGAAGGTTAGCCTCAGTAAGACAGAATACATGTGTATGAATGCCAAGGACCCAACAGGAACGGTGAGGTTACAAGGAGCAGAGATAAAGAAGGTGGAGGATTTTAAGTACTTAGGCTCAACAATCCAGAGCAATGGAGAGTGTGGAAAAGAGGTGAAGAAGCGTGTGCGGGCTGGTTGGAATGGTTGGAGAAAAGTGTCCGGTGTGATGTGTGATAGGAAGGTATCGGCAAAAATGAAAGGAAAATTGTACAAGATGGTGTTGAGCCCAGCGATGTTGTATGGTTTAGAAACAGTGGCCCTGGGGAAAAGACAAGAGGCAGAGTTGGAGGTAGCAGAGATGAAAATGTTGAGGTTCTCTTTGGGAGTAACGAGGATGGATAGGATCAGGAATGAGCACATCAGAGGGACAGCACATGTAAGACGTTTTGGAGACAAAATCAGAGAGGCTAGATTGAGATGGTTTGGACATGTACAGAGGAGGGATAGTGAGTATATTGGTGGTAGCATGCTGAGGTTGGAACTACCAGGCAGAAGGCCTAGAGGAAGACCAAAGAGATGATTCATGGATGTGGTGAAGGAGGACATGAAGGCAGTTGGTGTAAGAGAAAAAGATGCAGAGGATAGGGTGAGATGGAGGCAGATGATTCGCTGTGGCGACCCCTGAAGGGAAAAGCCGAAAGGACAAGGAGAAGAAGAAGAAGAAGAAGAAGTGAAGGAGGACCTGAATTTAGTTGGTGCAGAGGATAGGGTGAGATGGAGGCAGATGATTCTCTGTGGCGACCCCGGAAGGGAACAGCCGAAAGGAAAAGAAGTCAGGGTGCACTTTTCTGAGCAAGTCTCTCACAGTTCAGCTAAATATCCAGCTCATTGTGTCGTATTCTTTGCTCTCAAGATGACTGTGATTAAATTATGTCACTGGCTCAAGAATTATAAGTTCACTATCTGGTCTGTCAGCAACCTGCATACACTATATGTGACCCGTTTTTGCCAAAATAAGTCATGTCGAAGATGAATTTCGGGTTCAAAATAGAAAAGTTTAACGTATGAGCTTGAGCTTTCAAATGAGATACATATCTCTCTCTCTCTCTCTCTCGCTCTCTCTCTCTCTCTCTCTCTCCCTACTTTTTATCTTTTGATTGAGTTTTATGTGAAAATTGATTGTTCGAAGAAAATGATTTGCTTTATCTTAGCTGATTAACCGTTTGTGATTTGAAATTTAACTCTTAGTCATTATATTTAATCTAAAATAACCATGTTTGGCACAATATAACACACTATATGTGCTGAAAGCGCCGTTTAACAGCATTTATTCATTTATACATACAGTCTCTTGCTCTCTTTTCCCAGCTTGATCATGTTTCAAAACTTTGAACCGAGATATTTTCCAATTACGCAAGGTAGGAAAATACCTTATCTATTGAGTGTGTAGATTCTAAATAGCCATGCCTCTGCTGATGACCGCTCTCTCGCCAGCCTATCCTGTAAACTACATATTGCGCTTTCTTTGAACTGACCAATCCTGCGATACCTCGCTGCAGTGACTTTTTGTGTATTGAATTGTTGAACACATGCCTGTGTGTTCTTTCATTTCCCCAGGATCCTGCTGAGGTCATTGGTAACAATGAGGGGATTGGTAACAAATCTGATCATATGGGATTTTCTTTGTTTGAATTGCAATGCAATGGAGTCTTTTCCTTTAAATATTTAATGTAAATATGAAATGTAAAAAGATGAAAAGTGTAAAACCCAACATCACTAATATGTGATTGATAAAATTGCACAAAAGGTGCTGGCTTATTATCCAGTTGTGTACAAAACAATAGCAGCCAGACATCACTTACATGATCATCACATAACACAACATCAGTAAGTTTTTTGGTAGAAATAATATTTATATATGGCAAATTACTTACTAGCAGGTGTAGGAGAGTAACAGAATGCCAACAAACCCAACAGTCATGACATGTATATTGCTGATTCTCTGTAATTGAATCACTAATTGAAAGGGGCATGTTCAAAATAATAGCAGCATGGAGTTCAATTAGTGAGGTCATTCATTCTTTGAAAAACAGGATCCAATTACAGTAAGACCCCGTTATTCGCGAGGGTTCAGTTCCGGCCCCTCCCACAAATCAAGATAATCCGCGAGTTCTGTACCCGGAAGTAAAACCCTATGTATCATATTACATGCGCGAATGATCAACCGGAAGTAAAATCCTATATATATCTATTACATGCGCTAAAATATGCTTCTTACAATATAGTAATATAGTAATGATTAAGAAAAACTTTTTTACTGTGATATTTATTGCTAATAAAATATAAACATTATACAGCACACACACACACACACACACACACACACACACACACACACACACACACAGACACGCACTAGAGCCCTGCGCGGGGCAGGTTTCAGCCCGCAGCCCGCAGGCCCCCCGCAAACAGAAATTTAAAGTCAGATTTTTTAGTTTACGGGTCGGGGTGGGTCAATTTGAAACTTATCTGGGGCAGCGTGAGTTGAGAATGATCCAAGTTTTGTGAGGCTGGCTGCAGGCTATGTCACGGATTCATGCGGGCTGTCCAGAAAAGAAAGAACTCTCCGCTCTGCTGGTGATTCACATCAGTGCAGGCTGAGTTCTAAATGAGTTCAATGGCGCCCTTGCTCACTTGAAAGACTGGAACAGCAAGTACACTACTTTCGGTTTTGAGCGCCTCACACATTGAGGTTTTGCACGTGACGTCACAGGATCACGTGTATCGCCATCATGTTTATCGCCATATTGGACGGCCTGATGCGGACGGTGCTCGCTCATTCAACATTGCCAAACATTTTAAAATAAGTAATAGTGGTTCAAAATTACCCAACTGGATGTTGTTTGCCGGTTACTAACTTCCCTGAAGTGATACAAAATAACCAGTGAGTACGGTTATATCGTGTTGCGCTGTTGGCTGTGAACATAGACAGAGGAGTCTGCATTGTCATTTTATCGTTTTCCATCTGACCCGGAGAGAAAAGCCAAGTGGATCACAGCGGGAAATAGGAAAGACTGGAATCCTACAGAATACAGTAAAATATGCAGCGAACACTTTGTATCAGGTAAATATACATTATTAGGCTGTTGCGAAAAAATGTTGATTTGACTGTAACTTTTTATGGTTTGAGTGAATTAAAGGTTGAATGTTAATATGTAGTTGTGTTGTGCAAGCTCCGGGGCAGGTGCGAGCTCAGAATTAGAAACTCACTGCGGGGCGGGCTGCGGGTCAGGTTAGAATTTCACTTGCGGGTGGGGCAGGCTGACCGACAAGGGTAAATGTGTGGGGCGGGCGCGGCCTTGTAATCTTGGCCCGCGCAGGGCTCTAATACATACATACATACATACATACATACATGCATACATATATATATATATATATATACACACACACACCCCTCCCTGAATCGCCACCTTATCGTGGTGGAGGGGTTTGACCTAGTGATCCAAGGACAAACAGGTCCTGGGTGAAGGTCCAGATGAAGTGCGATTCAGAAGACCCTTATGATATTTAAGAGACATCTCAGGAAGCAGTCCCCCTTGCCTGGACGTGGGTCACCGGGGTTCCATCCTGGAGCCAGGCCCAGGGGAGGAACGCGAAGGCGAGCGCCTGGTGGTCGGGCTTCTGCCCCTGGAGCCTGGACGGGCCTAGCCCAAAAAGGAGACATGGGTCCAACCTCCCATGGACCCACCATCGATGGGACAAGTTTTAGGGGTCGGGGCAGTGTGAGTTGGATAGCAGCTGAAGGCATGAGTTCTGTCGGACCGATCCTCGGCGACTTACTCTGACCCTCGGGACATGGAATGTCACCTCTCTGGCGGGGAAGGAGCCTGATCTGATGCGTGAGGTGGAGAGATACCGACTAGATTTAGTCGGGCTCACCTCAACGCATAGCTTGGGCTCTGGTACCATCCATCTCAAGAGAGGCTGGACCTTTTTCTATTCTGGAGTTGCTCATGGGGAGAGGCGGCGAGCAGGTGTGGGTATTCTTGTTGCCCCCCGTCTCGATGCCCAAATGTTGGGGTTCTCCCCGGTTGACAAAAGGGTAGATTCCCTCCGTCATTGGGTGGGGGGACGGGTCCTGACTGCTATTTGTGCTTATGCACCAAATGACAGTTCAGAGTACCCACCCTTTTTGGAGTCTTTGGGGGTCGTGTTGGAGAACGCTCCCTCGAGAGACTTACTCGTTGTCTTGGGAGACTTCAACGCTCATGTGGGCAACGATAGTGTGACCTGAAGGGGTGTGATTTGTAGGTACGGCCTCTCCAGTCTGAACCCGAATGGTGTTTCTTTGTTGGACTTCTGTGCTCGTCACAGTTTGTCTATCACGAACACCATGTTCGAACACAAGTGTGCCCATAGGTGCACTTGGCACCAGGACACCCTAGGTCACAATTCGATGATTGACTTTGTAGTCGTGTCATCGGACTTGCGGCCATATGTTCTGGACACTCGGGTGAAGAGAGGAGCTGAGCTGTCTCCCGATCACCACTTGGTGGTGAATTGGCTTCGGTGGTGGGGGAGACTGCCTTCCAGACCTGGCAGGCCCAAGTGTGTAATCGGGGTCTGCTGGGAACGTTTGGTGGAGTCCCCTGTCCAAAAGGCTTTTATCTCCCACCTCCAGCAGAACTACAACGACGTCCCGGAGGAGGCGGGGGACATGGAATCCGAATGGGCCATGTTTCGTGCTTCCATTACAGAGGCGGCTGCCCATAGCTGTGCCCGTAAGATCATCGGTGCTTGTCGTGGCGGTAATCCCCGAACCCGGTGGTGGACACCTGCGGTGAAGGAGGCCATCCAGCTGAAGAAGGAGGCCTATCAGGTTTTATTAGCCTGTGTGACTCCCGAGACAGCAAACAGGAACCAGCAGGACAAACGTGCTGCAGCCAAGGCTGTCGCAGATGTAAAATCTCGGGCGTGGGAGGAGTTTGGTGAGAGCCTGGAGAGTGATTATCGGTTGGCCTCATAAAGTTTCTGGACCACCATCCGACACCTTAGGAGAGGGAAGCAGTTCTCCACAAACACTATTTAAAGTGGAGGTGGCGAGCTGCTTACCTCGACTGGGAATATTGTCAAGAGGTGGAGTGAATACTTTGATGACCTTCTCAATCCCACCAACACGCCCTCCGTGGAAGAGGAAGACCCCGGGGGTTTGGGTGGGGGTCCGCCCATTACTGGAGTTGAGGCCACTGAGGTTGTCAAAAAACTCCTCGGTGGTCGAGCTCCGGGGTCGGCCAAGATCCACCCGGAGTATCTCAGGGCTCTGGATGCTGTAGGACTGTCTTGGTTGACATATCTCTGCAACATCGCGTGGTCATCGGGGGCTGTACCTCTGGATTGGCAAACTGGGGTGGTGGTCCCGATTTTTAAGAAGGGGAACCGGAGGGTGTGTTCCAATTATCAGGGAATCACACTCCTCAGCCTACCTGGGAAAGTCTATGCAGGGGTACTAGAATCTTGTATTCAGGAGGAACAATGTGGTTTTCGTCCTGGCCGTAGCACTCTTGACCAACTCTATACGCTCCACAGGATTCTAGAGGAGCATGGGAGTTTGCCCAATCTGTCCACATGTGCTTTGTGGATTTGGAGAAGGCTTTCGACCGTGTCCCTCGAACGATCTTGTGGGGCGTGTTCCGAGAGTACAGCGTTCCGGACCCGTTGCTATGGGCGATTCGGTCTCTGTATCAACGGAGCCAGAGTTTGGTCCGTATTGGCAACAACAGGTCAAATTCGTTTCCAATGGGAGTTGGAGTCCGCCAAGGCTGTCCTTTGTCAACGATTCTATTCATAATTTTTATGGACAGAATTTCTAGGCGCAGTCGAGGCATTGCGGGGTTCTGGTTTGGTGGCCATCAGATCTCCTCTCTGCTTTTTGCGGATGATGTTGTCCTTTTGGCTTCATCAAGTCGGGACCTCCAGCTCTCATTGGAGCGATTTGCAGCCGAGTGCAAAGCAGCCGGGATGAGGATCAGTACCTCCAAGTCCAAGGCCATGGTTCTCGGTCGGACAAGGTTGGAATGCACCCTCCGGGTCGGGAATGAGGTCCTGCCCCAAGTGGAGGAGTTTAAGTATCTTGGGGTCTTGTTCACGAGTGAGGGAAGGATGGAGCAGGAGATCGACAGATGAATCACTACAGCCTCTGCTGTGAAGCGGAGCCTGTACCGGTCCGTCATGGTGAAGAAGGAGCTGCAAGGCGAAGCTCTCAATTTACCAGTCAATCTACATTCCAACCTTCACTTATGGTCACGGGCTTTGGGTAGTGACCGAAAGAACAAGATTGCGGATACAAGCGGCTGAAATGAGCTTCCTTCGCTGAGTGGCTGGGTTCTCCCTTAGTGATAAGGTAAGAAGCTGTACCATCCGTGGAGAGCTCGGAGTAGATCCGCTGCTCCTCCGTATTGAGAGGGGCCAGTTGAGGTGGCTCGGGAATCTGGACAGAATGCCTCCCAGATGCCTCCCTGGTGTGGTATTTCGTGCATGTCCAACCGGGAAGAGACCCCGGGGTCGACCTAGAACACGCTGGAGGGACTATGTCTCTCGGCTTGTCTGGGACCGCCTCGGAGTCCCCCCGGGCGAACTGGAGAAAGTGGCTGGGGAGAGGGACGTCTGGACCTCTTTGCTTAGGTTGCTGCCCCCGTGATCCCACCTTCTCCATCTGGCTAGTTGCTCATTGGCACTGTAAAAGGGTTATGAGGGAGGCTGAGAAAATTGTCAAATGTCATAAGCAGTTCTGAAGCTATAAGTTTTGATTTGGCTTTTAAAGAAGATCTCACAGATGTTGGTTTTGATGTCTAATGGTAGATTGTTCCATAGTCGAGGTGCTGCAATGGAGAAAGCTCTCTCGCCGATCTTATTGGCACATACAGGCTGGGACAGGAGGGACTGTTCAGAAGATCTTAGGGTTCTGGATGGCTTGTAGACACTGATTAGTTCTTGAGGGTAAAGAGGACTGCTTGGCTGATATAGTGCTCGAAGGGTTAGTAGGAGAATTTTATAAGAGATTTGCTGTTGGACTGGCAACCAATGCAGTGACTGTAGAACTGGAGTGATGTGGTCATTGCGACGTTGAAGAGTGATGAGTCTGGCTGCTGAATTTTGTACTCTATAGAGACGTGATATGGATTTTTACGGAAGATTGACAAGAAGGGAGTTGCAGTAATCCAGGCGGCTGATGATTAGCGTTTGAACAAGAAGTTTGATAGTGTCGAAAGCCAACAGATATCTGATTTTGTCAATATTGTGAATGTGGAAGTAGCAGCTTCTACACAAAGAGTTGATGTGCTCATCCGTTGACCTGGTTGAATGGAAAACCACTCCAAGGTTTTTTGCCTTGTGTGTGGTGTCAACAGAGCATGCTCCAACACTAATCACAGGCTTTGGGTTTAATTTGGACAGCTGACGAGGAGTGCCTAGTGTCAGAAACTCAGTTTTCTCATTGTTGAGCTTTAAGAAATTTGAACTCATCCAGGAGCGGATATCTGACAGACTGTTGTTAATGGTTTGTATGGCTATTCCAACTTTGGCTGGGGAAATGGACAAGTACAGTTGGTTGTCGTCTGCATATAGATGAAAGTGAATTGAATGAGTCCTGATTATTTTGCCAAGCAGCAGAATGTAGACACTGAATAGGAATGATCCCAAAACTGATCCTCGAGGGACCCCGAATTCAAGCTTGTGCATCTCTGAAACTGACTCACCAATCATCACAGAATGAGTATGGTCAGACAAGTAAGACTGGATCCATGAGAGAGCTGATCCAGAGATACCCATATTCTCAAGTCTCTGAAGCATCCTTGAAATTGGACGGGACACTGCCTGTTTCAAGTGATGTGTTGATGATGTCAAGGAAACAAGGTGACAATGCATCACTGCAAGATTTCACCAGCCATGTATCCAGGCAGGATGACTTTGAGGGAGAATCTGTTTAATCTCCGCTACTGTAGCAGGTATGAGGTGTTTCAGCTGCCTGCCCCTGAATGGCTTTTCATCGTTTTGCAAGGCTGTTGCAGGTGGCAGAATGTTGGTTCTGACTAACTTGATCTTGTCGCTGAAGAATGTGGCAAATTTGTTGGCATGTTCATGTCCGTCTGTGCGAGAAGGAAGCTTCTGTTACTTGGTACCATGGAGAAGCTCATTCAACAAACTGTGCAGCTCTTTGAAGTTGTTTGTTTTGAGCGATGTTGTTCTGGACAAACGTTGCCTTTGCTGAAGCAAGAGCACAATTCAGTTTGTTACGGGCTTGTTTATACAGTTGCCGATGAACCGCAAGTTTACTTTTCCTCCAGGATTTTTCAGCTTTTCGACATTTAGTTTTCATTGTCCGAACATCACCATTATACCACTGAGCATTTGGTCGAATGACAAAGTTCTGTTTTTCTTTGGTGCATGCTTACCAATTATCATAGTCAGACAATTTTTGAGCTGAGATAACTTTTGTTCAACGATACCTTCTATGCAGTAATCAACATTATTCATGAGGTCCATAGCAAATTGAGAGACATCAATGTTCCTGGTTTTCCTATAGGAAACAGATTTTAGTTGGTGGCCAGGTTTAACAGTATTAAGAACACAGTTCACAGTCAAATTATCATAAATTAGGTCGTCTTTAACATCAGAGATTTTTGAAGTTGTCAGTGTCACGAGTTATGACGAGATCAAGAGTATGGCCACGCTTGTGCGTAGGCTCTGTGACTAACTGCTGAAGATTATACACTGACAGCAACTCTTTGAAACAGTGCTTGGGTATTTGAAGCAACATCAAAATGAATGTTAAAGTCACCGAGGATCACTAAATGACCTTGCTCTGTGACAATTTTATCCAGAATATCAGAGAACTCATTCATGAAATCATCAAAAGACACTTTTTATTTCTTCGATGTAGGAGGCCGGTATCTCCAAACCAGTCGCAAAATGCTATTTTTCAAATTAAAAGTTCCATGAAAAAGTCAAAGAATTTTCTCGACTTGATATCAACAATGGTAGATTTAAGCGATTGCTTGAATATTGCAGCAACAACTCCCCCTTTAGTAAGAGGTGTGTTTGCTTGAAAAATGCCATAGCCACCTAGGAGAAGCTCAGCTACGACTGATTGGTCACTGTCTTTAAGCCACGTCTCAGTGATTACAAAAATATCATAATTATGATTCACAATTTGGTCATGGAAAGTCAATGCCTTATTTCGTAGAGATTGTGCATTCAAAAGGGAACTGTTAAAGGTTTGTGATCCAGACCTCTTGTTAGCGTTGAGTTTAGGATAACGTTCACGTTTCCCTCCTCTTGATCCGCGTTTCGTACAAGGTGCACTGGTAATTCGAAGTGGTTTTAGATGTCTCCACGGCCTGGGTTGTACATATCCAGTGATATTTTGGTTTAAACTCTTGCACTCTGTAGATGTACAAGTGTAGTAAGGTAAGCTGTCAATGTCAGGGTCCACACAACCCATTGTTTCACAACAATAGGCAAGTCCCTGGCTGGTGAGTGGGCCCAAGCCAGATTCAAAATCTCTCCATACAACAATCCAGAAAACTACCAAATGAAATCCAAATATTTTCTCCAGAAAAATCGAAACTGAATGATAATATGTCAGAAGCTCCAGCAAACTATAGTACATGATGTCCCAATTTTGTGTAAAGTAGACAGGTTTACATGACAAAAAATTGCAAAAAATAGAGAGCAGGGCAGTGGTGGTCTAGTGGTATAGGGCGCTGGATCGCTGATCCAAAGGTTGGGGGTTCGAGTCCCACTCTCCACAAGGTTGTCACTGTCCCCCCCAGTGGAGCTAACTGGGTTATCAAAGGCCGGCCATGTCTCTCACTGTCTATGGTGTGAGGCATGTAAAAGAACCATTGCTGACTTTCGACAAGAGTAGGCTGCAAAGCCGTCAGCGTGTTTCCGCCCTGCGATGGCCTGGCGAGCTGTCCAGGATGTACGCTGCCCTCGCCCAAAGTTGGCTGGGATGGGCACCAGCCTCCCCGTGACCCAAATTAGGATTAAGCGGGTACAGAAAATGATGATGAAAATAGAGAGCCTCAAACACTGCTGCTAGCCTGCGCAAGCTTGGGCTTCTACTCGAGGTGGCCATTTTGGATAAGCTCCACCCCTTCCTGAACTTGAACAAAAATGCTACAGAACATAAAATCTCACACACAAACATTCTAAACATTAACTTAGGTACAGTACTGTACTGGAATAAAAACTGGAAAACATTGTAATACTGTACAGTACTATAGAACTAGAAGTATCCAGAATACTAAGGCAGATTCCATTCTGATTACCTTGTACAACATTCACCTTCTTAGCACTTCCACAAAACTCGATACTACACTAGCTCTGATTGCCTTCTCATTTTTCTTTATATAGCGGACTGTACTTTCATTCACTTTATAATGGCACCCTACTGCAGCATAACATTTTCCTTCCTGAATCCTATCAAGCAGTTCTACTTTGTCATGCAGTGTCATTGCCTTTTTCTGGCGCTTCTGCGCCTTACTAGAAGCCTGACAAGGTGAGCAGCGTTTGGATGGCATGATGGAGCTTAATTTTAATTAAAAACACACACACACAAAAAAAGTACATGCACAAAGTGTGCGCATGAGAAAAAAGGGGCATATACATCATCTCAACCAATCAGCAGGAGGGAGAACAGCCATTGGCTGAATTTGAATCATGTGACAGTAACTCGGCAATCCGTGAATATGCGGGTGCACGAGTGCAAAACTGCGAATAGTCAAGGGCTTACTGTATTGCCCTTATTTAAGGAAGGAATGCTGGAAATGTTGTATATGTTGGTACTAGTTCATTTCTCTCTGAAATTCTAAGGGAAATGGATTGTTCCCGACATTGTTCAGAAGAACAGTGTACCTTGATTAAAAGGTTGATCAGAGAGGTGAAAACATAAAGAAGTGCAGAAAATTATAGGATAACATTGTTCTTTTTCAGTCTCGTGACCCCCAGAGATGACCCCTAAAAACTGAATTCAAGCAACATTTTACAAATTTTTACAAATATTTAGAGGTTGATATGGTGGTATAGTGGCTAGCACATCCACCTCACAACAAAATGGACTGTGTTCGATTCCTGGGTTTTGGTGTTTGTGTGGAGAATGCAAACCCTCCCTATGCTTGCGTGGGTTTCCTATGGGTACTCTGCCCCCCCAAGTCCACAAACATGCACAGTAGGCTAATTGGCTGTTCCGAATTGTCCGTGAATGTGAGTGTGAAAGGTTGTATGTGTGCAGGCCCTGTGATGGCTTGGAGAGCTGTCCAGAGTGTATTCCTTGGTTAGAGAATCAACAGCAATTAAATACAGTGACATGATGAAAAGTTTACAGTGAGGATCAAAACTGGCAACAAATGTAGTTTGTGTTAAAGTTGAAAAATATGACCTCGGTTTTGAAAGAACTCTGTGCAGATCTGATTTCCTATGGAAGGTGGTTCCAAAAATGTACACTTATGTGAGAATAGGAAGCTTAATGAGGTTCTGTGTGACATAACTGGAACATTAGTTTGAGGTGATTAGAAGACCTTGTGGTGCATTGGCTCAACCCAGCTACACTTACAGTTGTGTTCAAATTACTAGCAGTGTGTGCTCAAAATCCTAATAATAGCTTTTATTTCCATAGACACAAATGCAGTGGGAACACTATATAGTCTATTACAAATCAAAACATGAAGAAAAATATCAAATTTGTGTTACTCCTAAAATTGAAGAAAAGTGAATATTAGACTGTTAAAAAAGCAGTGTGTGCTTAATTCCATAGATACTCAAACATTCATTGTATAAACTAAAAAATGTTTTATGATTTTACTTTGCATGGAAGTATTAGTTCAGTCAGAGTGCACCATTGCTTTTGTATAAAACTTTCAAAGTCGGTCTTTATCCACTTTGCTTTTTTTCTTTGTATATTTCATGTGTAAACCTAAATTTGATTGTCAACTGTCCAGTTAGTCTGTTATAAGACCACTGTATGCTCTAACCAAAAAAGCCTGAGATTGTTCACAAATGGCAAAGCACGTCTTTATAGGGGAGGTTACAAGGTCTTTTTATACCTTTTCACAGAGCCCGGTTTTCCTAGACATTGTTACAGTAACTGTAACCGGTAAATAAAACCTAGTAAATGCTTTTGCTTCACATTGCTTATTATGTACACTATTAGATGCTCTATAAATACTATAAAACTGAATGTTGAACTTCTACATTTTATGTGCTTCTTACCTGACAAGTTCATGTTAAATATTGGCTAACATTGCATATGTGCATGGGTCTATTATCTGTGTATTTAAATTAAAATGTGCTAGGATATGAATTGCTTGTTTTTTAGATATAAGAAAATATGAATCTATTATTAGGAGTATTTTCTTTTTTCTCCAAACTGTTACTATTTATTGTGAAATTATGCAGCCTACACAAATTAAAAGTGAAAGAAAGACATTCATACTTCTTAAAGAGTCACACCTCAATCCAAATATTTAAATATGTCAACATGTTTCATGAGTACCCAGATATTGAGGTACATTTTCAATCAAAGGGTACAAGAATATATGGAACTGACAAAAAAAAAATCAGATATAATCACACAATGAAATAAGCAGGAAAAATAGGACGCCTTCATAAAAGGACAAAATACATTTTAATTTCAAATACTTTTGGTTAGTGTCACCAGATGTTATCTTGTCAATGAAAAATAAACATGAATATTGGCATGTTTTTGAAAGAAAATTTACAACCATATAAAATGCAAAGTTCTCTCAATGGAGGGGTGAATAACTGCAGAACTGACATTTTAGACATTCTTTTTAATGCACAGGCTCAGGTTTGTATCCCATTGCACATATTTGTTACTTTAATGAACAGCAATGTGGAGCACCAGATTTCACTTTGAATCTGCAGAAGTATAGAAAATGTCTGCAGAATGGGTAACATCAAACGTGTAACAATGTAAACATGTGTAAACCAATGTCAGCAGTTAACATGAAAAGCAGTTAAACTGAAACAATGGTACACAGCTCTGTTATCAACACTTCATAAACGGAGCTTGTCAAGCATACTGCAGGGGATTCAGGCTGGTAAGTAATATACAATACCCCTTTAATGCCCCACAGAAAATGATTTTTGCCAAAATTACAATAGCGTGAGAGCCCTGTGAAGCAGCTTGGGGATTATCCAGCTAAATCATAAGCAATGGGTGACATCACGTGCGATATCCCCAGCAATGTTATTGTTATTAAAATCCTTTATTTTAACAAATGGCGACTCAAAATGATCTTGAATGGGTGTTAAAGTGAAGAACCATTATGTTCCTAACAGTGTATTGCATATTCACTTAGTCCGAGAGTGTTCCTTTAAAAAAAGCCTGATTCTGAGTGCCAAATGGCTAAATTTTAACCTTTTTCCTCACCACTCCACTGCTATGCTCTCTCCACTGACTTCCTATAGCTGCCCGTATCATATTTTAAACACTGATACTTGCTTACAAAGTCAAAAATGGACTTGCACCATCCTACCTCAAAGCACTTATTACACCCTGCGCTGCTCTCTATCATCCTTCAGCACTGCTAGAATGATGCTTTCTTCTATCAAGATTCTAGGAACACATGTATCAAAACTACTATTCATTCATTTATTTTCTGAAAAACTTAATCCTAATTATGGTTGGGGTGAGGCTGGCACCCATCTCAGCTGGCTCTGGATGAGGGCACAGTACACCCTGGACAGCTCACCAGGCCATCTCAGGGCAGTAACACGCTGATTATCAGAAGTCAGCAAAGTTTTTTTTTTTTGTTTTTTTTTTTTTTTACATGCCTCTCACTATAAACGCCACTATGATGAGCCACTATGGCTTGGGTGTAAAAAGCCCAACAGACTTACCTTACTATAAACAGTGAGATTCATGGTCCACCTTTGATAACCCAGTTAGCTGCACTAGGGGCAAAACTACGAGATGTTTTTTTTTTGTTTGTTTGTTTGTTTTTTATGTGAAATTTAAATATGCATCAATATGTGAATGTTGTAAGTGTGTGTGTGTGTGTGTGTGTGTGTGTGTGTGTGTGTGTGTGTGTGTGTGTGTGTGTGCAATAAATATGTATGGATGTGTACAATGTGTACAGATTTGACATTCATGTGTGCTGTGCAGTAAGTATATGTTTGCATAATTCATATTCATATTGGGGATTTAAAAATATGAACGTTGCAAAAAACATTAAATGTGTGCTGGCTGTACTTTATTGTAATATTTTTGTTGTTGTTTGTTTTTGTTTGGCTTTTTTTTTGCTTGTTTGTTTTTGTTTTTTTGTCTGTTTGTTTGTTTGTTTGTTTTCATCATTCATATTGTTTTATATCCCCATGTCTTGTAATGTCGGGAGTACCATTAATGTTTCTGATTATACAATGTGTATTTGTAAAGGAAATGACAATAGGCACTTTTTATTTCTTTTAAAATTTCACATATATATTTAAATATATGTTTATTAAATATTAGTTTTTTTATAGACGGTATTAAAAAATAATACTAAATTGGGATATTTACAGATTTTATACAATATTGACTGAATGTTTCACAGATATCAGTGTTTTAACCCCTAGTTAACACATTTCCATTTAAATTTCTCATATTTTTGTTTGTTTGTTTGTTTGTTTGGGGTTTTTTAATCGGTTGACAATTACCAGCATAAGCCTTCATGCATAGGAAATGTACTTTAAAAGTGTACAAACAAAACCACTGCAAATCAGTTAATAACTCGTGCAGTAACCCACAGATGTAAGTATGCTAATTAATGGCAGGTGTATTAAATAGTTAGGAAGCATGTTTTAGGAGTGCACAAAAGAGAAAAATATGCTATACTTGTCTTGAGTAATTTATTGTGTGTGTGTGTGTGTGTGTGTGTGTGTGTGAAGAAAAGTTCTTCAATGTAATACTATGAGATATGACCTCATAAACTATTCCATTTTTAAGTTTTAATGTACAGTGCTTACACCGAGCAAAAGTGAGTGTCTTTGAGTATGCTTACCTCCACAAGATGAGGTGCTGGATTAAAGCCACACATATTGCAGACCTGTGTGTGACACTGGGTGCAGGAGTTGTAGTTGGGTGAGTCATTGGATCCTATATTCAGCTCTGTCTTGCACAAGGGGCAACTAAGTTTGGACTTTTGCACATGCTTCAATGGTGACTGTTGCTGTAGCGAAGCATTTTGATGATGTGCTAGTGGCTGCTGCTGCAGTGCCTTCTGATGATGTGCCGATGACTGCTTTTGTGGCAGTACCTTTTGATGATATGCCGGTGACTGCTGCTGGGCTGGCTTTTGATAGTTAGCTGGCAACTGTGATTCCTTTTGATGGTGTGATTCCACTGACTGTTGCTGCTGTTGAAGCTGTTTTTGTGGTGGAACATGTGGACCCTGTGGAAGCACGGTTCCTCCTGTTCCTCGTTTGTCTGAATCAGGTGTCACAGTCATACCTTTAGCATTGGCATCACTGAAGATCACCTTAGTACCGAGAGTGCCCTGTTGTCTTGCAGGTGAGGGTTGTCCTGGAGCTCCTCCACCAGGAAGTGGATCAACTGAGATTAGTGTGCTTGCCTGGTTCAGTAATGATGCCCCAAAACCAAACAGCTTTGTTAAACCATCCTGAGGAGGGGTCTCATGCATGGAGGCTGGGCGGCGAGCTGGGGAACTTCCAGCACTTCGGATATGCTCGGATCGTCCAGCATGGTGAATTGGAGATGCACGGCCAAGGTCTGGCTGTGACGGAGCTTTCACCAGACCTGGCAATGGCACAGCACCAGGGTGAGGGATCCGTGAGCTACTTTGAGGTGCTCCACCTGGACCTTTCTGCCTAAACTCAACATTCTGACCCTGAGACCCTGATTTTGCTCCTTGGTGTACAATTTGGGACGTTCCAGTTTTGGCAGAAAGCCCCATTTTTTGAGATACTTTCTGGTGAGGTTCAATAGTTTCACTTTCTTTTTGAGGCCCCAATGAGGCTTGGCTTTGAGACTGGGGTTGCATTTTGGAATGGGTCTGGGTTTGGGATTGAGGCTGTTGTTTGGGCTGAGATGAAGGCTGGGAATGAGGAGCTATAACAAGGTCTGCTTTAGGTTGTTGAGAGGAAGAGTGAATCTGTTGCTGACTTTTAGACCGGGGTGTGGTCATATCCATTCCCAGAGCTCTCTGCATCTGACAGTTCAGACACAGCCACTCCTGGACCTGTAATACACATAAATAAACATACAGAAGTTATGCTTATGTTGCATATGCTGGTTTAGAATATGACAGATATTCAGAGTAGCACAGAACTACACTGGTAGCATGGAAGTACACTACTCATTAGGTACTCCCATCACATGATACGATATTGAACAATACCAACCACCCACTTCACAACCTGCTGATCAGTCACAGGAGCATATTCTGTGAGACGCTGATACCACCCAAATGCTCTATGGAATGACACGGGAAATCATTCCGACCTGTGGCCATTAAACTGTACAAGTCCTCCATATAGCAACAACATTCAATGACAGAATTTATTCTGTATCTGTTTTTTATAGCTAATACTAACTTTTAATTTTAGACTTACATATAGATATTTATATACAATGCAGCCGTGAGGGGGGGCACAAGCCAGTGTTCTCTATCATACCAGTCCCAAACCCGGATAAATGCAGAGGGTTAAGTCAGGAAGGGCATCCGACAGAAATCCTGCTCCAGATCTGAGATGCAAATCACAAATATTACCTCCATACCGGATCGGTTGAGGCCCGGGTTAACAACGACCGCCATCAGTGCTGTTTACCAACAGGATGCTGGTGGAAATTGGACTACTGTTGGTCGAAGAAGGAGAAGCGGGAGCCGTGTCCACAGGCGGAGAGAGAAGGGGAAAAGCATGAGTCTAGGACTGAGAGTAGGGACTTTGAATGTTGAAACAATAATAGGAAAAGCTAGAGAGCTGGCTGACATGATGCAGAGGAGGAAGGTGGACACACTGTGTGTTCAGGAGACCAGGTGGAAAGGAAGCAAGGCTAGAAACTTAGGAGCAGGGTTTAAGATGTTTTATCATGGTGTAATATATATTAATCGGTTATTATTTTATTACTTTTCTTGGTGTTTAAGGTAATTGCTATGGTGTCATTTCAGCTTCAGTATTCAGGTATTTTTGACAGCTATTGTATCATCAACATTAACATCATCAACATCATTTTCTTCTTCTTCCACTTGATCAGCGTAAGCAGTGAGGTCAAGATGTCTCTATTGTTGCGATATTAGCTTATTAGACAGCCACGATTTCATGCCACACTGCTGATTTGAAACTGAGGTTATAACACGGAGCTGCATGTAAAAGATTGTCTCGTTCTCTGTGTTTCGTTAATTCCATGTCAGATTGGCACATAATTACCTGAAACAGGTTTTCATTAATTACAACTTGGGATTTATTATTTATTTTGAATGTGCATTACAGATTAGCTCACCTTTCTGACTAGTGCTGATAAGGGAACATCCCATATTATATCAGCAGACAGATTATGTGGGGAAATCTACCCCTTTTTACGAAAACAGCCTCTTTTTACAAAAAGCACCAAATGCGCCATTCACAAATTCAAACGCGCCATTCAAAATTCATAGAATGCGCAAGTTGCTCTCTCATTGGGTGTCTCCCAACATCCCGCTGCACTGGCCTCCCATTGGCCAGGACGGAGCTGACCTGTACCAATACTTCCTGTTTGTCACGCGTGTGGGCTTTTGGCTTGTTTTGTCACACACGGGACTGTTGGCTTGTTTAGAGATTGATCAATGCAGTGTTATATTTCGTTAACGCCGAAACCCCTTGACAATCGGAACGATATTAAAGCAGAAGGAGACCTTAAAGCGGAAATACAGTGATGGAGGCGATTATTTCGGCACGATATTGAAGCAGAAGAAGCATGAAAACAGAGTGCTCCATGGGACAAAACCTTCGATCTTGCAAGTTAATATTGAATCAGGACCTCTGATCTTTCAAACAGGTACTCACTCAAAACTCCCATTCACATCTCTAATGAACCCATAGCCATAACTGACTCTTTCAAATTTCTCGGCACTCACATAAACAATACACTAAAATGGAACACGAACACAGACTACATTCACAAAAAAGTCCACCAAAGACTGTTTTTCCTGAGACAGCTCAAGAAATTCAGAGTGAAAACAAATCTCCTCCTCCGTTTCTACTCCGCCATCATTGAGAGCACTCTCACTTCATCCATAACAGTTTGGTATGGCAGCCTAGACAGCAACTCACAGAAAAAACTACAGCGCATTGTCAATAAATCATCCAGGATCATTGGCACCCCCCCTTCCATCAGTCCAATCAATTTATCATAAACGCTCAATCTTAAGAGCACAAAAAAAAATCACCTCTGATCCCCCTCACCCTGCCCATCATTTGTTTCAACCACTGCCCTCTAGGAGGCGATATCGATCTCTACCCACCAGAACATCCCGTTTCAAGAACAGTTTTTTCCCTACAGTCATAACTCTGAACTCTTTGCACTGAATGTACATTACAGCCTTGTCTGTCTTTTTGTTGTCTATTATTACTGTAGTTGTTATGGAAATGTTTGTAATCATTTGTTTTCATGTGTGCTGTCTTTGTTGTATGATGTGTGTTGTCAATGTCCTTTGTAACTTTTGTCATAGCTGAGTGCTGTACCGACAGCAAATTCCACCAACTTGGTTGTGTGGTCATTAATAAATAAATGAATGAATGAATGAATAATTCCGCTTTAAATACAGTACAACATCCCATCCATTGAAATATTTAAATAGAATTGGTCCGTTGGCTGTGCGTTGCGTGTGGGCGGAGCCCAGATTCGGCAAAACACACAGTAGTCTTGTAGGGTAGTCTTGGGAGCCTTGGAACGAATCATGCGTTTTACATGTAAAATGGCCTCTACTTACGAAAACTCCAGGCTACGAAAAAGGCTCTGGAACGGATTAATTTCATAAGTGGAGGGCCGACTGTATATACTGATCCTTCTCAAAAAATTAGCATATTATGATAAAGTTAATTATTTTCTGAAATGTACTCATAAAAATTAAACTTTCATATATTTTAGATTCATTGCACACCAACTGAAATATTTCAGGTCTTTTATTGTTGTAATACTGATGATTTTGGCATACAGCTCATGAAAACCCAAAATTCCTATCTCAAAAAATTAGCATATCATGAAAAGGTACTCTAAACGAGCTATTACCCTAATCATCTGAATCAACCAATTAACTCTAAACACCTGCAAAAGATTCCTGAGGCTTTCGAAAAATAACACAGCCTGGTTCATTACTCAAAACCGCAATCATGGGTAAGACTGCCGACCTGACTGCTGTCCAGAAGGCCATCATTGATACCCTCAAGCAAGAGGGTAAGACACAGAAAGAAATCTCTGAGCGAATAGGCTGTTCCCAGAGTGCTGTATCAAGGCGCATCAGTGGGCCGTCTGGGGAGAAGGAAATGCCAAAATGCCTGAAGTCCAGTGTCAAGTACCCAGTCAGTGATGGTCTGGGATGCCATGTCAGCTGCTGGTGTTGGTCCACTGTGTTTTATCAAGGGCAGGGTCAATGCAGCTAGCGATCAGGAGATTTTGGAGCACTTCATGCTTCCATCTGCGCAAAAGCTTTATGGAGATGAAGATTTCATTTTTCAGAATGACCTGGCACCTGCTCACAGTGCCAAAACCACTGGTAAATGGTTTACTGATCATGGTATTACTGTGCTCAATTGGCCTGCCAACTCTCCTGACCAGAACCCCATAGAGAATCTGTGGGATATTGTGAAGAGAAAGTTGAGAGACACCAGACCCAACACTGTGGAAGACCGCCATCGAAGCATCCTGGGCCTCCATAACACCTCAGCAGTGCCACAGGCTGATTGCCTCCATGCCACGCCGCATTGAAGCAGTCATTTCTGCAAAAGGATTCCCGACCAAGCATTGAGTGCATAACTGAACATAATTATTTGAAGGTTCCCTTTTTTGTATTAAAAACACATTTTTTATTGGTCGGATGAAATATGCTAATTTTTTGAGATAGGAATTTTGGGTTGTCGTGAGCTGTATTCCAAAATCATCAGTATTAAAACAATAAAAGACCTGAAATATTTCAGTTTGTGTGCAATGAAGCTAAAATATATGAAAGTTTAATTTTTATCAGTACATTACAGAAAATAATGAACTTTATCATTATATGCTATCCTTATTATCATTATGGAATACAAAAAAATGAAGAAATATAGATCAACATCCAACAAAGAATAACTTTATTAAAAAAATTTTAGTCTTTAAACAAAAAGATTTAAAGTTCATCAATTTGCATGAAATAAAAGAAGTATCCTTATTTAAACTGTCAACATTTTCTGACCAACAATTTGAACCATTTGATACTGAAAAATAAAATTAAATAAAATCAATAAATAATAATAAATTCAAATTGATCGGCAATATTAACTCAGGAGCACAATATATAAAACACTTTAACCTACAAAACAAAAATTAATAAAATTAGTTTCTTATTATTATTATCAAAATTATTAAAGACCAGATTAATGGCTATAATGAGCACAGTTCTCAGTGCACAGCTTTTCGAAGCCGGGTTTAAAGCACGATACTGAATTCTCAGCTCCTGCTCAATGCTGAACTGGGACCTGGACTTATTTTCGCAGCAGTGATGTCATCTAGTATGACAGAGACTGTGTGTGCTGCAGGTAGGATCAGTTCCTCTGCTCTGCTGCGGGGAGTTTCTACACCGAGCAGTTTGGTACTCCACCTTATCTGATGCTAATAGAGCTCGGTTTGCTGGAGTAGCATTCACAAAGCGGGATGGTTGTTGGAAATACTCAGCACATTTTTGCTGAAAAAACTCACGTAGCTGATCATGTGATCAGGGTGTGATGTCTAAGAGATGCCTGAATTTATTTGGGTTCATGCTGTCCGCTGCCAATGTTTTCAGACACAATAAACACAATGGTCTTTCCTTGTTTCTCACCGCAGCACAGTGAAGCAGAGTACTACATCCGCTTCATCATACCTCCTCCACTTATCTTCTGGGAGACTTTCGTTTCTCTCACTGTCTGAGTCTCTCTCTGCCTCTCTTTCCATCCCTGTTAAAAATTTCCATGGTGGGTTTATTAACTTCACATTCTTATTTTACCTCTGGATATACTCTGACAGTGAGGAAGTTAGTGCCACCTGCTGTAGTGGATGTAGAATTACACTTTATCCTAATACGGCAAAAAAAAAAAAAGCATGTTCCCAGGGGTCACCCCCCCCCCCTCCCACTGGTTTAGGGTGGGATTTTTTTTTTTTTTTGCATATTTGGCCTTGTTATTGTGATATTTTCCTTAACTTTTCCACCTATTCTTCCTTAATTTTCTTATTTTTTTAATTCGATGAATATATAAATATATATATATATATATATATATATATATATATATATTTTTTTTTTTTTTTTTTAAACCGCGATGCACTGAAGCCGCATTAATTGAAGCACAAAGTATCGGGGGATCCCTGTATACATACAGCCGCCCCCCGACTTGCGTCCATCCGTTGTACATTTTTTCGATTTCACATTGTGTTTTTTTTTTTTAAAGTCAAATTATCAGAATTATATATCAGAAAATTATATATATATATATATATATATATATTTATTTATTTTATTTTTTCCCCTGCCATATGTTCCCCTGTAATACATTCCAAAGAATCAGATCCTAGTGCAAATGGAACAGATCTGAGATGCATTCATCTGTCTGTTGAGAAAAGCAGCTTGAGCAGCAAGTGACACTGACACTATTCATTTATATTTAGAAATTTTACATTTTGATAACATGTGTGAGATGGAAAGAGGCACATTGAGTGTAGAAAATATGCAGATCTTTAAAAAAAAAACAAAAGTGCAAATCACAGCACAGTTTCCTGCCGGCCACCTCCTTATAGAAGGGGTAGACTTGTGTGAAGTGTGCATCATTTTATGAGTTTGCCTTTGCAAAACGGGACAGATTAATTTGACATGTCATCATTTCATGAGGTTTTCTTTCTCAAAAGGGGTGGATTCTAGTGATGCGCAAAAAAATCATCATGAAACATTCAAAACCAAGCCAATAGGACCAAACTGCTTCTGAAGCTCTTCGCTCGTATTCGAATTCACACCATATTTGGAGCAGGTCCAAAACTTTTTAAGACCATTACATTTGGCCATGCCCTCGCTCGTAAACAAGACCCTGAGATACTTGGACTCCTCCACAGTGGCAGGACCTCATTCCAGGCCCAGAGGATGCATTCCAATTAAGAGTCACTCTCAATCACAAAGAGTCTGCAGCGGCGTGGGGACCATGACCTCCCAACTATTTTCGATAATTTTCTGAGACTTCCTGACTTTCCATGCTTACTAATGTGTTGCAAAGCCTGCTCTTGAGACAAATTAAAACAAATACTGAAAAAGCCACAGTAATATGCATATTATATTGTTTCATATTAAATATTCACTGAATGTTTACAACTCAATTTCACCGCCTTTAATCGGTGTACTATTTTGTAACATGTATACCAGTCATTGTACCAGCATTACTAGCCTTGTTCTTGATGCCTATTACATGCAGATAAGGACTCTATACACACACACACACACACACACACACACACACACACACACACACACACACACAAGCAGTGCATTTGCATTTTTTCATTCTCATCTGACCGTGCCACGCCTTGTTTATTATTCTAATGATATATTATGTTCCTCTGTTTATTTCCTCAACAACTTATCAATACACCTCAGTATGGTGAGCTGTATCCATTACTTGTCATTTGCACTCCCCAGCCCCTAGCCAGACTTGCCCAAAACTATGCAGATCAGGGTCACTTACTTAACCCTAACAGAGAGGTGGAGATGAGTGCAGCTCAGTTTCTACAGTGGCATGCTTGACCATGCCATCAATATCTGTTTCACATCTCCTCTCTAAACAGCCAGTCCATCATGAATATCTCCGGGAGACTGGCCCACTCTTGTCACTACAGTCACACACATTAAATGTAGTGAGCATAAACTCAAAAAAAGTATTTTTCCTCTTAGCTTTATTTATATCTACTTAAGCAGCCAACCTGTCAAGACACCCTCCATCTTGAGCTACAACTGGAAACCCTGTCACACCCCTGAATATAGCCCCATCATATTGCCCCTACAGAATTGTTAGTGATATCTTGTTTCCAGATTTACTGATGCTGTGTCTATTTAATTAGTCTGACTTTTGCATGTGATTTGGAACTATCCTCCTGGGAATTTTAATAAAGCCAAAAATAACATTCTGCAGCCCATTCTGGCTTCTTTTGTGTATGATCCATTAATAATTAAGTCTAGTCTCATTTTGTTAGAAAAGAAAAAAAAAAATCAAATAAGCAGTGAAATGGAGGGTTAAATTTATGTACTTTTCAAAACGAAATCTAGATAAAAGATACAACACAACAGTAGAAGGCCCAGACAGTTAGAGATAGTCTTTTTTGTTTGTTTGTTTTTTGTTTTGTTTTTAGCATTAGCTGAAGAATAACTTTATTTACCTCTATGAGATGTGGGTTAGGGTTGAACCCACACTGGTTACACACTGTGGTACAACACCGGGTGCACTTGTTGAAATTGGGTGCTCTGTCAGCATTGGTAAGCTCTGTAGTGTTGCAGATTGGACACAGTTTACTACTGGGCATGGGTGCTATTTGGGGCACTGAGTAGGGTGAGCTGGGAGCACTGCCTCTGTCAGGAGACACTGATGGAGATCGACCTGATCGGCCTGCATTTCCACCACTGCTAAAGTCCACCTGGAGGTTCCGTCGGGAGGCATGCTGTCCAGGTCCTTGGTCATTCAACATGCCCTGGGATGTCATCTGATTCTGAGCCTGAGGGTCCGAAAGTGGTCTTGGGCTTTCATGGGTGGCCAGTCTGTAGGTATCTCCTCGTCCAGGTACTCCTCCCATGCCACCCATACCCATACCACCACCCATTCCTATGCCAGAACTAGAACCATAGCCTGTTTTTGGAGATGTAGGTGCAACAGCAAGCCTAAGGAAGAGAAATAAGCAGAAAGAGACAAAGAGTGAGAGAGAGGGGAGGGGAGTATAAATTGAATTAAGGCACATTCCATGGTAACTGCAGGGACATTTAGGCACTACTTCGGCTAAGAAAACAAATTAATGGTATATAAATAATTTCAAAGTGGGGCCGGTGGTGTAGTGGTTAAAGTGATGTGCTCATGATCGGGCGGTTGTGTGTTCAAATCCCAGTTAGACGCCCACTGTGCTAAAACCCCTTGGCAAGTGTGCCTCTGTTCACCCAGCAGTTTAAATGGGTACCAATAAAAATATACTGGGAAGTTAACCTGCAATGGATGAGCATCCCATCCAGGAGGAGTTGAAACCCCAGTTTCCATAGCATGAAGCAACTAGGATTTCCTGATGGGCCACTTTGGCTTGGGTGTAAAAAGCCCAACAGACTTTACCCTGCTTTACCAAATAATTTAAAATATTAATAACATATCCATAAATATCCATCATAAATGAATAGTAAACAACCATTTCAACAACTAAAAAAATGTGACTACATCATGGTGATAAGTGAAGAACTAAAATGGTAACTGATGGGAAAGAAAACTTCCATAGGTTTTCATCTATGATTAGAAATAATGTGATTTCTCTAAAGAAAGAAACCAGTTTAACTAAGCAAGGTCACAGGACATTGCAAAAATAGTTTAATTGTAAATCCTAAGTATCACCACACTGCCTCAACTACAATTTATGTAAAGCACATCTTTGTGGGTCACTGATGGGACACAATGGGAACAGGAAAGTAAAAATGTCAAACTTGAGATGAGTCCAACGTTAATCAATAAGTACTTTAGAACAAATGTTTTTCTAGCAAAATAGTTCATCTGTACATTCATTTTGGGAAAGATATTTTGTACATTTAACAAACAATGTAAAATGCTGATCCTGCACAATATTAACAATAGAAGAAGCTTATATGCAGATACAGTAAGTCAATGATTTAAATAATTATTTGGAATGTCTTTAAGGGTTGTAAGAAAGTTTTACCTACCTGCAATGTTTAGAATCAGAAATCAAGAACCTCCATATACAGTCTATCATATCAATACGGTCTTCTAGACTGTCAAAATGTGGCGAGTCCGAAGAGGGCTGACAAGTCACATGATCACCAAAGGTCAATAAATCTATATTTTCGTGTTACTTCAACCATCCCCCAAAATAGTGAAGTACAGTAGAGCCCCATTATTCGCAGGGGTTCGGTTCCCGCCTCTTCCGTGAATCAAGATAATCCGCGAGTTCTGTACCCGGAAGTAAAACCTGATGTATCATATTACATGTGCGAATGATCAAAGCAGAAGTAAAACCCTATGTATCTTATTACATGCACTAAAATATGCTTCTAAAACACATTCTACAGAGTCATACAGTCATCGTCATCATCATGATCGTCATCATCAATGTAGTAAAATGTAGTAATGATTAAGTTATATACACACAGTAGTATATAAAGACCATAAAAGTGTGACGTGATGAACTTTCAGCTGGACCCAGAATGCAGGAGACAGTGTGAGATGGCACAGAGTCGATTTATGAGTCAAAGGGGAAGCACTTAAGCAGCGCACACACACAGTAACTACAGTACTGGTGACGAAAACAAAGTACACATTAAACACGGAACTATGGAGCTGGAACCAGGAGCCACATGGAACACAATGAAGCAGGAACATGATGCGAGACAATATTCTGGTGCAGAGGTGACCAAGCAGTTTGTGTTTTTAGGGAGTAGATGAGAAGAATGAATTCAGGTGTGTGCTAGTGAAGGTCAGAGAACAGAGAAGGTCAGAGAACAGAGCTGCCAAAATAAAAGTCCCCTAAAAACACAGACCATAACAAAAAGAACATGAAGGGTAATAAATTGGATACCAAAAGGATAAACATGCTACAGCACAGTACATAAAATCTCACACACAAACATTCTAAACATTAACTTAGGTACTGTACTGGAATAATAATTGAAAAAAACTTTAATACTTCAGTACTTTACAACAGTTCAGATGATTATTACTCTTCAGGACTTCAGAGGAAACTGTGGTTTCTTCAGGAGAAAGTCTTATTTCTTCAGAAGAGACATCCAACATTGCTACCTTTTTCTGGCACTTAGCCAGAAAAGATGCACGGCGTTTGAGTGGCATCATAGAGCTTAACTGGTAATTAAAACAGACTAAAAAAATGCACATTGAAAACTTGTGTGTGAATGAGAAAAAAGGGGCGTATACATCATCTCAACCAATTAGCAGGAGGGAGAACAGCCATTGGCTGAATTGGAATCATGGACAGTTACTTCCGGGTCAGTCGGCAATCAGCGAATATGCGTGGGCACGAGTGCAAAACCGCGAATAGTCAAGGGCCTACTGTATAGTGTTTGATTTTAAGATTAATTTTAAAAATGGGCTTTGAGGGTACATTTTACACAGAATGTGCCTTAATCTAAGTAATTCGGTTGATAAAATCTCATTCACACTCTTCATGCCAACAAGAATATATGTAGAGAATATTTCTCTTGATGCATCTGTTACAGTTTTAATTTAAACCTTTACGCCCAGCGATGACGAATTTGTCACACGAGAATTAAAAGCTTAAAAATTTAATTGATATCACTACGGGCATCTGGGGAACGAGTGCGATGAATGCGGTACATTTCCTGTTGAAGCGGAGATTGGTATTGCGTCATCTTTTCCCGCACTTTCTCAGTTAGGCTCGAGACATCGTGAGTGAGTGACGTGCGTGAGTCAACGTTCAAATTGTCAGTACTAAAAGCTCAATGGATCAAATACCAGGTGAGATTCATGCACATAAAAAAATCGTCATTGAAGACTAAATGTTAGTTTTGTAATTTTATGAGGTAGAAATAGTTTATTGAGTTCATTTTACTAAAAAAAAACCAAACAAACAAAAAAAACCCCAAATTTTATATGAGTGACGTTTTCATCATATCAGAGGTATGAACAAGGTTGGCTGTCAACAGTGATAACTTACAACATAGTTTACAAATAGTAGAATTCCTGAAAAAAAAAAAAAAGGGGAGGGGGGGGTTTATCCCAATATGCTTATAATTTTTATGGAAACTCAATACGAGTATCAATTATAAACATTATTGTTTTCTGTGAGGAATATCTTGGTATTATTTTTCGATTCAAAATGAGTCATCATGAGGTAAAGTCTGACCCAATTTCGTCATTTAGAAAACATAATCGTTGAGTCAATTTGACTGGTGAATGTCTCTCATTATTCAATTTCACCACAGGTATATCAATCGCCCCCAGAACGTTTTATGGCAGGAAAAACCTCAGTGTTGAAACTGCTGAGCTGGCCACTTATGACATTAGTGACGAATCTGAGACAGAAATGGATTATGATGACGAGGTGGCTGATCCCAACTTCATCCCTGGTGATGTGAATATGGAAAAGGAAATAGATCTAGATAAAGAGACTCCTCCAAATGAGGTCAGCGTCACCATTGAGCTCGATGGAGATTCGGCCGTTATCATAGATCAGGGGTCGGGAACCTTTGGCTCGCAAGCCAGATGTGGCTCTTTTGATGACTGTATCTGGCTCTCAGATAAATCAGGTGGCCTTTCTTAACAGAATAACAAATATATAATTTCACTGTCATTTAAATCTCCTTCTTTCTTCTTTTCCTTTCGGCTCTTCCCTTCAGGGGTCGCCACAGCAAATGATCTGTCTCCATCTCACCCTATCCGCTGCATCTTCTACTCTTACTCCAACGACCGTCATGTCCGCCTTCACCACATCCATAAATCTCTTTGGTCTTCTTCTGGGCCTTCTGTCTGGTAGTTCCAACCTCAGCATCCTACGACCAATATACTCACTATCCCTCCTCTGTACATGTCCAAACCATCTCAATCTAGACTCTCTGACTTTGTCTCCAAAACATCTTACATGTGCTGTCCCTCTGATGCATTCATTCCTGATCCTATCCATCCTCGTTACTCCCAAAGGCAACCTCAACATTTTCATCTCTGCTACCTCCAACTCTGACTCCTGTCTTTTCCCCAGGGCCACTGTCTCTAAACCATACAACATCGTTGGCCTCATCACCGTCTTGTACACTTTTCCCTTCATTCTTGCCGATACTCTCCTATCACACATCACACCGGACACTATTCTCCATCCATTCCAACCTGCCTGCACGCGCTTCTTCACCTCTTTTCCACACTCTCCATTGCTCTGGATTGTTGAGCCTAAGTACTTAAAATCCTCCACCTTCTTTATCTCTGCCCCCTGTAACCTCACCGTTCCTCTTGGGTCCTTGTCGTTAACACACATGTATTCTGTCTTACTGAGACTAACCTTCATTCCCCTCCATTCCAGGGCATACCTCCACCTCTCTAGATTTTCCTCCACTTGTTCTCTGCTCTCACTACAGATCACGATGTCATCTGCAAACATCATAGTCCAGGGTTTTTTTGGCTAACCTCGTCTGTGAGCCTGTCCATCACCCTAGCAAACTAGAAGGGGCTCAAAGCTGACCCTTGATGCAGTCCCACCTCCACCTTGAACTCTTCTGTCACACCGACGGCACACCTCACCACTGTCTTACATCTCTCATACATGTCCTGCACCACTCTCACAGACTTCTCTGCCACTCCAGACTTCCTCATACAATACCACAGTTCTTCTCTAGGTACCCTGTCATATACTTTCTCCAGATCCACAAAGGCACAATGCAGCTCCTTCTGACCTTCTCTGTACTTCTTTATTAACATCCTCAAAGCAAACACTGCATCTATGGTGCTCTTTCTTGTCCTCTTGCCCTTAGTCTTGCTTCCACTATTCTTTCCCATAACTTCATTGTATGGCTCATCAACTTTATCCCTCTGTAGTTGCCACAACTCTGTACATCTCCCTTGTTCTTAAAAATGGACACAAGCACACTTCTCCTCCATTCCTCTGGCATCTGCTTACTTTCTAAGACCTTGTTGAATATTCTTGTCAGAAAATCTACTGCTACCTCCCCTAGACACTTCCATACCTCAACTGGTATGTCATCAGGACCAACTGCCTTTCCACTCTTCATCCTCTTCAATGCCTTCCTCACTTCACCCTTACTAATCTTTGCTACTTCCTGGTCCTCAACGGTCACCCATTCTACTCTTTTTCTCTCTCATTTTCCTCATTCATCAGCTCTTCAAAGTACTCTTTCCATCTTCCCAGCACACTTCTGTCATCAGTCAATACATTTCCCTCTCTGTCCTTTATCACTCTAACTTGCTACACGTCTTTCCCATCTCTATTTCTCTGCTGTGCTAACCTGTATAAATCATTTTCTCCCTCCTTACTGTCCAACCTATCATACAAGTCATCATACGCCCTCTGTTTGGCCTTTGACACCGCTACCTTCGCCTTACACTGTGTCTCCCTGTACTCCTGTTTACTCTCTTCGGTCCTCTCTGTGTCCCACTTCTTCTTAGCTATCCTCTTCCTTTGTACACACTTCTGCAACTTCCTCATTTAACCACCAAGTCTCCTTATCTACTTTCCTTCCAGAGGACACACCAAGTACTCTCCTACCTGTCTCCCTGATTACATTTGCTGTTGTTGTCCAGTCATCTGGAAGCACTTCCTGATCACCCAAAGCCTGTTTCAACTCCTCTTTGAAGACAACACGACACTCTTCCTTTTTCAGCTTCCACCACTTTGTCTTCTGCTCTGTCTTAGCCGTCTTCACCTTCCTCACCATCAGCGTCATCCTGCACACCACTATCCTATGCTGTTTGGCAACACTCTCACCCACCACTACTTTGCAGTCACTGACTTCCTTCAAATTACATCGCCTGCACAAGATGTAGTCTACCTGTGTGCTCCTGCCGCCACTTTTATAAGTCACCCTATGCTCCTCTCTCTTCTTGAAGAAAGTATTCACCACAGACATTTCCATCCTTTTTGCAAAATCTACCAACATCTGTCCTTCTGCGTTCCTGTCCTGGATACCAAACCTACCCATCACTTCCTCGTCCCCTCTGTTTCCTGCACCAACATGTCCATTGAAGTCTGCCCCAATGACCACTCTTTCACCTCTGGGGGTATTCTGCATCACTTCATCTAACTCACTCCAGAATCTCTCCTTCTCTTCTCGCTCACATCCTGCCTGTGGGGTATAAGCACTAACAACATTGACCATCACGCCTTCAATTTCTAACTTGAGACTCATCACTCTGTCTGACACTCTTTTCACTTCTAGAACATTCCTGACAAACCCCTCCTTCAAGATGACTCCTACTCCATTTCTCTTCCCATCCAGACCATGATAAAACAGCTTAAACCCTGCTCCTAAGCTTCTAGCCTTGCTACCTTTCCACCTGGTCTCCTGAACACACAGTATGTCTACCTTCCTCCTCTGCATCATGTCAGCCAGCTCTCTATCTTTTCCTTGCATAGTTCCAACATTCAAAGTCCCTACTCTCAGTCCTAGGCTCACGCATTTCCTCTTCTCTCTCTACCTACGGACACGCCTCCCGCCTCTCCTTCTTTGATGTCTTCGACCAACAGTAGTCCAATTTCCATCAGCACCCTGTTGGTTGACAGCACTGATGGCGGTCGTTGTTAACCCGGGCCTTGACCGATCCGGTATGGATTTTGTTTTGATCATTTGCATTGGAAATGTGGCAGAAGTTTTACGCTGGATGCCCTTCCTGCCGCAACCCTCTGCATTTATCCGGGCTTGGGACCGGCATAAGGGGGAGAGACACTGGTTAGTGCCCCCCCGCCTCATGGCTGCATTAAAAAATTAAATAAATAAAAAACAGATTAATAAATCTCACTTATTTTAATCTATTCATCTGTGTTTAATGCCACGTCACTGTGGCGCGAAGCGGAGAGCCAATCCTTTCTGTATGCATGCGGGTCCGATAACTTGAAATTCTAATTTTATTGGACTCACACGCTACAGTGTGACAGGAAGCGCTTCCCAAGTTTTGGCAATCAGTTGGTCTGCGAGTTGAAGTTTTTCCATGTCTGAACATTTGTGTTTGCTTGCCAGCTGTGCTTGGCTTCGAAGAAATAAGCCGATCAAAAACAAGGGAAATTTATCTCTTTACTCAAAACCAACACGTGCAGTCTGTGGCTGTTGTTATACGTGCCACAGTGATGTGGCATTGAAAATCGATGTATAGTTTTAAATGCGCGAGATGTATTCATCTGTTTTTGTTTTATTTGATGTCTTTTTTTGTATTTTTAGTTAGAGGACAGTGAAATTATGTATTCGTTATTCTGTTAAGAAAGGCCACCTGATTTATCTGAGAGCCAGATACAGTCATCAAAAGAGCCACATCTGGCTTGCGAGCCATAGGTTCCCGACCCCTGATATATATATATATATATATATATATATATATATATAGCGTAGGCCTCCGTCAGTCCCGAAGGACTATGGCTGCGCTCTGGCTAGTATCCCGACTGGTGATACTCCCCAGTGCACAGAGCCTGGGTAGGGAGTAATGAGGGACAGGCTGTTACCCAAGCAGCAAGTCCCCCCCTGTCTCGGCGCCACCGGAAGGATCCAATGGAAAGGCAAGTGCCGATACGACTGGGTTCCAGTGCCGCTGCAGGAGAGAAACTACGGTCAATTTAGAACGGCCAATTAACCTACAGTGCACGTCTTTGGATTGCGGGGGAAACTGGAGCACCCGGAGGAAACCCGCACAAGCACGGGGAGAACATGCAAACTCCACACAGAAACGCCCAGGCCGGGAATCGAACCCAGGCCTTCTTGCTGTGAGGCGGACGTGCTAACCACT
The DNA here is from genome assembly GCA_024760905.1 of Plotosus lineatus. NCBI lineage: Eukaryota > Metazoa > Chordata > Actinopteri > Siluriformes > Plotosidae > Plotosus > Plotosus lineatus. The sequence continues at coordinate 30,792,155 of CM045729.1, read as the reverse complement.
ACGCCACCGTGCCGCCTATATGTATGTATGTATGTATGTATGTATGTATGTATGTATGTATGTATGTTTGTGTGTGTGTGTGTGTGTGTGTCTCATAGAGGATTAGATTTTAAAATATGTCTTTTTTTTTGGCTCTCTTAGTCAAAACGGTTCCTGACCTCTGTCATAGATGAACAAGCCCTAATGCCAACTGCAGCTGATTCTAGAGCAAGCAGAGCAGCAAGACGAAATCTCACTCGACAGTGGTCAGTCCTTCAAAATGAAAATCCTTCAGTTACGGTGCCTTCCTTGGTCCTGACCTAGCTTGTTCCACTGAAATTCTCTCTTCAATCGTGGAATATTTTGCTGCAGGACTCTCAGACCATCAACATTACCTGGATTATCAAAGGATATGAAATGTCAAAAGGTAATAATGAAAAAAGAACGATGTGCAATTGAAGCTGCTAAAATAGAGAATGAAAACTCAGAAGCAGTATATGTAAAATGGTTCAACAATAGTTGTGAACATGTTATCTACGTTCGCAAAAGTCGACCCCATTACTACAATACATCGCTTCGATTCGAAAACAAAGATAATTGAAGTTAATTGTCCTGATATCATGAAGTAGTACAATAAATCAATGGGAGGAATAGATTTAACTACTAATCTCACTTTATAGGAATCCCATCAGATCTAAGAAATATTATGAGACTAGTATTCCATATGATTGTTAACGCTTGGCTTCTGTACAGAAGAGATACTTCTAGTCTTGATTTGCCAAAAAAAAGATGTCTTGCGTCTAGCATCATTCAAACTTCTCCTGTAATTTGCCCTGATGAATGCTGGTAAAGTGTGCGGGAAGAGGAGGGGAAGACCTGCTTCTAGCACAGAGCCAAGCAAACCTCCTAAAAAGGGCTGTCATCGTCCTTCCGTTGCCATTCAAAAAGACGGCGTTGGGCATCTTCCACGAATTACAGAAAAAAAACAAAGATGCAAAAAAGAAAACTGTTCCAGAAGAACAAATGTTCAATGCTAAAAATGCAACGTGAGCCTGTGCCTGAACAGAAAATCCAACTGCTTTGAAGCTTACCATTAGTAGTTGCAGGATAAAGTACTGCAGAACCGTGAATATCCTTAATTTCATACCAAAGGATTTTTATAAGTTTATTTCAACGTGATCCATTTTATTTTACATACATTTATGCCAGGATTTCTATGCCAAAATATTTGAGAGGGTGCCAAGAGAAGAACTGTGGTATTGCATGAGGAAGTCTGGAGTGGCAGAGAAGTATGTTAGAGTGGTACAGGACATGTATGAGAGTTGTAAGACAGCAGTGAGGTGTGCTCTATGCATGACCGAAGAATTCAAGGTGGGGGTGGGACTGCATTAAGGATCAGCTCTGAGACCCTTTTTGTTTGCTATGGTGATAGAGAGGCTGACGGAAGAGGTTAGACAAGAATCTCCATGGACTATGATGTTTGAAGATGAAATTGTGATCTGTAGGGAAAGCAGAGAACAAGTGCAGGAAAATCTAGAGAGGTGGAGGTATGCCCTGGAAAGGAGACGAATGAAGGTTAGCCCCAGTAAGACAGAATACATGTGTGAACGAGAAGGACCCAAGAGGAACAGTGAGGTTAAAGAGGCAGAGATAAAAAAGGTGGAGGATTTTAAGTACTTAGGCTCAACAATCCAAAGCAATGGAGAGTGTGAAAAAGAGGTGAAGAAGCGTGTGCAGGCAGGTTAGAATTGTTGGAGAAAAGTGTTCGATGTGATGTGTGATAGGAGGGTATTGGCACGATTGAAAGAAAAAGTGTACAAGACTGTGTTGAGGCCAGCGATGTTGTATGGTTTAGAAACAGTGGCCCTGGGGAAAAGACAGGAGGCAGAGCTGAAGGTAGCAGAGATGAAAATGTTGAGGCTTTCTTTGGGAGTAACAAGGATAGAATCAGGAATGAGCACATCAGAGGGACAGTACATGTTCAAAATATTGGAGACAAAGTTAGAGAGGCTAGATTGAGATGGTTTGGACATGTACAGGTGAGAGATAGTGAATATATTTGGTAGTAGGATACTGAGGTTGGAAGTACCAGGCAGAAGGCCTAGAGGAAGACCAAAAAAAAAGAGATTTATGGATGTGGTGAAAGAGGACATGAAGGTTGTTGGCGTAAGAGAAGATGCAGAGGACAGGGTGAGATGGAGGCAGATGATTTGCTGTGGCAACCCCTGAACGGAACAGCCAAAAGGAGAAGAAGAAGAAGACAGAGTTCAATTTCATGGCCACACCCAGGCCCGATTGCTGCCAGACATTTCCAATCAGGAGATCCTAACATAAAACCTGTCTGACAAGGTGAGTTAGGCCATACTGAACACACATCATGCCACAATTTAGTGAGCTTCAAGAGCAAACAAGAAAGAAGATTATAGAGATGTATCACTCTGGGATAGGATACAAAGCCATTGGTAGATCTTTGGGACTCCAGCGGACCACTGTCAGAGCCATTATCCAGAAATGGAAAAGGTATGGCACAGTGGTGACCCTTACCAGGAGTGGCCTACCTACCAAAATTACTACAAAAGAACGGTGCAGACTCACCGGAAAAGTCACAAAGGATCCAAAAACCACTTCTAAACAACTACAAGCCTCACTTGCCTCACTTAATGTAAATGTTCATGACTCCACCATCAGAAAGACCCTTGGCAGAAATGGCATCCATGGAGGAGTTACGAAGCCAAAACCACTGTTGACAGAAAATAATATCAAGACACGTCTCACTTTTGCCAAGAATCATCTTGATCATCCCCAAAGCTTTTGGAAAAATGTCCTCTGGACTGATGCCGCCAGTGCAGCTAACTGGGTTATCAAAGGCGGGCCATGTCTCTCACTGTCTATGGTGTGAAGCATGTAAAAGAACCATTGCTGACGTTCGTAAAGAGTAGGCTGCAAAGCCGTTGGCGTGTTTCTGTCCCTTGCTAAAGGGTTGTGACAGGAAGGGCATCCGACGTAAAAACCTATTCCAAATCAAAATGTGCGAATCAGATGATTCGCTGTGGCAACTCCAGAGAAAGGGAAAAAGCCGAAAGAGAAGAAGAAGTCCTCTGGACTGATGAAACTAAAGTTGAACAAAATTGAAAGTTGAAAGATGAAAAGTTGAAGGGGAGAAATGCATCCCATTACATCTGGCGCAAAAAGGAACACTGTATTTGATAAAAAGAACATTGTGCCAACAGTGAAACAAGGTGGTGAAAGTGATATGATCTGGGCCTGTTTTGCTGCTTCAGGACCTGGGCGACTTGTCAAGATTGATGGAACCTTGAATTCTGCTCGCTACCAAGAAATCCTGGCGAAGAATGTTCATTCAACAGTTCGAGAACAAGCTAAAGCGCACCTGGGTTCTGTAGCAAGACAATGAGCCGAAGCAAACCAATAAGTCCACTTCTGAATGGCTAAAAAAAAGAACAAAATGAGGGTTTTGGAGTGGCCTCGTCAAACTCTCGACCTGAAGCCAATTGAGATACTGTGGCATGACCTTAAAAAAGCTGTTCATGCCCGAAAACCATCCAATCTGGATGATCTTAAAGAATTCTGCAGAGGAGAGAGGGCCAAAATCCCATCACAGCGATGTGAAAGACTCATCGCCTCTTATCGCAAACGCTTGACTATAGTTATTGCTGCAAAAGGTGGTTCAACAGGCTATTACGTTGGGGGGGGATTACTTATTCACATTGGCCCTTGTGGATTCAGATGTTTTCCCCTGCATTTTGTGTTTACTCGTGTTTTATCTTTGTATAATACAGACGCTCCCCGACTTACGTTTTTAATTAGTTTCTAACGGCCGAATGTAAGGTGAAAGTGAACGTAAGTTGTTACAGTGACGTATGACGTGTGATGTCCATATTGTACTATACATCCATAAATACCATTACCGTATCTCATAAAACACCCCTAAATCAATTATTACAAACATAACATTGTGAAATAATATCAAATATATCAAATATTATCAACATTAATTTCATATAAGTCACTTATTATCCCGAGTTACTTTACATGAAGCTTAAAACAGCCAATCAACGCTCACAATATGTGAGGCGCTCAATACCGAAAGTAGTGTACTTGCGAAAGTAGTGTACTTGCTGTGGGTTATACAGACTTCCGGTCTTTCAAGTGCGCAAGGGTGCTGTTGAATTCGTTTAGAACACAGCCTGCACTGATGTGAATCACCAATCATATTTGCTTAGGGTTCCAAAAGTCCGCAAAACAGTGTAAACACAAAGATCACAGAGACGACGTCTTAACACAAGGGTAACACGCTATATGACTGAGATATATATATATATATATATATATATATATAGGATTTTCTGAGTAGATCCTTCCGTAGGAGTGCGCTCAATACTTTTTGGTAGAGCAAATAACAAAAATAAAAGGACAGGACAAAGACTTTCTATTGAAACTCAATTTATCACTACAGATCTGTTTCGAGGGGTGGTGAAACCATCCTCTCTCTTCAGGTGATTAGTAATCACCTGAAGAGAGAGGATGGTCTCACCACCCCTCAAAAACAGATCTGTAGTGATAAATCTAGTTTCAATAGAAAGTCTTTGTCCTGTCCTTTTATTTTTATATATATATATATATATATATATATATATAACTGAACTGGGAAGAAGGAGGGGCACGTTCAATCTGCTGTTTGTAAACAATGGACGCTATGTCATTATGTCAGTGTACTATGTAGGTACGTCGAAACTCAAAATTTGACTTAAAAAAAAAAAAAATCGAAAAAACGTAAAACGGATAAACGTAAGTCGGGGAGTGTCTGAAGTTAGGTTTGCTTGATCTGAAATGGATGACAGTGACAAACGTGCAAAAAATGTCAGAAATTGGTCAGGGGGCAAACATGTTAACATTTCAAAGGAATGCTTCTGGTGTAAGCAAAATCTATTCCGATTTACTGGATTTTACAGTTTGGCTTGTATTTTTCACAGCTATTGTTGCTGAAATTTTTGTGGAACCTTGCTGTAATCTCTGTGACAGCTTTACCTTTAAAATGTGACAAAAATTATACAAAGAGATGCAAAATTCAAAATATGTTTTGTTATTCAGATATACTAGATGAAATTGTTCCTTCAACATAACATTCACAGACTTGACCAGATTTTCATGCTGGTTTCAGAGAGTTTTGGCATTAGCTTTTTGCTTCTGAAAAGAATGTGACTTTTTGAGTAGTCTCTGCAACACTTGGAAATTATATTATGCGCTAACACTAACTCAGCTGAAATTAGGAAGCTTCTCTTTGAAGGCCTGATAAATACCTGTCAGACCAATACATAATGGATTCATTTTCCAGACATTTTTTAAAAATATTATAATTCCATGCTCTAATTGTAGTCTCCGTGACAGACAGAATGTGGAATGACCTGCTTAGGAAAACACAGACCAACATAATGCAAAAAAATGCCCAGCCTATCATCAAGGTGTCTACAACCATTACATGGCACATAAAACAGCATATGTTAGTTTTTTCCCCACGGACAAAGTCGTATATCTACCAACTAAGTATCATAAAACAATAAAAATATAAAAATAGATTTGAGTTATTTGTTTTCAGCTATAATAAACATTATTTACTTTATTGGACACTGTTAAAGAGAAAAACTATTCTTGTATGTTGCTGTGACCAAGCCCGATAAGAAATTTCGTGAGGGGAGAAAATAAAAATATACAAACCGGATTCCAAAAAAAGTTGGGACACTATACAAATTGTGAATAGAACATAGATGACAGGTCAAAAATTTAAACTGAGAAAACGTATCATTTTAAGGGAAAATGTGTTGATTTTTAAATTTCATGGTGTCAACAAATCTCAAAAAAGTTGAGACAAGTAGCAATAAGATGCTGGAAAAGTCAGCTTCACTTATAACAAACAGGTGAAAGAACAATTACCACTAATGAGGTCCAGTGGCAACATGACTGAGTATAAAAGGGCTTCTCAGAGTGGCAGTGTCTCTTAGAAGCAAAGATGGGTAGAGGATCATTAATTCCCCCAATGCTGCGCAGAAAGATAGTGCAGCAATATCAGAAAGGTGTTTCCCAGCAGAAAATTGCAAAGAGTTTGAAGTTATTATCATCTACAGTGCATAACATCATTCAAACATTCAGAGAATTTGGAACAAGCTCTGTGCGTAAGGGTCGAGGCCGAAAAACCATACTGGATGCCCATGATCTTTGGGCCCTTAAATGGCACTGCACCACAAACAGGAATGATACTGTAAGTGAAATCACAGAATGAGCTCAGCAATACTTCCAGAAACCATTGTCAGTGAACACAATCCACTGTGCCATCTGCCTTTGCCAGCTGAACCTCTATAGTACAAAGAAAAAGATATTTCTAACCAGGACCCAGAAACGTGGGTGTTTTCTCTGGGCCAGGGGTCATTTAAAATGGAGTGTGGCAAAGTGAAAAACTGTTTTGTGGTCAAGCCAATCACGATTCGAAGTTCCTTATGAAAGTCTGGATCACTGTGATCGCCTCACCAGCTCTCAATCGCATGTCACTGTCTCCAAATTTTTAGAAGGCATTTGCCTCAGAAACAAAACGTGCTGTTTATCATAGACTTTGTGATGCTGAATTCAAAAAGTAAAAATGGCTGGTTGGCTACTCTTTTCAAAATATTTCAGGGTTATTTTGTTTTGTTTTGTTTTTTTACATTTGTTGTCTCCATAATCGAACATGAAGCTATAAGTATATAGTTCCTAGAGTTGGTCTGTTCAACAAGGTGAGTTAATAGAGTCAATGTCACAGCATTTATGACTTCTGGGAACAATTTCTATAGCAATATAATAATAGCAATCCATGTCCATTTATGATGTAATAACCACTTCAGACTGCATCATTTAAATGTTTTGAGAAAAAAAGAACAAATAAAAATGTTCAAAGTCATGAATGATTATGCTTATATTTATCTTATATATTGACGAATAGTTATTAATAAATCACTGCAATTATAGGTGAAAAATTCAGTGTATGTCAAACTCACACCATGTCTAGGCTGTGAATCCATGATCTACTGCTCCTGAAGGAAATGTTCCAGCATTTAACCTATTAACATAAAGTTTATTCCTGGATTCGGTCAAATATGTATTTACTGACTTCTGATTTAAATTCAGATCTGTCCCCTTTTTAAATCACCCATTCTTCATGATTCCAAAGGCAGGGTTGTACTAGTATATGCTGACTTAGTACCGTATCTTAAAAATGAGAGCCAATCAACAATTTTAAACATCAATTACATTAGCAGCCATCCAAAATGATGAAAATTTGACTATATTTATTCCAGAAGCATTTTGGCTACAGACAGTAAAATTACAGTAAATTGTAAACTGTGCTTTCATTTACTACACCCACGGAGATTAATAATAATAATAGCAAATTTCACCATCGGTCATAGTTAAAGAATCTCTCATTTTTGTCATATTGCCTTACATTGTTCACTACTCAAATCCAGAATCTCTGCTTTTAGAAGGTCAAAATAACATGAATGAAAATCACAATAGGCACATTTTCCTTGTGCACCACTGATGGATGCAAAACTCTGCCAGAAGCAGCCCAGGCAGCTCCAGAAACTGCTGAAGAAAAGCATTATTACATTTACAGAAGAAAATGCACAAAAAGAGAGAGAGAGAGAGAGAGAGAGAGAGAGAGAGAGAGAGAGAGAGAGAGAGAGAGAGAGAGAAGGAGAACGCATGGATTACTCAGTTTCTTATGCTGCAGGCTCCATGGTATATTTTAGTGAAATGATGGGCATCATTATTAAATGCCTCGGCCATTTGCAGTCACAAAATTATTTAGATACACTTTATAAAAAATGTAATAAAATGTTGCTTGGGGAAACCAGGCAAATCTGTATCTAATTTGTTATTACAACACATTATAAACTTTCCTCAGTCAATCTTACTTGTTTTGTCACATATACTCTTGGCAAGCATAGGCAATATCCATGATCCTCTTTTCTTTCAACACATTCTTGGTCATAACTGAGAGGAGTCCAGAGTCATTACCAGCACATGGTCAGTCTTGACAGTAAAATCAAGCGACAAACTGTGTCACAAACTTACAAAAAAAAAAAAAAAATCTTTAAATTAATTAGAAATACACTGCTTGCAATTTTCTTGGCAGATTTTAATTTCTGATTTTCCTGTAATGTGACCTGCTGATATACATTTTTCTGCTGATAATTTCTGTAAAAAAAAATATAAGCCTAAACTATAAATAAATTTTAAACCTTTTATAAATGGAATCACAAACAAGTTAAGTCAGGGAAAATGTTAATTTTAGGTGTTTTTTTCCAGGAAAGATACATTGACCTGCTGTAATAAAATTCTTGTACTGCTTTTAACAGAAATCTACTGCAATTTTTTGAGCTCAACATGCCATAATTTTCACATTTAATTTTCATAAAGAATACAGTTTGTAACTGATGAACGTATGTAATGTTGTAGCAATAACAGAAATTTGCTGTGACTTTCTGAGCAGCCAACACTGCAATGTTTACATTTTATTTATTTTCGCAAATAATAGTTTATAACTTTTAAATGTACATATGCTTGTGGGCTTAACATAAAAATATCTTAAGATTCTGAGTGGCCAATATTGCAATTCTTATATTACAGTCTCTAACTGTTAAATGTACATTGTTTTGGCTGTCCGCTTATCCTTATTCAACATGCCTTTCCATGATCAGTCAAATACTGAGTTTATACAGCTAGTTTTGTTGTGTAGAGTGGATGATTCAACGAATTTGTCCACAACAAGGTATTTTCCGAACTGCTGACTGACTTGGAATTACTTGGAGAGAGTAATATCACAATGGCAGATGGATATGTTGTGAAAGAAGCACTGGACTGCATTGGTGGAGGCAACTTGGGCTCTCACTGTGTGGGATGTTTTACAGCAGACTCCAGAAACCCATAAATCTGTCATTAAACATCTGGCGACAGAGGATGTGACAGAAGTACAGGGGATAAAGTTGAGGTCAGTGTTTAATACTTTGAAGAACTTTAATGTAGGTTCACTATGTTGCTCTTTATCTTAAAAATGGATTCACAATGAGAAATGGCTCACATACACAATGTTGAACAGGCACATCAAACAGTTCAAATACAAAGCAACAGATGTTTGTTCCAAGCCTTATGCTGTTAATCCTAAAACACTCAAACTTAGAGAAGCTGTACAAAACTGGTACTTCTTGAGACTGCTGCCTTTGCTAATTGGTGACATGGTGCAGGACCCACAAGATACTGTATGACAGTTAACCTTGCAGGTTAAGGACATTCCTGAGCTGATTTGTGCTCAGCAAATTTGCAAGCCTCAGGTCACATATCTGAATGTTCTCATCCAAGAATACATAGAAACAAAAAGGGAACTGATTCCAAACATCAGCTTGAGGCCTAAACGTCATGATGTACGGCATTATCCAAGACTTATCCTGAAATTTGACCCACTCATCAGGGTATGGCCTATGCATTTTGAAAGACAGTGGACAGACTTTTTCATGTTTGTGTATCTCAACAGAAATGAAAATGCTAAAGATCTGTGATGTGTTTGCACCAGTCCTTCCAGGCCTTCCAGATGAAGTAGTTAGGTCTGTCCAAGATACCTTGGAGACACTTGGTGCCATAGCCACAGATGCCTAAACAAGCCAGAGGACTGGTTGGTGCATGGGCCCAAAAAGACAAGTATAGTCGGCCCTCTACTTACGAAAACCTCTGAGTACGAAAAATCCAGGTTAGGAAAAACATTTTCCTAAATTTGTCCTCTTTTTACGAAAACACCCTCTTTTTTACAAAAAGCGCCAAACGCTCCATTCAAAATTCAAACAATGTCTCCCAACATCCCGCCGCGCTGGCCTCCCATTGGCCAGGAGGGAGCTGACCTGTACCCATACTTCCTGTACCCATACTTCCTGTTTGTCACACGCATGAAGGAGAGTTGAACAGGACTGTTGGCTTGTTTTGAGATAGAACGCTGCATGATCTATTTCATTATAGCCGAAACTCCTCTATAATTGGGAAGATGTGGAAGCAGAAGGAGACCTTAAAGCGGAAATACAGTGACGAAGGCGATTATTTCGACACTATATTGAAGCAGAAGGAGCATGAAAACAGTGCTCCATGGAACAAGACCTCCAATCTCGCAAGGAAGCAAGTTAATATTGAATCAGGTCTGATTCTTTCATCTGATCTTTCAAACAGGTATTGTAACTCTGCTTTAAATACAACATTCCGTCCATTTAAACATTTAAATAGAATTGCTCCGTTGGCTGTGCGCTGCATGTGAGTGGAGTCCGCATTCAGCAAAACACACCAGAGAGACAGAGTTTTGTGTCTGTGTGTGTGTGTGTGTGTGTGTGTGTGTGTGTGTGTGTGGGAGAGAGAGAGAGACTGCGTACAGAGTCAGTCAGAGATGAAAGGAGGCATTATTTTAACTCTCTTTTGAGAGAGCACATTGCAGCTTATTTTTCGTTTTTGAAGTTGTTTAATTCAGTAAATGTTTAATCAATGTGCCGATCTGTGAAGCAGGGCGTGCACTTTGAATTCCCAGTCTTAAAATGCTCCGGCGTCCTGCGTGTGGACGGAGCCTGCCACAAATGTGTGTTGTTTGTGTGTGTATGTGCATTAATAAAAAATGTTTAATAATGGTTTAATTAATAAAATGTTAATAAAATTGTTTATAACGTTAATAAAATGTTTAAATGGTTTAATAAGTAATTTTATTTTACTTTTAACACATATTTCATACATACATGAGCATACGTTTGTATGAATAATGTGCTATATAAGCATCCATAATAACAATAATAATAATAATAATATTTCATCCATATTTCATGAAAAATTGGTGTACTTTTATCATTTTTAAAGGGTTTATGGGGTAGTCTTGGGAGCCTTGGAACGAATCACGCGTTTTACATGTAAAATGCGCCTCTACTTACGAAAACCCCAGGCTACGAAAAAGGCTCTAGAACAGATTAATTTCGTAAGTAGAGGGACGACTGTAGACTGTAGTAGAACTGTCGTGTTGTCATTTACATGTGCAACATTTAAATCAACATGAAAAGGACCACTTGTACTTCACTTTGTTTGTTTTGTTTATTTTATAAGGACAATATGAAACTTCTTTGCGCTAACAGAGTCAAATATGGGCTCATTTACAGCTATAGTTCCTGGATAAGATACAGACTGCAGTCATATCAGGAAATGAAGCAAACTACAATAACAGTTTCCTAACATTACTCAATCACATCACACAAGCAACTTTGACATCAATAATACAGTTTTGAGGGTTAAAACACTGCAACTGTAAAAACCATTTATGTGTATTTGTACACAAGAAGAACTAAGGTCAAATTTGTTAATCAACCTTTTTATATAATATTTGTATTAGATGTTGTATTAGTTTGACCATATTGCACAATGCATTGCTAGATTACATTATTTCAGAGTACCAAACATTTAACATTTAATACTTTGAAATTTTGTATGTACCTTTGCAGACTCAACTGCATCAACTCCAGACTTGGTGTGTTCTTATCCATGGTCTGTTCAATCCTCTCCATCTGTAGTCTGTCCTTCACCAGGGTCATCCACAGCTACCTCATCATCCTCAATAAGCTGCTCCCCTTTTGTGCCTACCTGGGTGGACAGTTTCGAGAGCCCATGGCAGAAACTCCCTGAAGAGAAAAGGCCAAGTCCATGTCTTCAAACAGAAATGGTAAGAATGATCATTTCTGAAATGATGAAGATCTGTAAGAGTCCAACCAAATGCAACACTACAGAGATAGCAAAAAGGATGGTGGCTCAGTATCCAAAGTCAGTTGAAAATATGGTTGATGATGAGGTTATTGGACTTCGATATGATTCCCTGGTAAAGCAATTCCAAGCAAGAATTGAAAATGTCAAATGAGACACACCAGAGATAACAGCGCAAGGCAGAATCAGATGACGACACTGACGAGATATTGGCTGAACAAAAAGCCAGTGTTCAAGACTCATATGGCTGTATCAACTGGGAGCTGAAATTTTTGCCACTTCCTGAGACTGTGCAGAGTCAGCATAAAAAAAAGGAAGAAATGAAGAAAATGTGTAAGGAGAAGAATTACACTGCAGAAGATGTGAGGGAGTTAGTGAAGTCCACAATACATAAAGACATTATCAGCATCCCAGAGCTGTGCCAATAATGGCCTTTTTATTGCATGAAGCTGGGAAGGGCACTTCCACCATCTTAATCTTATTAGCACTGTGGGCTAAAACGAACAGCACTTCGGCAGACCTTGGTTTATAGTCTTGAGAAAAGAACAGCCATGACGCACACACCCAAGACAAACGCACACACATAGCTAACTGTTAAACATGCCAACCTCTCATGCTTTGTACTACCTATATATACTCTCTGTGATTTGCAATAAATTAGAGAACTTCATCATGATCACGACTCATTGTGTTTACTGAGTTCTCTCCAGGCCTGAGCGGCAACCCAGATCCAATGGACACAGAGACAGGAATAAATTATCCTAACAGTCATGTGGGCTCGTCTGGGATACCCAGCTAATTGATCAGGTGAGTACTGCTGATTTCATATTTAATCATATTATTAAAGTGTATGCAGTCTCCCTGGTTGGTGACATCCAAGAATTTGTGGTAGAAGGGGATAATAGGCATTTCGCTTTAGCAAGCACTCTAGCTTCTGGAGTCTCAGTAACTTGAAGCAAAAAAAATTATCTTGTCTCTGTATCTTGGCTCACACTATTCTCGTTCTGTTTTATGTACCTATTGCTGGTTTGTAATAAGTTTTGGGTTTCATCTACAAAATATCCTAAACCTGATCCTGAGGAAGCTCCTCGAGTTTGGATGAATAGGCTAGACCAGGAGTCCCCAAACGTTTTCCTGTGAGGGCCACATAACTTTTCCCTTCTCTGATGGGGGGCCAAGGTCAGTTTGTAACAGAAAAAGTGTGACGATCGCAGGGCTGTCTAAATGTAAACATTTATTATTTTCCAGTAAGCCACGCATAACCAAATACTAGTAACCCTTTCCGAGACCTTCACAGAAAAAAGTCAAGAAATAAATAATAATTAAAAAAAAAAAAAACGCTGCTTGCTATCAGTTGAGCAATCCAAAAGCTGCCCGAACAGACGACTGGTTCAGCCGAGCCTGGCGTACAAATGTATTCTCCTGAGCTAACGGTCCACTTTTTAGCTCTGAGAGTTTGTCTACTCACATTTGGCCTTGCAAGAGATCATACTAATCTTTGTAATGAGTGTCGGCGCAGATTGTATTCTATGAATACCGCCACCATCTCTTGACAGATGATACAAATGTTTTCTTTGCATTGAACAAAAAAATAACCGTTTGTCCACTGCAGGTTGAATACCCTGCATTCTGGATCAATTTTTCTCTTCCATAAGCTTTTCACCATAATTCCGTTCTATTTGACAGGAGAGTGTCTAGGATTTTTGTTTCGGGGGGGGCTTAGATAGGGCACAGATGGCAGAAAGGTGGAATAGAATGTCATGTTCTAGGTGTGTATTAATCTTGATTGCATAGCCAGGCTAAAAAAAGTAATCATCATGCGTCTCTGGTATTGTTCAGGGGACCAGTCCAAATGTGGAGGCGGGCCATATCCGGCCCGTGAGCTGTAGTTTGGGGACCACTGGGCTAGACAATTTGGCTGGTTGGACTGGGATGCAACCACAATTTCTGACATATCGCTGAGGAGGAACATTTAAACCTGAATATCTGGCTTCTGCATATTACCAGATTTATGAAGCCTTTGGAGACCCTCATTGGGATTATGATTATATGGCTAAAGGTTATCCAAAGTAGATTGAAATGAAAACTGTATGGGATAAATGCAATCAATAATTCAAAAGAAGAACTCAAGTCTATACCTAAAGTAGCTTCTGAAACCAAGCCCAAACTACCCTTGTATGCATGTGTTGAACCTTCACCCTGTAATTCTGACAAACAATCAGCTGCATCCAACACTGAGTGGCTATATCCAAACTTAACAAATACTAATCCTTTTGCAATTTTCCCCTCCATACCCATGCCGACATCTAGACATGTAAGACATGTGTTCACCCCCAGAAAGTGACACCACCACGGTGATAGTGAAAACTCTGGTTAAGGGGTGTTCCTCTGTAAGGGAGAAATTACACAGTCATGGCCGGGCCCATGTGCATGGCAATCTTGAGGACAGAGGAAAATAGCTGTGACATTGATCCAGATAACTCCGATGTGGGTCCGGATGCAGGTTTTCGGCCAGATTCCCCACCCCTGAACAATGATTCTACTTTGGCCATGGACCCCAAGATTGACCTTCCCTTAGTAAGCACATTAAATACGTCATTAAGATGCTTTCCTCACCTAGTAAGCCTCTGAAATTTGTCGAGATGGTAATCAAAGCCTCATGTCACAATCAACTTGTGGGCGTGGATTATAGATTCATATTACATGCTTTTTGATGGACGGGTATGATGAGGCTGCAATGCTGCAAACTGGTCAATTTCTGAAACCCAAAAATGATCAATTGTTAAGAGGAGGAGCATGACGATAGTGACACCCGAGGGAGACAGAAAAGGAAAAAAAAAATATTGGGAAAAATACTGATAAGGCCATGAAAGGCTTAATGGAGCAGTTCAGTAGATATCTACTCACTCGCCAACAAGCTAAAAAAGATATGTCTCAAGTAACTAACTGTAGACGCGAAAAGGGTGAAAATACTTCTAAATTCTACAACTGCTTGCAAGAGACTTGGATGAACTTTTGAGATATGGAGTTAGATGAAGGTGTACCTAATCCATTTTTACCATCACTTATGAATAATTGTTGCCCAGAGGTCCAGAAAACCTTGACATATCACCTGCCTGATTGCAGTAACATGACTGGTAAGACTTTGAGGTACAGTCAGAACCATGGAGGGTGATGGCATTTTGGAATGTAGACAACCTGTGTGCCTCTCTGCAGCAGGACAGCGGGGTGGATTTTAGAAGCCAAGGTGAAAGGATAAAGAAGGGGTGAGGAGGAACATAAACTGCCAAGCTAAATCCTCACTGCCCCAGAGCATGAAATTATTGTGGAAAGGGACACTGGGCTAAAGAATGTAGAAAGAAATGAGCAAACAGTAAAGCCGCCACTGCTACTTCCCCTCCCACCTCTCCCCCCTAATTCTCAGGTACATAACCCTTTCTCTGGAATTTAGATTAGGTTGTATGACCAGTATGGATGCAAACAAAGTCCTAACTCAGCTATGTTGCATTGTACTATTGAGTCACATCAGGCTGTTGACTTATCTTCCCTTGAATTGTGCATATCAGTTTACCCTTTTTTAGTAAACACTGGCACTACGATGTCTTCATTGGCTTTGTGAGTTCGAGGGGCCTGTTTCTGATCAAAGTATACACTCTGTGGGAATATGTGCGGTTCCTGTACCTTCCTTTTATACCCCTGCTCTCCTGTTAACCTGCAACTCTTACCTGAATATTTATTTTCACCATAAATATGTGTATAGCTGATTGCCCCTTTAATCTATTAGGTAGGAGTGTCATGAGTGTGCTGCATGTCTCCCTTATCTTTTCTGGCTCTAATCTTACTGTTTCTATGTCTGACACTGTGCTTTTTTCTCATATTTCTAATGTGCCTCTTAATCACTGTTTTCCATCTGCCACACAGAAACAATCACTTCCTATTCCTCCATGTGACCTTCCCCTGAAGATCTGGGTAGAGCATAAGGATGAGTCCATTGTGTTTCTCGTGAAGCAAAATTAAAACAAACAAACTCCCTTGTCTGAGGCAAAGGCCCAAGGGACTGATGGAATACTCGACTCTTTATTGCACCAAGGAGTGATTAAACCATGTGTTAGTTAATGCAACACACTTGTCAACCCTGTCCCTAAGCCTGATTGGACTTGGAGGTTTACTCAAGATTTATGAAAATATGAGACATTATCATCCCTGAAGCACCTGTTGTACGTGATGTGCCATCTATTATGGCTTCTATTCCATGCCATCATTCATATTTCTCTGTTATTACCTTTGTTACTGCATTCCTTTTGAAAAGCAGAGACAGCCTCTTTTTTCACGTACAGGGACAGAAAGTACACCTGGACACACCTGCCGCAAGGCTTTGACTCTTCTTCAGTCTTTGCTGCAGTGGTAAGAGACATGCTATGTGACCCTCCCTACTGCTTCTGTTGTCTTGCAGTATGTGGATGACCTCCGTGTCTCGGCTGCATTGGCGAACATCTGTGAGCAGGCCTCTCTCTCTACCTCCTCACACACAAAGGGCTTCAAGATACCATAGGCACAGTTGCAGATTTGCAAAGACAATGTAAAATACTATGGTTTTGAACTCTCTCAAGGCATTAGGTGCCTCTCCAAGGACCATATGCAAGTCATCCTTGACATTAAATGCCCTTCAACCAAGCACAAACTAATGGCTTTTCTGGGTCTTATCTTATTTATATATATATATATATATATATATATATATATATATATATATATATATATATATATATATATATATATATATATTTAATCCTATATATATATATAGGATTTCTCTCAGCTGAAGGCAAACTTATCTCACACTCCTCACTTGTCTAGAATTTGATAAACGTATGTCATCTTCCATGCACACTGGCCATTGTTAAAACAAAGGCTCACTTTAATGGTGATTCCCCCGAGATTCGAGGGAACTTTGTAGCTGATTGCATCACTAAGGAGCCTGCTAAAGTCACAAGTTTTCTCCACTCACTATTACCCAACACCATGTAATACTGTTTTGGCCAGTACTCTCATTCCTGACCTTGACCTCCACTCCCTACAAGCTGGCACCTCTTTCTGGCAGTCCAAGAAGTCTAATATCACCTTTGATGGATTAAGGTACAGTGCAGATGGTTTCCTCTACTTTAATTTTGCACTCTCTCCCATTCCTTGTGAGTGAGTTTCAGGCAGTGTGATGCAGGGGATACAGAAGCTGAATTCGCCATGTTTCATACCATCATTGTTCAGGAGGCAGCCCATGGGGCAGTGGTGGTCTAGTGGTATAGGGCACTGGATCGCTGATCCAAAGGTTGGGGGTTTGAGTCCCACTCTCCGCAAGGTTGTCACTGCCCCCCTCCCCCAGTGCAGCTAACTGGGTTATCAAAGGCGGGCCATGTCTCTCACTGTCTATGGTGTGAGGCATGTAAAAGAACCATTGCTGACTTTCGTAAAGAGTAGGCTGCAAAGCCGTCAGCGTGTTTCTTGCTAAAAAGGGTTGTGAAAGGAAAAGCATCTGACGTAAAAACCTCTGCCAAATCAAACGTGCGAATCAGATGATTCGCTGTGGCGACTCCCGAGTAAAAGGGAAAAAGCCGAAAGGAAGACAGACATTGTTCAGGAGGCAGCCCATAGCTATGGTTGGAAGGGTTCATAGGTGCCTGTGGTGGCAGTACCTGGTTGATGGAGACCTGCAGTGAGTGGGGCCATACAGCAGAAAAAGGAGGCCTATTGAGTCTTATTTGCCTCTGTGATTCCTGAGGCAATAGTGCTGGTGATTTCAAAGCCACCATTGGTCATGATTGCGATCCTTCCAGTTGGAAATGTGTTGGCCCTTATCACGATCAAAACCCAACAAGCTTTAATGGAACAAAGATGATCGAAACAGCAGAAGATGCATCGCTATACATTCTCAACACTATGTTTGCAACAAAATCAGATGAACATAGATGGTCTTTCAAGTCAAATTTGGGATATAAAAGGAGATTAGATTACATCATGACCAAATGGTTTGTAAAACGTGCAACCAGTAACTGCAGAGTATACCCTATGCAGAGTCAACCCTTTGAATCAGATCACTGTATCATAGTCATGGACGCTAGTTTTCCAGGTAAAAGGAAATTGAAAAAGATTTTCCTCAAGAGTCGATCTCTGGCTGTGTTCCCAGATTTACGACATTTAAGGGATGATCCATCAGTCCAAGTTGCGTACAGCACTAAGCTTGATGCATCGTTACACAGTCAGCCATCAAATAGCGCTCTTACAGTTGACCAAGTCGAAGAACTATTGACGAACACCATACAAGAAGCCTCCACAGAAAGCATTCCTAAACGAACTACGGACAAGATCAATAAACCATGGACTACTCCTGATTATCAAGAACTTCTGGCAAAATACCACAGCGAGAAAGACCTAGTGATGAAAAAGCAACTTGCTCATGATGTGAAACAGCTACGTACAAAGCTTAAAAATACTTATTTTTAAACGAAAGCTAGCCAAATAAACCTTGCGAGCAAGCTGACAGAGGAAGAGCTGGGAAAGGTGGAAGTCATATGGCATAGTTTCTTACGAAAAATGGTTAGAGGAGGATTTGAGTGAAAAAAACGCTCCAGACCGGGCAGAACATGAAGGAACTGATGTGGACTGGAGTTACAGGATTTTAAATGACTGACTACGTACCATCATAAATACACGCCTCATCTGTGACTTTTGTTTGCCCCAGCACTTTAAAAATCTGGCACATATATGCAGGCTTGACAACAATGCCCTCCAGAAACAAGTACTATTTGATAGCCTGACTCCGAGAACGATGTGGAATAGAATTGAAAAGATACTTGGTGTTGACGTACAACAAGCAAGAAAGATGATGGCGACGAACGATTTCCTGCGACTGCTGGATACCCGATTCCAGCAAGAGCACCCCAAGGTTCTCCACGACACCACAGGGGAAACATGATGATGATGATGATGATGAATAGACAGGTATAGGCAAGCCAAATGTGTTGCAGCCTGAGCTTTCACCAATGCAAAATCTCAGGCATGGGAGGAGTTCGGTGAGGGCCTGGAAAGTGAATATAGGTTGGCCTTGCAAAGGTTCTGGACCACTATCCAATATCTCAGGAGGGAGAGTCCAGAAATACTGTTTACAGTAGAGAAACCCTGTCTAGGGACCTGCTCACCTCAACTGATGTTGTCATAAGATGGAAGGAATACTTTGAGGACCTCCTTAATCCCACTAACATGCCCTAACACTAACAAGTCGCACAGGTACTCAAAAAGCTCCTTAGTGGTGGGGCTACAGGGGTGGATGAGATCTGCCTTGAATATCTCAAGGCTCTGAATGTTGTAGAATTGTCTTGGTTGATACGTATCTGCAATATTGCATGGTCATTGGGGCCTAGATTGAAACTAGGGTAGCCGTCCCCCCTTTTTTAAAATGGGACCAAAGGTTTGTTAAAATTATCGTGGAATCGCACTGTTCAGCCTACCTGGGAAAGTCTATGCCAGTGTACTGGAGAGAAGGACCCAATGGTTGGCCTCTCGATTCAAGAGGAATAAAAGTGGTTTTCATCCTGGTCACAGCACTGTCAACCAGCTCTATACATTCTACAAGATCCTGGAGGGGGAGTTTGCATAATCTGTCCCCATGTGTTTTGTGAATTTAAAGACGACTTTCATCAGTGTCCCTAGGGCTATCTTGTGGGGAGTGCTCCAGAAGTGCATTGTACCAGAACTGTTGCTACAGGCCATCAGGTCTCTGTACTCCTGGCGTCAGAGCTTGGTCCACATTGGTAACAACAGGAAGAATTCATTTCCAGTGATGGTGGGAGTCTGCCAATGTTGAGGGGTTCTGGTTTGGGAGCCATAAGATTATTTTTGCAGATGATGTCCCTTTGGCTTCATCAATCCGGAACATTTAGCTTTTGTTGGTGCAATTTGCAGCAGAGTGCAAAGCAGCCGGGATGAGAATCAGCACCTCCAAGTCCAAGGCAATGGTTTAAAGCCGGAAAAGGGTGGCATGCACCCTCCATGTCTGGAATGAAGTCCTGGCCCAAGTGGAGGAGTTCAGGTATCTCGGGGTTTTGTTCATGAGTGAGGAGTAGCGGGAGACCGATAGGTGGATCGCTGAGGCCTCTACTATAAAGCAGAGCTTGTACCAATCTGTCGTGCTGAAGTGGGAGCTAAGCTACAAGGCAATGCTCTCAATTTATCAGTCATTCTACATTCCAACCCTCACCTGTGGTCACAAGCTTTGGGTAATGACTGAAAGAACAAGACCAATACAAGTGGCTGAAATGAGCTTCATTTGTAGGATGACAGTGCTCTTTCTTAGGGTGAAAAACTCAGCCATGTGGGAGGATCTCGGAGTAGAACTGCTGCATCTCCGCACTGAGAGGAGCTAGATGAGGTGGCTCATGCATGTGGTTATATTGCCTCCTGAACACCCCCCCCCCCTGGTGTGGTCTTTCGGGCATGTTCAACTGGGGAAAGACGCACAATTTCTTTCGACCGGAACAATTCCGTATCCCCCAAAAGAGTTGAAGGAAGTGGCTGGGTAGAGGGATGTCTGCTTAGGTTGTTGCCCTTGCGACCCGATCCTGGATTAAGTGGAAGATGATGATGATGATGATTAAGTGCATTTCCTGCTGAAAATGTGTGTAAATGCTGATCAGTTGAATGGATTGCTGAAGAAATGCTGAAAATTGCAGAAAATAAACAGCACAGGTATCAGATCAGCTGATCACGAACACCATAAGCCATGTTAATAAAATAATGTGACTGCCAGTACAGGGAGACACATAGCATGCATTTATCATTTGTGTATATTAATTGAAAATGACCACAGTCTGTCTGTCTTCCTTTCGGCTTTTTCCCTTTTACTCGGGAGTCGCCACAGCGAATCATCTGATTCACACGTTTGATTTGACAGAGGTTTTTACGTCAGATGCCCTTCCTGTCACAACCCTTTTAACAAGGGACAGAAACACGCTGACAACTTTGCAGCCTACTCTTTATGAATGTCAGCAATGGTTCTTTTACATGCCTCTCACCATAGACAGTGAGAGACATGGCCCACCTTTGATAAGCCAGTTAGCCGCACTGGAGGGGACAGTGACAACCTTGTGGAGAGTGGGACTCGAACCCACAGTATGGCAGTTTAAAACCTGGCCCATTTTGGATTTTGTCAAAGGCTTAGAGAGGCAGACCGACTATGTGACAAGAGCACAAGAATATCTGCAATTTTAAATAAATTGTGTGTGAGACGTAAAAGCTCATTGTTTTTCTTGTGACCACAGTCTGGCAGTTTACAAACTTTCCTGTTTTGAATTTTGTCAGAGAAGAGATACAATTGAAATGAATGAAAAAAGTGAGTGGTACTCCAGATGAACTTCAACTACTATACGACACAGCATAGATTCTACTTCTTCTCCATAGCTCAGTTTTCCCTGCAATCCTACCATATGCACCACTATCATTAATAACATTTCGCAAGATCAGCCAAGATGTCATCACTCCTCATTTTCCTTGACCGTTCAGCAGTTGAACCTTTGATAAAGTCAACCACAAGACCCTCTTGTCTATCCTCAGGAGTCTTCGAATTTGTGGTTCAGCATGGCAGTGGCTTGCTTCCTCCCCATAAGGTCGTTCATGTAAGGTTACACCGAGGGAATCCACATCTGATCTATACATATTCTCCCCAGGCATTCCCCAGGGCTCAGTACTTTGTCCACATCTGTTCTCGCTTCATACTAGGTCCCTCAATGATGTGATATCCTCACAGGTTATCATACTTATCACAACTTGTCCTCTCTTTTCACCCGCAGGCACTGATATTTATGCCAGGATCTCTGCATGTCTGATAAGTATCTCATCATGGATGGCAGCTCATCAATACAGAATTGCCATTCAGTCCAGGCTGACTCATTGTCACATAAAGATCTTGAAATCTCCCTGGACAACTCTGTGTCTCTCCTTCAGTCACTGCATGAAACCTTGGGGTAACCATAGATGATCCCCTGTGCTTCTCTTCTCATATTGTTAATCTTCTATCATTGACTTCTCCTCTTTAACACCCAATGAATCTGTCCATTGTTTTCTTCCAAGGCCGCACAGATACTTGTTCAGTCCCTCGTCATCTCAAGGCTAGACTATTTACAACTCCCTCCTTGCAAGCCTGCTCTGCAACTGATCCAGAATACAGCTGCACAGCTTGTTTTCAACTTTCTGTAGTTCTCCCACACCATCCCTCTTCCATGCTCTCTCCATTGGTCTTCTGTCCCTGCTTGCATTAGAGTCAAACACTAATGATTGCCTACAAAGTCAAAAATGATCCGCACTTTCCTACCACAGAGCATTTATCACACCACCGCACAACACTGCATTCCCTCAGATCCTCTAGCACTAGACTTCCCTCCTTCTACTAAGGGATGAGGGGAAGATGCATCTAAAATCTGTTATGGCTTCAAGGTAGTGGAATGAACTTCCTCTGGCTGTCTGGACAGCCAAGTTAGTGAATGATTTCAAATGCCTGAATGACAAGTCTAGGTCCTAGTGAACCAGTATGAGAATGCATCTACTGATAAGAGCATCTGCTAAATGCTGAAAATGTAAATATTAATATAAATGAGCTGTGCACCTGTGTACATGAGCTGGATTCCAGTATCAATGAGTAGTGATCCTATTTAAATGAGCTGTGAGCCAGAATAAATGAGTTGTGCCTGGTACAAAGGAGCAGTGCCCCAGTAAAATGAGCTGTACTGCAGTATGAGATGTGCCACAGTGTAAATGTGTTAAACAAAAGAACAGCAAGGCCCTGCAGGGGGTGGTGATGAATGCATAGTGGGTGATTTGAAGTAAACTACAGGCATGTGATTTGACCATCACCAAAATATCTGAAAATCAGCCAGGGGTCTTGGGGGGGGGGCAGACCCCCAGACGGGTCCATAGTGAAATCCTGGTGGGGGACAAGGGGGGGGCCAAAGCCCCCCCAGAAGCTCCTAGGTTTTAAGCATTTCAGCAGCTAACTGGGTTATCAAAGGCGGGCCATGTCTCTCACTGTCTATGGTGAGAGGCATGTAAAAGAACCATTGCTGACTTTCGTAAAGAGTAGGCTGCAAAGTCGTCAGCGTGTTTCTGTCCCTTGCTAAAAAAGGGTTGTGACAGGAAGGGCATCTGACGTAAAAACCTCTGCCAAATCAAACGTGCGAATCAGATGATTCGCTGTGGTGACTCCCGAGTAAAAGGGAAAATGCCAAAAGGAAGACAGACAGACAGAAGGGGGAAAAGGCTATTTCGTGACACTGAAAGAGCTCCAGAAAGTTTAATTTCTAATCTCCATATACATACTGTACCTCAACTTGTGGGTTTATCATGTGGGATTTCACCACTAATAAAAGTGTCACAGTCACAAATCAACTAGTCAGTCTTATAGATATGTCTTGCCTCACAACACTGTAATCAACAGTCATTGTCTTTAAACACAATCTGGAAACAAACTATACACATGACATGCAATACATGACATAAGTTTTTTGAATTAATGTTTCTTTATCTTTAGTGCTTTAGCATGACACTTTCTTGCTTCCTTTTGTGCAGCTTGAACTGTCCTTCTGGAGGCTGCCTTAGAAAGTTTGTTGTCCTTCTGGATGCTGAGGCATTTCGGTCGAGTCTCAGATTCATAGTTTTACTTTTCCAATAATAATGAGCTAATTACGCTGCTGTTTAGAAACACTGAACAACAATACCTATTTACATAAGTTAATTACGAAAAACTGGTGAGTTAATGGGGCAATAATTTATTTATTTTTCTTCTTCTTCTTTCGGCTGCTCCCTTCAGGGGTCGCCACAGCAAATCATCCGCCTCCACCTCACCCTGTCCTCCGCATCTTCTTTTCTGAATAATTTATTTATTCTAACAGCAGAAAAATGGTTCAGTGACCATAGAGTCGGCTCATTTGATTCAGTTCATGGAGTAAACACGTGAACGTTTTACGCCTAAAACATGCATGCATTCACAATAATTAGAAAAATATAATCAGAACTAGACAAGAAAAATCTCAAACATACCTCAAAATTAACTACTCGATCGGCGACAGGTACTGGTTGTTTCACTGGGTCTTTTCTTTGCACAGAAGTTTCTGGTCGAAGGGCAAACAAAGGGTTAAGTCCATAGGGTTCTGGAATCTTTGCTTGAACACCAAACGTTCCAGCAATTGAATAATTTGTTTTCCTTAATTCCAGTTTTTTGACACGTTTCTTGCTTTTCAAGTGGCTGTAAAACGCCTTAAAACCCCTTCCACCGTAGTCGATAGTATCTTTATACCACATACACACCGCCTTCCCAGGTCGATCGAGTTTGCGGAAGAAGTCACCGAACAAGTTCGTCACCTTCGTTATATACCTACGAATGCTACAGTTTCTTTTTCCATCCATTCCCACCTAAACTTGTTTTTCACGCCTTTATCTATTTCTTTGATTTGAGCAGAATCTTTTCTCTCAATCACCGACATCCTTTCGATAGCTCAACAGATTGGAAGTGGTGCATATGTCTACGTACATGTTTCAAAATGTTTCAACGTCAGCCAATCAACATCAGCCAATCAGCAGTAACGTTTCAAGAGAGGTCATAACGTCATGGTCATAAGTAAGGTCAAAAGTAAGGTCTCAAGAGAGGTCATTTTATGCAAAACTCAGAACGGAATAAAATCGGAAAAGGTTATTTTGACATATTCGGCTCGTTTTTTGTTGTTTTTTTTTTTTTTTAAACTGGGCCAATGAAAAAGTCGAAATTCCACGATTTCGCGGAAGAATCACATGCCTGAAACTACCCCCTTAGTGAAATTTACACTTGCAGACATCAGAAACAAGCCAATACAATTATCAGAGACCCAACCCACCCTCAACACACACTTTTTTCCACTCTCCCCTCTCTACTCCAAAAAAAAGATGGACACTAAAAAGCTAAAACTAAGAGACTTTTGCCCACAAGCTGTTAAATGTGTCAACTCCACCACCACAAAAACTAATTGAAAAATCATCATTCAGACCATCTTCCTGAACGGTGCAATATTACTCTTCTTAGTACGCAAGTTTAGAGAAAGTCTTGAACACCATATAACATTATAGCATTATGCACCTTGTGAATAAAAATCTCTCTTGCCCTGTACATATTATGCACCCTTGATGAATCATGCACTTTATATGTGTAAATGTGTGAATAATGAAAGTAATTGTCAGTACATGTGTGAATGTGAATATATATATATACATATATATATATATATATATATATATATATATATATATATATATATATATATATATATATAAACACACATACACACACAGTCAGACCCCTACTTACGAAACCCTTTGGGTACAAAAATTCCGGGTTACGAAAAACATTTTCCTAAGTTTTCCTCCAGGGATACGAAAACAACCTCCTCTTACGAAAAGCGCCAAATGCGCCATTCAAAATTCAAACGCGCCAATCAAAATTTCACACGATGCGTGAGTTGCTCTCTCATTGGCTGGCTCCCAATATCCCGTCCCGCTGGCCTCCCATTGGCCAGGAGGGATGACGCAGCTAAATCTTACCCATACTTCCTGTACCCATACTTCCTGTTTGTCACAAGCGTGAAGGAGAGTTGACTGTTGGCTTGTTTTGAGATTGATCATGCAGCATTGTATTTCGTTATCGCCAAAACCTCTCTACAATCGGGACGATACTGAACCAGAAGGAGACCTTAAAGCGGAAATACAGTGATGAAGATGATTATTTCAGCACGATATTAAAACAGAGTGCTCCTTGGGAGAAGACCTCTAATCGCACAAGGAAGCAAGTTAATATTGAATGAGGACCTCTGATCTTTCAAACAGGTACTGTAAATCCACTTTAAATAAAACATCCCGTCCATTTAAATAGAATTGTTCCATCAGCTGTGCATTGCGTGTGGGCGTGGCCTGAGTTTTGTGTGTTTGTGTGTGTGAGAGAGAGTGTGCGTGCGCATGTGTGTTTGTGTGTGTGTGTGTTTGTATGTGCGCGTGTGTATGTGAGTGAGAGAGATAGAGATAGAGACAGACTGCCAACAGAGTCAGAGATGAAAGGAGGCTTAACTCTTTAGTTTTTAGTTTAGTTTGTAAGTTGTTTAATTCAGTAAATATCTAATAAATGTGGCGCATGTGAGCAAAACATGGCTCATCTGAACCTCTGATCCCTCAAGGAATCAAGATAAAGTTGAGTTTAGACCTCCGATCTGTCAAACAGGGGATGCGCTTTGAATTCCACGTCTTAAAATGCTCCGACGTCCTGCTTGTGAGCGGGGTCCGCAGCACCACAATAAACATTTAATGTGTATACAATACACATTTAATGCATACTGTATTGTGCATAATTGGCCTTGTTTTTTGGCATTTTCCTTAACTTTTCCCCCTATTCTTCCATAATTTTTAATTCGATTAATTTTTTTTTTTTTTAATACTGTGATGCACTGAAGCCGCATGAATGGAAGCGTGAAGTAGCGAGGGATCCCTGTATGTGTAATAATATATATATATATATATATATATATATATATATACACACACATAATATACATACACACACACACACACACACACACACACACACACACACACACACATATAGTCGGCCCCTTCTACTTACGAAAACCTCTGAATATGAAAAACCCAGGTTACGAAAAATATTTTTTCGCCCTCTGTATACAAAACAACCTCTTCTTACGAAAAGCACCAAACAAAAATTCAAACAATGCACAAGTTGCTCTCTCATTGGCTGTCTCCCAACATCTCGCCCCGCTGGCCTCCCATTGGCCAGGAGGGAGCTGAATCTCCACAGTACTGTACCCATAAGCTTGTTTGTCACATGCGTATAGGAGAGATGTACTGTTGGTTCGTGAGTTTCAAGAGTACTCATTGCAGCTTATTTGAGGAGGTCCATATGAGC
Source organism: Plotosus lineatus (assembly GCA_024760905.1). Lineage (NCBI taxonomy): Eukaryota > Metazoa > Chordata > Actinopteri > Siluriformes > Plotosidae > Plotosus > Plotosus lineatus. The sequence goes on along the minus strand of CM045729.1, from coordinate 30,765,382 downwards.
CGCGCCCTGTCTCAAGAGCTCCGCATTCATCCATAAAGCATTTTTGTGCACGAAAGTGGGCGGCGCCACAAATTCTCTGTGCACAGAATGCTCTGTTGGACAAAAAAGACCTCCGATCTCGCAAGGAAGCAAGCTAATATTGAATCCGTGTCTCAGATCTTTCAAACAGGTAATTCTGCTTTAAATACAACACCCTGTCTCAAAAGCTCCGTCAGCTGCGTGCTGCGTGTACATTCGGCAGAGTGCGCCACTCAAAGAGCGAGAGAGAAAGAGTTTTACATGTATGTATGTGTGTGTGTGTGTGTGTGTGTGTGTGTGTGTGAGAGAGAGAGAGACAGAGAGAGAGAGAGACAGAGAGACAGTGTTGTGTATGTGTATGTATATGTGCGTTAATAAAAAATGTTTAATAATGGTTTAATTAAATGTTAATAAAATGTTTTAATGGTTTAATAATTTTTTTTTTTTACTTTTAACACATATTTCATACAAAATTTGTGTACTTTAATCATTTTTAAAGGATTTGTGGGGTCGTTTTGGATACAGTATTTACCACAACGAAACCAAAACCGCTCAGCATTCGCTATGAATTCATCTGAAGTGTATTCTTCACCTGCACGTTCTTTCAACATGCGAAATAAACTTATAGCCTTATTTTGCACTGCTCACAACGTCACTTTCACATTTCTTTGCCTATTATTTTCCAACACTTGTACAGCAACTTTTCCATCTCTGCAATCGGTCTTTCACGCTGTTTTGTGATGATAGTTGACTTGGAGCTGCTGCTTTTACTGTTTCCTTAATGCGGACCTTGTCCTTCAAAATTGTAGACACCGTGGAGAGGGAGAGATGGAGATCTCAAGCGATGGAATGTACTTTTTTTCCCTCCTTCATACTGCTTTATCACTTCCATCTTCGTCTCCAACAACAGTGCCTTCCTTGCTTTCTTGGTAGAATTGCCATCTGATAAATCAGACTTCCTCTTGGGACCATGGTAATTATGTACAGTAAATGAATGTAAAATTGTACTGCAAAAAACATGTTACTGCAACAGTATCTAGTCACTGAGTGTCGTGGTAGAATGCTGTGAGTGTGAGATGCCACAACTATCTTACGCACTGCGCTGCCAGACATATACAGTAAACTCATAATAGGCATCTGCTAGACGTGGTCATAAGTACAGGTGGTCGTAACTCGTGTACGTCATAACTCGGATAGTGAGTGTATAGGCTCTCTCTCCTGTAAGCAGTTAACGACAGAAACCAAACCGAGGTATACCTGGACACATAAATCTCCCTTATCTCTGAAATGAAGTTTTTCACAATGTAAATGAGAAGTGCAACAGTATAGATCAGACTTTGGCAAAATTCAGAATTGAACTGAGAATGACCTCCAAATTCCAATTCAATTCTTGAATTTCAACATGAATTTGAATTTAAATTCAAAACAGGAAATAGAATCGCAATTCAAATTCGAATTGCAGGAAGTAGAAATGGAATTCCATGAAATTCAGAGAAATTTGTGATCATGAAAGTACAGTTAACAATGATTCTGTACAGACTTATATGATTGCAAAATGTATTTAATTCATACAGTATATTAATATAGGGCCTGACCTTATGTCCATAGCACAATTTTTATATTTGTTAACAGAAAATAAGTTCATTTGTACCACAATTTGTCACTACAAATATATACATAATCATAAAACTGATCCTTAAAATGGTAAACATTGAAATGGTGTAAAATTAGAAAAAAAACAAGACTTCATTTCCCAGAATGCTTTACTTTATCCTAGTCTTCAAAGTGGTTGTCCAAACATTTCAGACATTTTGTTTAGGGTAGACTTTTACAGTAGCTGGCTTGTATTTTTTAGTTTTCTTATTATAGCAATATGCAAAATGATTACACAACAAAAAGGACATCTGTGCTCATTCATTTTGGTGAGCCAATTCCCACAACAAATGGAAGCCACAAAGCAATCTGCAATCACTGTATTACTCCGGCCTGTGGTTCCATAAAGGCAACCTCAAATTTCAAACAACACCTCCAGGTAAAGTAAAATATTTGTAATTTTTAATGTATGTATGTATGGTTAATTATGGCAACCACTGTGTGCAGCCTATATACAAATAAGTTATGTGAGCAGAATGCACTCAGGAAAATGGGGGGAAAAAGTTTAAAATTACCCCTCCCTGAATCGCCACCTTATCGTGGTGGAGGCGTTTGCGTGACCTAATGATCCAAGGAGCTATATTGTCGGGGGCATAATGCCCCTGGTAGGGTCACCCAAGGCGAACAGGTCCTGGGTGAAGGTTCAGACGACGTGCGATTCAAAAGACCCCTATGACACCTATGACATCTAAGAGAGATCACAGGAAGCAGTCTCCCTTGCCCGGACACGGGTCACCGGGGTTCCCTCCTGGAGCCAGGCCCGGGGGAGGGGCTCGAAGGCGAGCGCCTGGTGGTTGGGCTTCTGCCCATGGAGCCTGGCCGGGCTTAGCCCAAAAAGGAGACATGGGTCTGCCCTCCCATGGTCTGGGGGGGGGGGGGTTTGGAGAACGCTCCCTCCGGAGACTCACTTGTTGTCTTGGGAAACTGAAACGCTCATGTGGGCAACGATAGTGTGACCTAGAAGGGTGTGATTGGTAGGTACGGCCTCTCCAGTCTGAAGCCGAATGGTGTTTCGTTGTTGGACTTCTGTGCTTGTCACAGTTTGACTATCACAAACACCATGTTCGAACATAAGTGTGCCCATAGGTGCACTTGGCACCAGGACACCCTAGGTCGCAATTTGATGATTGACTTTGTAGTCGTGTCATCGGACTTGTGACCATATGTTCTGGACACTCGGATGAAGAGAGGAGCTGAGCTGTCTACCGATCTACCGATTTTTCCACGTAGGACCATAAACCTTCTCTAAATCAAAGAAAACAGAAACCATATGTTCCCATCGAACAAATGCATTTCGGATGTTTGGTTCGAGAGAAACTAAGTGATTGATGGTACTTCTTTTCCTTTCGGCTTTTCCCTTCAGGGGTCGCCACAGCGAACCATCCGCCTCCATTTCACCTTATACTCTGCATCTTCTACTCTTACTCCAACTACCTGCATGTCCTCCTTCACCACATCCATAAACCTTCTCTTTGGTCTTCCTCTAGGCCTTCTGTCTGGTAGTTCCAACATCAGCATCCTACACCAATATACTCACTATCCCTCTGTACATGTCCAAACCATCTCAATCTAGACTCAATGTGTTTGGCTCCAAAACCTCTAATATGTTCTGTCCCTCTGATGTGCTCATTCCTGATCCTATCCATCCTCGTTACTCCCAAAGAGAACCTCTACATTTTCATCTCTGCTACCTCCAGCTCTGCCTCCAGTCTTTTCCCCAGTGCCTCTGTTTTTAAACCATACAACATCGCTGGCCTCAACACCGTCTTGTACACTTTTTCTTTCATTCTTGTTGATACCTTCCTATCACACATCACACCGGACACTTTTCTCCAACCATTCCAACCTGCCTACACACGCTTCTTCACCTCTTTTCCCCATTCTCTATTGCTCTGGATTGTAGTTAAAGTACTTAAAATCCTCCACCTTCCTTATCTCTGCTCCCTGTAACCTCACTGTTCCTCTTGGGTCCTTGTCGTTCATACACATGTATTCTATTTTACTGGGGCTAACCTTCATTCCCCTCCTTTCCAGGACGTACCTCCACCTCTGTAAATGATCCTGCACTTGTTCTCTGCTCTCATTACAGATCACAATGTCATCTGAAAACATCATAGTCAAAGGGGAATCTTGTCTAACCTCATCTGTCAGCCTGTCCATCACCATGGCAAACCAGAAGCGGCTCACAGCTGACCCTTGATGCAGTCCTACCTCCACCTTGAACTTTTCTGTCACGTCGACAGCACACCACACCACTGTCTTACATCTCTCGTACATGTCCTGCACCACTCTAACATACTTCTCTGCCACTCCGGACTTCCTCATGCAATACCACAGTTCCTCTCTGGGCACGTAGTCATATGCTTTCTACAGATCCACAAAAGCACAATGCAGCTCCCTCTGACCTTCTCTGTACTTCTCTGTTAACATCCCGAAAGCAAACACTGCATCTCTGGTGCTCTTTCTTGGCATGAAACCAAACTGTTGTTCACAAATGCTGACCTCTGCCCTGAGTCTAGCTTCCACTATTCTTTCCCATAACTTCATTGTATGGCTCATTTTATCCCTCTGTAGATGCTACAACTCTGCACGTCTCCCTTGTTCTTAAAAATGGGCACCAGCACACTTCTCCTCCATTCCTCAGACATCCTCTCACTCTCTAAGACCTTGTCGAATTTTCTTGTCAGAAAATCTCCTGCTACCGCTCGGAGACACTTCCATATCTCCACTAGTATGTCATCAGAACCAACTGCCTTTCCATTCTTCATCCTCTTCAATGCCGTCCTCACTTCTCTCTTACTAGTCTTTGCTACTTCCTGCTCCTCAACAGTCACCCCTTCTACTCTTTTTTTCTCGCTCAAATTTCCTCATTCATCAGCTCTTCAAAGTACTCGATCCATCTTCCCAGCACACTTCTGTCATCAGTCAATACATTTCCCATTCTGTCCTTTATCACTCTAACTTGCTGCACATCCTTCCCATCTCTATTTCTCTGCTATGCCACCCTGTATAAATCATATTCTCCCTCCTTACTGTCCAACCTGTCATACAAGTCACCATGCACGCTCTGTTTGGCCTTTGACACCGCTACCTTCACCTTACACTGTGTCTCCCTGTACTCCTCTTTACTCTCTTCAGTCCACTCTATGTCCCACTTCTTAGCTAATCTCTTCTTTTGTAAACACTCCTGCAACTTCCTCATTCCAGCACCAAGTCTCCTTATCTACTGTCCTTCCAGAGGACACACCAAGTACTCTCCTACCTGTCCCCCTGATCACATTAGCTGTAGTTGCCCAGTCATCTGGAAGCACTTCCTGACCACCCAAAGCCTGTTTCAACTCCTCCTTGAAGACAACACGACACTCTTCCTTTTACAGCTTCTACCACTTTGTCTTCTGCTCTGCCTTCTTCAGCTTTCTCACCATCAGCATCATCCTGCACACCACCATCCTATGCTGTTTGGCAACACTCTCACCCACTACTACTTTGCAGTCACTGACTTCCTTCAAATTACATTGCCTACACGAGATGTAGTCTACCTGTGTGCTCCTACCTCCACTTTTATAAGTCACCCTACGCTCCTGTCTATTCTGGAAGAAAGTATTCACCACAGCCATGTCCATCCTTTTTGCAAAATCTATCAACAACTGTCCTTCTGTGTTCCTGTCCTGGATACCAAACCTGCCCATCATGTCCTCGTCCCCTCTGTTGCCTGCACCAACATGTCCATTGAAGTATGCACCAATGACCACTCTTTCACCTCAGGGGGTACTCTGCATCACTTCATCTAACTCACTCCAAAATCTCTCCTTCTCTTCTAGCTCACATCCTTCCTTTGGGACATAAGCACTAACAACCTTGAACATCACACCTTCAATTTCTAACTTGAGACTCATCACTCTGTCTGACACCCTTTTCACTTCTAGAACATTCCTGACAAACCCCTCCTTCAAGATGACTCCGACTCCATTTCTCTTCCCATCCACACCATGATAAAACAGCTTAAACCCCGCTCCTAAGCTTCTAGCCTTGCTACCTTTGCACCTGGTCTCCTGAACACACAGCATGTCACCTTCCTCCTCTGCATCATGTCAGCCAGCTCTCTACCTTTTCGTTTCATAGTTCCAACATGCAAAGTCCCTACTCTCAGCCCAAGTATCATCCCTTCCCTCCTCTCTCTCTGTCTTCGGATACGCCTCCCGCCTCTCTTTCTTCGACCAACAGTAGTCCAATTTCCACCAGCACCCTGTTGGTTAACAGCAATGATGACAGTTGTTGTTAACCTGGGCCTTGACCGATCTGGTATGAAATTTGTATTTACGGTTTGCATTCTGTGTTTTGGCAAAAATAGGGCACAGGATCGCTGATCCCAAGGTTGGGGGTTCGAGTCCCCACAAGGTTGTCATTGCCCCCCCCCCCAGTGCAGCTAAGTAGGTTATCAAAGGCGGGCCGTGCCCCTCACTGTCTATGGTGAGAGGCATGTAAAAGAACCATTGCCGAGTTTTGTAAAGAGTAGGCTGCAAAGCCGTCAGCGTGTTTCTGTCCCTTGCTAAAAGGGTTGTGACAGGAAGGGCATCTGACATAAAAACCTATGCCAAATCAAATGTGCAGATCAGATGAGGCAACTCCCGAGAAAGGGAAAAAGCCGAAAGAAATTCTGTATTTTGGCAAAAGTTTTACGCCGGATGCCCTTCCTGTCACAACCGTCTGTATTTATCCAGGCTTGGGACCGGCGTGAGGGCGGACACTTGGTTGTGCCCCCCCCCTTACGACTGCATCGATCAAGAGTACTTCTAAAATGTCTAATACCACTTTATGATTTTAAGAGTAATTGGTTCTTTTCAAGAAACCAAACAAGGCAATTGTTAACCATTCGTTCCATGCTTTTACATAAACAGCTGGTAAGAGTTATGGGACGATAATTAGTTGGGTTGGAATTATCTTTCCCAGGTTTGGGAATAGGAATTCTTGTAAAATAATCTGGAAAATATCCAGTCTCCCATGTGTCATTAAAAATATCAAGCAAAACCAGTAAGGATTCCTCTGGTAGGTGTTTAAGGAACTGGTAGTGAATGTCATCAGGTCCAGTGGCTGTATCATGCGCTTTACTCAAAGAGTCTTTCAATTCTTGAACACTAAAAGGAGAATTGTAGATTTCAGAGTTATTTGACTTAAAACTTAGTTTGACTTTTTCTTGTTGTTTCTGATGTTTTTGAAGAGGTGACTAATTATTGGAAGATGAATTCTTTTCAAATTCATCAGCTAATGTATTAGCTATACATTAGCGATACATACTGAAGGCAGATGTAGGCTTTACAGCCATGAAAGGAAAAAGGAGTAAGTGTCTAATCATAAAATGACCCAAGAAAGCAGATTTAAAAGAATGCAAGAACTTGAGGTATGACACTACTACCAATAATAAGCAAGATACTTGCACTTAAAAGAAATTTAATCATAAGAATAAGAAAAAGGGGTTGACCATCAGTTACAAAAAGAGCAAGCCGGATTCAGAAAGGGAATGGGAACAACAGAACAGATATTTATCCTGCATAACATCATTGAACAATCAATTGAATGGCTATTTTCACTGTATATAAACTTCATGGACTCTGTACAGAGACAGCCTATATATATATGACTATATTGGCAAATTTTCTTAATGTTCCATATTCCTTCATGATGGAATATGGAACATTAAGAAAATTTGCCAATATAGTCAAAACTTTATACAAAAACTTGGAATGTGCAGTAGCAGATGAAGAAGGGACAACAGAATGGTTTAAAATCAAGACCGGTGTGAAATAAGGATGTGCCATATCTGATTTCTCTTCTTACTAGTTGTTGACTGGGCGATGAAACTAGCTGTGAAAAATGGAAACACCAGAATAAGATGGAAGGTGGCCTCCAAACTTGAAGACCTAGACTTTGTAGATGATGTAGCCTTGCTGTCAGAAACAAAAGAACATATACAAAGAAAAACCAACAAAATCAGAATGCAGAACGAGTAGGCCTAATAATAAATACAAAAAAATGCAAGATACTGAATCTGAACATGAGAAACACAGAAGAGCTAAAAATGAAAAACCAAACAGTAGAAGTATATAGCTTTGTCTTCCTTGGGGCAAGAATAGCTAAAGAAGATGGTACAACAACTGACAATGAACAGAATTAGCAAGGCAAGGAGGACTTTTATCGAACTAAATACCATATGGAAGAGCAGCAATCTAACCAGAAGAACAAATATCATAAATTATAGAACGCTAGTACAGCCAGTCTTATGATATGAATGTAAAACTTGGAAAGTAACAAAAGATGAGCATAGAGTAGATACATTCCAAAACAAGTGCATAAGAGGAATATTGAAAATTAACTGGCAACAAAAGATCACAACTGAAGAAATAATGGAACGAGCAAGTACCAACAGACTGAGTCAGGAAATAAGAAAAAGAAGGTGGAAATTTATGGGCATATCCTAAGGCAAGAACAAGCAAATGACTGCATCACAGCATTACCATGGGCACCAGAAGGTAAAATAAAGAGAGGAAAAACAACATGGAGAAGAACAGTAGAAAAGGAAAGAAAGGGAAGGATGGAAAACCTGGAATGAAATAAGAACCACAGCAGAAGACAAGAGTAATTGTAGAGCAAGTGTGGAGGCCTTATGTGCCAGATGACATGAAAAAAAGGCGACAGGTGACAGGATGTTCCGACTAAATACAAATCATGCTCCAACAAACCCCACATCATGTTTCAGACTAACCTTGCATCATGTTCCAACTTACCTCACATCACGTTGGAACTGATGCCACACCATGTTCTAATTACCATTCACCATGTACCAACTGATCTGATATTTTGTTTGCTCCAACTCCACATCATGCGCCAACTAACCCAACATTACAGTATGTTCCAATCAACCCTATGGCATGTTTCAACTAACTTCACATCATGTTGCAACTAACCCTACAACATGTTGCAGTCAGCCCCATATGTTCCAACCAACTTTTCTTAATATTCCAACCAATATAATATCATGTTTCAACCAACCCTGTCATGTTCCCACCAATCTTACAACATATTCCAACTAATCCTGCATCATATTTCAGCCAATCCTGTATCATGTTTCAACCACCAACACAACATGTTTCAACTAATCCTGCATCATCTTCCAACCATCCACACATCATGTTCCAACTAAACCCCATATCATATGCAAACCAACCACACATCATTCATCATTTTCTGAACATTTTAATCTTAATTAGGGTCAGGGAGAGGTTGGCACCCATCTTAGCCATTCTGGACAAGGGTGGAGTACACCTTGGACAGCTTGCCAGGCCATTGTGGGGCAGAAAAATGATGGCACTGTACAAAAATCAGCAATGGTTCTTTTACATGCCTCTCACCACAGACAGTGACAGACATGGCTGGCCACCACACATGATGTTCCAACTTAATCCAGCATCATGTTCTGAGTAACCTTACTTCATGTTCCAACAAACCACACATGTCAACATCATGTTGCCCCCAGTATCATAGTTTAACCAACTCAACGAGCCATGAATCATGTTCCAACCAACCATACATCATGGTTCAAATAACTACACATCATTTTTCACCCAACTCAATGAACCATACATCATGTTCCAACCAACCATAAATCATGGCTTAACTAACTCCACATCAAGTTCCAACTAACACCGCATCACGTTTTAACAACTCATACTAGGACATTACCATTCATTCATTTTCTGAACTGCTTAATCCTAATAGAGGTCGCGGGAAGGCTGGCTCCCATCTCAGCCGACTCTGGGCAAGGGCAAGGTACACCCTGGACAGTTTGCCAGGCCAGCACTCACACAACCATTCATAATCACACACAGATAGGATTGATATGGAACATCCAATAAACCTACTCTGCATGTTTTTGGACTGTTGGAGGAAACCAGAGTACCTGGAGGAAACCCACACAAGCATGGGGAGACCATGCAAACCCCACACAGAAACGCTAGATAGGGAATTTAACCCAGGACCTACTTGCTGTGAGGCGGACATGCTGACCACGACACCACCCACATGATCACCCCCACATTATGTTCCAATTAACCCCACATGATGCTCCGACTAAATGCACAGCATGCTCTAAATAACTCCACATCATGTTCCAACCAACCCCCATCATGTTCGAAGTAACCCGACACCATGTTCTGTCAAATGCACATCATGGTCCAACTAACCCTACTCCACCTAACCCCACATTATGTTAATACCAACCCTTGATAATATTCCAACAAACAGCATATCATGTTTCAACCAACCCTATATCATATTCCAACTAACCCTGCATGATCTTAAACTAACCCCACATTATCTTTTGTCCATCACAACATGATATTCCAACTAACCCCACATCATATTCCAAGTAAGCCCACACCATGTTCTGTTAACCCCTAATTATGTTCCAACTAATTTCCCATCATGTTGCAACTATCCTCACAACATGTTCCAATCAGTCCCATATCATGCTCCAACAAACTCTTTATAGTTTTCCTAACAATAGCATACCATGTTTCAACTTCTTCTTCTTTTCCTTTCGGCTTTTCCCTTCAGGGGTCGCCACAGCGAGTCATCTGCCTCCATCTCACCCTATCCTTTGCATCTTCTTCTCTTACACCAACGACCTTCATGTCCTCCTTCACCACATCCATGAATCGTCTCTTTGGTCTTCCTCTAGGCCTTCTGGCTGGTAGTTCCAGCCTCAGCATCCTATTACCAATATACTCACTATCCCGCCTCTGTACATGTCCAAACCATCTCAATCTAGCCTCTCTGACTTTGTCTCCAAAACGTCTTACATGTGCTGTCCTTCTGATGTGCTCATTCCTAATCCTATCCATCCTTGTTATTCCCAAAGAGAACCTCAACATTTTCATCTCTGCTACCTCCAGCTCTGCCTCCTGTCTTTTCCCCAGGGCCACGGTTTCTAAACCATACAACATCGTTGGCCTCAACACCGTCTTGTACACTTTTCCTTTCATTCTTGCCGATACCCTCCTATCACACATCACACCGGACACTTTTCTCCAACCATTCCAACCTGCCTGCACACGCTTCTTGACCTCTTTTCCACACTCTCCATTGCTCTGGATTGTTGAGCCTAAGTACTTAAAATCCTCCACCTTTATTATCTCTGCTCCCTGTAATCTCATCGTTCCTTTTGGGTCTTTGTCATTCATGCACATGTATTCTGTCTTACTGAGGCGAATCTTCATTCCCCTCCTTTCCAGGACATACATCCACCTCTCTAGATTTTCCTGCACTTGTTCTCTGCTCTCACTACAGATCACAATCTTCTTCTTTTCCTTTCGGCTTTTCCCTTCAGGGTTCGCCACAGCGAATCATCTGCCTCCATTTCACCCCATCCTTTGCATCTTCTTCTCTTACACCAACGACTTTCATGTCCTCCTTCACCACATCCATGAATCGTCTCTTTGGTCTTCCTCTAGGCCTTTTGCCTGGTAGTTCCAGCCTCAGCATCCTATTACCAATATACTCACTATCCCTCCTCTGTACATGTCCAAACCATCTCAATCTAGCCTCTCTGACTTTGTCTCCAAAACATCTAACATGTGCTGTCCCTCTGATGTGCTCATTCCTAATCCTATCCATCCTCGTTACTCCCAAAGAAAACCTCGACATTTTCATCTCTGCTACCTCCAGCTCTGCCTCCTGTCTTTTCCCCAGGGCCACTGTTTCTAACCCATACAACATCGTTGGCCTCAACACCGTCTTGTACACTTTTCCTTTCATTCTTGCCGATACTCTCCCATCACACATCACACCGGACACTTTTCTCCAACCATTCGAATCTGCCTGTACACGCTTCTTGACCTCTTTTCCACACTCTCCATTGCTCTGGATTGTTGAGCCTAAGTACTTAAAATCCTCCACCTTTCTTATCTCTGCTCCCTGTAATCTCACCGTTTCTCTTGGGTCCTTGTCATTCATGCACATGTATTCTGTCTTACTGAGGCTAATCTTCATTCCCCTCCCTTCCAGGGCATACCTCCACCTCTCGAGATTTTCCTCCACTTGTTCTCTGCTCTCACTACAGATCACGATGTCATCTGCAAACATCATAGTCCATGGGGAATCTTGTCTAACCTCGTCTGTCAGCCTGTCCATCACCATAGCAAACAAGAAGGGGCTGAGAGCTGACCCTTGATGCAGTCCCACCTCCACCTTGAACTCTTCTGTCACACCGACAGCACACCTCACCACTGTCTTATATCTCTCATACATGTCCTGCACCACTCTGACATACTTCTCTTCCACTCCAGACTTCCTCATGCAATACCACAGTTCTTCTCTTGGCACCCTGTCATATGCTTTCTCCAGATCCACAAAGGCACAATGCAGCTCCCTCTGACCTTCTCTGTACTTCTCCATTAACATCCTCAAGGCAAACACTGCATCTGTGGTGCTCTTTCTTGGCATGAAACCAAACTGTTGTTCACAAATGCTGACCTCTGCCCTTAGTCTAGCTTCCATTATTCTTTCCCATAACTTCATCGTATGGCTCATCAACTTTATCCCTCTGTAGTTGCCACAACTCTGCACGTCTCCCTTGTTCTTAAAAATGGGCACCAGCACACTTCTCCTCCATTCCTCTGGCATCCTCTCACTCTCTAAGACCTTGTTAAATGTTCTTGTCAGAAAATCTACTGCAACCTCTCCTAGACACTTCCATACCTCCACCGGTATGTCATCAGGACCAACTGCCTTTCCATTCTTCATCCTCTTCAATGCCCTCCTCACTTCACCCTTACTAATCTTTGCTACTTCCTGGTCCTCAACAGTCACCTCTTCTACTCTTTTTTCTCTCTCATTTTCCTCATTCATCAGCTCTTCAAAGTACTCTTTCCATCTTCCCAGCACACTTCTGTCATCAGTCAATACATTTCCCTCTCTGTCCTTTATCAATCTAACTTGCTGCACGTCCTTCCCATCTCTATTTCTCTGCTGTGCCACCCTGTATAAATCATTTTCTCCCTCCTTACTGTCTAACCGAGCATACAAGTCATCATACGCCCTCTGTTTGGCCTTTGACACTGCTACCTTTGCCTTACGCTGTGTCTCCCTGTACTCCTGTTTACTCTCTTCGGTTTTCTCAATGTCCCACTTCTTCTTAGCTAACCTCTTCCTTTGTACACACTCCTGCACTTCCTCATTCCACCACCAAGTCTCCTTCTCTACTTTCCTTCCAGATGACACACCAAGTATTCTCCTATCTGTCTCCCTGATCACATTCGCTGTAATTGTCCAGTCATCTGGAAGCACTTCCTGACCACCCAAAGCCTGTTTCAACTCCTTCTTGAAGACAACCCGACACTCTTCCTTTTTCAACTTCCACCACTTTGTCTTCTGCTCTGCCTTTGCCTTCTTCACCTTCCTCACCATCAGCATCATCCTGCACACCACCATCCTATGCTGTTTGGCAACACTCTCACCCACTACTACTTTGCAGTCACTGACTTCCTTTAAATTACATCGCCTGCACAAGATGTAGTCTACCTGTGTGCTCCTACCTCCACTTTTATAAGTCACCCTATGCTCCTGTCTCTTCTGGAAGAAAGTATTCAACACAGACATTTCCATCCTTTTTGCAAAATCTACCAACATCTGTCCTTCTGCGTTCCTGTCCTGGATACCAAACCTACCCATCACTCCCTCGTCCCCTCTGTTTCCTGCACCAACATGTCCATTGAAGTCTGCCCAAATTACCACTCTTTCACCTCTGGGGGTACTCTGCATCACTTCATCTAACTCACTCCAGAATCTCTCCTTCTCTTCTAGCTCACATCCTGCCTGTGGGGCATAAGCACTAACAACATTGAACATCACACCTTCAATTTCTAACTTGAGACTCATCACTCTGTCTGACACTCTTTTCACTTCTAGAACATTCCTGACAAACTCCTCCTTCAAGATGACTCTGACTCCATTTCTCTTCCCATCCACACCATGATAAAACAGCTTAAACTATGCTTCTCGCCTTGCGACCTTTCCACCTGGTCTCCTGAACACACAGTATGTCCACCTTCCTCCTCTGAATCATGTCAGCCAGCTCTCTACCTTTTCCTGCCATAGTTCCAACATTCAAAGTCCCTACTTTCAGTCCTAGACTCATGCCTTTCCTCTTCTCTCTCTCTGACAACGGACACACCTCCCGCCTCTCCTTCTTCGACGTCTTCGACCAACAGTAGTCCAATTTCCATCAGCACCCTGTTGGTTGACAGCACTGATGGCGGTCGTTGTTAACCTGGGCCTCGACCGATCCGGTATGTCATTTTTTCTTGTGATTCGCATAGTTCATTTGGCATTTGTTTTACGCCGGTTGCCCTTCCTGACGCAACCCTCTGCATTTATCCGGGCTTGGGACCGGCGTGAGGGAGAGACACTGATTTGTGGGCCCCCCCCCCTCACGGCTGCATTACCATGTTTCAACTAACCACACATTATTTTCCAACCACCCCCACATTGTGATGCAAAGAATTCTGTATCATATTTCAATTAATCGAACATAATGTTTCAACCAGCCACACATCATGCTTCAATCAACCCTGAATCATGTTTCACCTATTCACCCATTATGTCCCAACTATATAAAGCTAGATCTTGAAAGCTTACCCTAAAGTAAGAGCAGTCTGTGTGAGAAAGCTACTATACATTGATGCCTCTGCCCTGGTTGTTAATGATCCAGATGACATGCATTATTGTAGACTGCTTCCATACTGCTGCAATCCAATTCAGCTTGGCAATCAGACCAGCCTTAAAAATATCTTTGCTGGCGGTAACACGGCTAGTTGGGCCGAAATTGTACATAAAAACCATGCCTGAGCATTCTCAGATGCAAAAAAATAAAAATATACCAGCCAGTTGTGTTCAAAAAACGTGTGTGTCCTCTAATCATACACTGTACTAAAAAGTGACCAAAGTGAAATCAGTATCAGCCACACCTCGTGATTGGTCAATTTCACCAGTTATGTGAAACAGTGATTATCTTATCATTGGCCAGTACTGTCTTAACAACAAAAGCCAGAAAGTATGATGGAAGGGGACAATGATGAGGCAAAAAAAACTGTTCTCGGTCACTATTAAAATGCTCCAATGTGAAAATAATAAATAAATTAATGTGTTTCAAATTGAGCAACACATTTGCTGACACATTTCGAACAAATACAAGTTAATTATAAACTGTCAGCAATAGCACAGAGCATGACAAAAGCTATTTGACATTGACACTATATTGACTGCAATATTAAAAGTTGATCTGTCGAAGAAACCTTTATACTCTTGATTACAATATTAAAAGAATAAACTTTGATATTCAGTATGTTCATGTCAAATATAAAATATGCATTTAATTCTACTGTGTTTACATCACATACATCTTTTCCTTTCGGCTTTTCCCTTCAGGGGTCGCCACAGAGAATCATCTGCCCCCATCTCACCCTATCCCTTGCATCTTCTTCTCTTTCACCAACTACCTTCATGTCCTCCGTCGCCACATCCATCAATCATCTCTTTGGTCTTCCTCTAGGCCTTCTGCCTGGTAGTTCCAACCTCAGCATCCTACTACCAATATACTCACTATCCCTCCTCTGTACATGTCCAAACCATCGCAATCCAGCCTCTCTGACTTTGTCTCCAAAACATCTTACATGTGCTGTCCCGCTGATATGCTCATTCCTGATCCTATCCATCCTTGTAATTCCCAAAGAGAACCTCAACATTTTCATCTCTGCTACCTCCAGCTCTGCCTCCTGTCTTTTCCCCAGGGCCACTGTTTCTAAACCATACAACATCGCTGGCCTTAACATCGTCTTGCACACTTTCCCTTCATTACATACATAATATAGCAATGTATGAAAAAAAATAAATCCCCGTGAATCCCTGGTGACCTACATAGACAAGAAAAAATCCTCCCTCCCGGATGAATCTTTTGTTATAATGTTATTGCCAACAAAGAATTTTTTAAGCCTGGCCTCAACCAAAAACCAAACTGTTATACCAACCAGCTCCTATCAATGTCAGGCAACAGCCTGAAATCTGATGTGAATAATGCCTTTTTAAAGTGCACTGAGAAGTTCATTGACCTTGGACATGCTCTAGCCAACAACAACTTTTCTAAGCAGAAAACCCAAAGAAGGGCCCAAACTGCCAGCAAAGCCAATGGTGCACTTAAAAAAAACTGTGGTCCTCCGATCATGATGTAAGGTGGGGCACTAAGATTAAAGGCTTACAACACAAAAGTCTTGCCATCCTTTTTGTATTCAACTGAAACTATGACCCTGTACAGGCATCACATTCAATAGCTGACACGGACACATCTACATTCACCTTCACAGCATGCTGTCGATCAGGGGCATCAAACTCATGCCACAAAGGGCCATGTGGCTGCAGGTTTTTGTTTCAACCAAGCAGCAGCACACCTGACTGCTCATTTAAACAACCGAGTCTTCAGGCAGTTGATTGGTCAATCTGTGTGCTCTGTACAGAGACTGGCCAATCAACTGCCTGAAGACTCAGATCAGTTGTTTAAATGAGCCAAGTCAGGTGTGCTGCTGCTTGAAACAAAAACCTGCAGCCACATGGCCCTTTGTGGCATGAGTTTGACACCCCTGTTGTAAATTAAATGGCAAGACAGAATCTCAGACAGTTCTGTGCAGGAACCAGCCAGCACTGTGAATGTGGAGGCCTACATTACGTTCAACCAGCTCAGATGGGCCAACCATGAAAGAAGGATAGCAGATAGCCACTTGCCCACAGCTGATTTCAATGGAGAATTGTGGAATAGAATCGGAAGAAGAGGGTGCAAAATCTAAGATACAAGATATATTAAAGTGTGTCAAGAAAACAGCTGGCATCCAAGTTGACACCTAGGATGATGCCTAACTAACCATGTTGAAACTAACCAACCTCACATTATGTTCCAACCAAACCCTTTGTCATGTTCCAGCCAACCCGACATAATGTTCCCATATCATGTTACAATTAACTCCTCATAGTGTTTTAACAAACCGAACATCATGTTTCATTCATCCCCACATCTCATTCTATCCAATCTCATATCATGAGGAAACTAACCCTACATCATGTGCCAACTAAGCCCGCACACCATGTTTCAACTAACCCTACATCAATTCCACACAAGCCCGCATCATTTTCCACCCATCTCTGCATCATGTTTCAACCAACCCCACATCGTGTTCCAATCAACCATTCATCATGTTCCAACTAACCCTGCATCATGTTCAAGCCAAATTCACATCATATTCTCAACGCCTGATTCGTTCCAAGGCTCCAAAAACAACCCCATAAACCCTTTAAAAATGATAAAAGTACACCAATTTTGTATGAAATATGTGTTAAAAGTAAAAGAAAATTATTTATTAATTATTTATTTATTGGAATAGATAAATAACTTTAGCTCAATTTGTAAATGTATTTAGCACATTTTACATGTATTTTGCAGATGTAGTTTGAAATATATTTGAGAATGTTTTTGGTTGAACTTTAATATTTGATTAATCTTCTGAGAGTAATAGATGAGTAATAGATCTGCTGAAAAACTGTGCATGTTGTTGGCGTGAGACTCCATGTTGTTTATATCATATGCTGTGACATGCATGCACTATATTTTATGTGGTACTTTGTATCAACTCAGTGACGTCACGGTAACTTTGTGTAGACGGGCACTTAGCAATGGCGGCTTTCGGGTCGATAACTTATATGACAAGCACATAAAACAAAACCGCTGTGTGTGCAATGGTTTATTTATGATATAAAATTTAAGCCACAATCACTTCAATAAACTATACTTAAGCTACCGTCAACTTATTTAATTGGCGTTTCATTTCCCCTTTAAGGCTTAAGCCAGCCTGACACTAGTATGCATTTTAAATCCTCAATGGCACTCATTCATGCATACCATGGCAGAATGATTTTGTGTTTATTTCACCTGTCAGTCAAACAGTTTGTGCCAGAGAGGAATAAGCTTTGCTCATAGCTTGCTCATTCGTACCATTGAGGATGTTCCGCGACGTTCCACTCGATTCCTCACCATTGCGGTATTTTTGCGAATTGTTTGTGATGGGGTGCTCCAAGTTCCTCACTGTCACTCAATGGCCAGACAAGTTTGCTCCACATCACGCTAAAAAGGTGACCGCGCTTCCGTTTTATGACACGCCTTGTCGCCTAACAAGTGTGTACTTGTGTGTGTGTGTGTGTGTGTGTGTGTGTGTATATATATATATATATAAGTAGCTGGATTCATCCACCATTCATTCTTGTAGTCGTCAAGATGATGAACTCTAGAGATGCTGAGAAAATGACATTAAATCAACAAAGTGTCTTTCTTGAAGGTGCAGCTGTATTACTACTAATCGAAGACTATGACACTCACATATGGAAGCAGCTAGAATCCAAACCTGATACTACCAGCAAATCAACTAGATCAAAGAAGAGAAAAGCCAGAACAGTGTGGGTGATGGAATGGTTGACCAGGAGGCAGCAGTTTGGCCATTATGACTGATTGGTTAACCGTTTGTGTGTGGTGTTGAGGAATACAGTGGTTTGAGTGCTCACCCAAACTTAAAGGTGAGCAACTTAGAGTACACTATGATTACCTTTGAAGAAACAGTGAGAAACACAGTTCTGTCCACAACTCACTCCCTGGTCCGCCAACAGTTAATGTTGGACAATGCGTAGTGTATAAGAGGAAATATTGAGCAGTCAATGAACACCATGGAGGACACAAGAGCACCACTGAGTATACAGGTGTAACGTTGCGCGGCATTGATTACCCATGACGAAGTGGGCATTTACACGTGCCCTCACTGTTTCCTCATAGTTTCCTTATAGTTTGCGGAAAGGTACGCAAAAGAGTGCCTGACAAAATTAATGAACATGTTTCAATTTTTGGGTCGGCAAGGCCCCTCAATGGCACTCATCTTGCCCATAGTTTCCACATTGTTCACGTGATGGCGCTCACAATTCCCGCAAAAAGCGTACCATGGAGTACCATGAATGCATACTAGTGTCAGGCTGGCATTAGGCTCCGGTCAACCGAGATGTGCAAACCCCCCCACCCCCCCCCACCCCCACCCACGGTCAGACCACCATTTTTTAAACAAAATAAATGTTATTACAAAATAATTTATGAAGTAAACAAACCTTGCCAAAGCTATAACTTTAAGACTCTTCTTCTTCTTTTCCTTTCGGCTTTCTCCCTTTTTTCAGGGGTTGCCACAGCGAATCATCTGATTCACATGTTTGATTTTGGCGTAGGTTTTTACGTGGGATGCCCTTCCTGACACAACCCTTTAGCAAGGGGAACAAATACGCTGATGGCTATGCAGCCTACTGCCCTCATAACTTTAAAGACTATCTTTCAATTCAAGTCACCCTCAATGACTGCATGAATGTGTAAGGAGAACCAAATTTGTGAGGTGTTCCATCCAACCCTCCTTTCACCTATAATAAAAATCACTCATTCTTGAAATAGACAGAAGAGGAAGTGTATTTCAGCTAATGCTAACAGTTTATCTCCCCATAATTATGTTTCTTT
>CM045729.1:30676079-30741079 GCA_024760905.1 Plotosus lineatus | reverse complement strand
GCATCTTGTGTAGACAACGGAATTTGAAGGAAGTCAGTGACTGTAAAGTAGTAGTGGGTGAGAGTGTTACCAAACAGTTTTGGATGGTGGTGTGCAGAATGACACTAATGGTGAGGAAGGTGAAGAAGGCAAAGGCAGAGCAGAAGACAAAGTGGTGGAAGCTGAAAAAGGAAGAGTGTTGTGTTGTCTTCAAGGAGGAGTTGAAACAGGCTTTGGGTGGTCAGGAAGTGCTTCCAGATGACTGGACAACTACAGCTAATGTGATCAGCGAGACAGGTAGATAAGGAGACATGGTGGTGGAATGAGGAAGTGCAGGAGTGTTTACAAAGGAAGAAGTTATCGACAAAGAAGTAGGCCATTGAGAGGACTGAAGAGAGTAAACAGGAGTACAGGAAGACACAGCATAAAGCGAAGGTAGCGGTGTCAAAGAGGGTGTATGATGACTTGTATGCTAGGGTGGACAGTAAGGAAGGAGAAAATGATTTATATAGGTTGGCACAACAGAGAAATAGAGATGGGAAGGACATGCAGCAAGTTAGAGTGATTAAGGACAGAGAGGAAAATGTATTGACTGATGACAGAAGTGTGCTGGGAAGATGGAAAGAGGACTTTGAACAGCTGATGAATGAGGAAAATGAGAGAGAAAAAAGAGTAGAAGGGGTGACTGTTGAAGACCAGGAAGTAGTAAAAATTAGTTAAAGTGAAGTGAGGAGTGCATTGAAGAGGATGAAGAGTGGAAAAGCAGTTGGTCCTCATGACATACCAGTGGAAGTATGGAAGTGTCTCAGAGAGGTAGCAGTAGATTTTCTGACAAGAACATTCAACAAGGTCTTAGAGAGCGAGCAGATGCTGGAGGAATGGAGAATAAGTGTGCTGGTGCCAATTTTTAAGAACAAGGGAGACGTGCAGAGTTGTGGCAACTACAGAGGGATAAAGTTGATGAGCCATACAATGAAGTTATGGGAAAGAATAGTGGAAGTTAGACTAAGGGCAGAGGTCAGCATTTGTGAACAACAGTTTGGTTTCATGACAAGAAAGAGCACAACAGATGCAGTGTTCGGATGTGAACAGAGAAGTACAAAGAAGGGCGGAGAGACCTACATGGCGACTTTGTGGATCTGGAATAAGCATATGACAGAGTGCCAAGAGAAGAACTATGGTATTGCATGAGGAAGTCCAGAGTGGCAGAGAAGTATGTTAGAGTGGTGTATGAGAAATGTAAGACAGTGGTGAGGTGTGCTGTTGGCGTGACCGAAGAATTCAAGGTGGAGGTGGGACTGCGTCAAGGGTCAGCTCTGAGCCCCTTCTTGTTTGCTATGGTGGTGGACGGCTGACAGACGAGGTTCGACAAGAATCTTCATGGACTATGATGTTTGCGGATTACATTGTGATCAGTAGTGAAAGCAGAGAACAAGTGGAGGAAAATCTATAGAGGTGGCGGTATGCCCTGGAAAGGAGAAGAATGAAGGTTAGCCTCAGTAAGATAGAATACATGTGTGTGAATGAGAAGGACCCAAGAGGAACGGTGAGGTTAAAGGAAGCAGAGATAAAGAAAGTTGAGAATTTTAATTACCTAGGCTAAACAATCCAGAGCAATGGAGAGTGTGGAAAAGAGGTGAAGAAGCGTGTGCAGGCAGGTTGGAATGGTCGGAGAAAAGTGTCCGGTGTGATGTATGATAGGAAGGTATCGGCAAGAATGAAAGGAAAAGTGAACAAGATGGTGAAGAGGCCAGTGATGTTGTATGGTTTAGAAACAGTGGCACTGAGGAAAAGACAGGAGGCAGAGCTGGAGCTACCAGAGATGAAAATGTTGAGGTTCTCTTTGGGAGTAACAAGAATGGATAGGATCAGGAATGAGTACATCAGAGGGACAGCACATGTTAGAGGTATTAGAGACAAAGTCAGAGAGTCTAGATTGAGATGGTTTGGACATGTACAGAGGAGGGATAGTGAATATATTGGTAGTAGGATGCTGAGGTTGTAACTGCCAGGCAGAAGGCCAAGAGGAAAACCAAAGAAGAGATTTATGGATGTGGTGAAGGAGGACATGAAGGTCGTTGGCGTAAGAGAAGAAGATGCAGAAGACAAGCTGAGATGGAGGAAGATGATTTGCTGTGGTGGCCCCTGAAGGGAACAGTGAAACAAAAAAAATGAAGAAGAAGAAGACATTAAGTGGAAGCACTGGAGCACCTTTAAGCATTATCTAATTTTGGAAACAGTCTCTTGTGGTATAGGGTGCTGGATCGCTGATCCAAAGGTTGGGGGTTCGAGTCCCACTCTCCACAAGGTTGTCACTGTCCCCCCAGTGCAGCTAACTGGGTTATCAAAGGCGGGCCATGTCTCTCACTGTCTATGGTGAGAGGCATGTAAAAGAACCATTGCTGACTTTCGTAAAGAGTAGCTGCAAAGCCGTAATCGTGTTTCTGTCCCTTGCTAAAAGGGTTGTGACAGGAAGGGCATCCGACGTAAAATCCTCTGCCAAACCAAACGTGCGAATCAGATGATTCGCTGTGGCGACTCCCGAGTAAAAGGGAAAAAGCCGAAAGGAAGACAGATCTCTTTCTAAATAGACTGCATGTCGGGCAGTGGTGGTCTGGTGGTATAGGGCGCTGGATCACTGATCCTAACGTTGGGGGTTTGAGTCCCACTTTCCACAGGGTTGTCACTGTTCCCCCAATGCAGCTAACTGGGTTCTCAATGGCCGGCCATGTCTCTCACTGTCTATGGCGAGAGGCATGTAAAAGAACCATTGCTGACTTCTGTAAAGAGTAGGCTGCAAAGCCGTCAGCATGTTTCTGTCCCTTACTAAAGTGCTGTGTCAGGAAGGGCATCCGAAGTAAAAACCTATGCCAAATCAAATGTGTGAATCATTCACTGTGGCAACCCCTGAAAAAGGGAAAAAGCCAAAAAGAAATTTCTCTCTCTCATATATACTAGTATACACACACACATATAAATATATATACATACATATACATATATAAGGAAAATTGTACAAGGCGGTGTTGAGGCCAACGATGTTGTATGGTTTAGAAACAGTGGCCCTGGGGAAAAGACAGGAGGCAGAGCTGGAGGTCGCAGAGATGAAAATGTTGAGGTTCTCTTTGGGAGTAACGAGGATGGATAGGATCAGGAATGAGCACATCAGAGGGACAGCACATGTAAGTTGTTTTGGAGACAAAGTCAGAGAGGCTAGATTGAAATGGTTTGGACATGTACAGAGGAGGGATAGTGAGTATATTGGTAGTAGGATGTTGAGTTTGGAACTACCAGGCAGAAGGTCTAGAGGAAGACCAAAGAGATGATTCATGGATGTGGTGAAGGAGGACATGAAGACAGTTGGTGTAAGAGAAAAAGATGCATAGGATAGGGTGAGATGGAGGCAGATGATTCGCTGTGGCGACCCCTGAAGGGAAAAGCTGAAAGGACAAGAAGAAGAAGATATATGTATATAAGTAAAAATAAAAGGACAGAGCAAAGACTTTCTATTTAAAACTTCATTTTCACTACAGATATGTTTCAAGGTTGTGAAACCATCCTCTCTTTCTCTCTTCTTAAACCCTGCTTCTAAGCTTCTCGCCTTGCTACCTTTCCACCTGGTCTCCTGAACACATAGTATGTCTACCTTCCTCCTCTGCATCATGTCAGCCTGCTCTCTACCTTTTCCTGTCATAGTTCCAACATTCAAAGTCCCTACTTTCAGTTCTCGACTCCTGCCTTTAATCTTCTCTCTCTGCCTACGGACACGCCTCCCGGCTCTCCTTCTTCGACGTCTTCGACCAACAGTAGTCCAATTTCCACGAGCACCCTGTTGGTTAACAGCACTGATGGCGGTCGTTGTTAGCCCGGGCCTCGACCGATCCAGTATGAATTTTCTTGATATGACTCGCATGTTTTATTTGGCATTTGTTTTCCGCCGGATGCCCTTCCTGACGCAACCCTCTGCATTTATTCGGGCTTGGGACCAGCGTGAGGGAGAGACACTGGCTTCTGCCCCTCCCTCACGGCTGCATTTCTGGATTGTTGAGCCTCTTCTTCTTCTTCTTCTTCTTCTTTTCCTTTTGGCTGTTCCATAAATGCATAAAATCCTATATTTAAAAAGGACCTGACACAGGCCCAAGAAACAATATAATAATAATAATAATAATGATAATAATAATACAATAAATATATAACTGAGTAGATACAAAAACAATAAATTAAATTACAATAAATTATATTATATTATATTCTAATTATATTATATTGCACTATGATGTAACGCCCCGTTTTCCTCAAACTCAGTGCGTGTGTTTTTAATTACAGTTAAGCTCTTTAATGACATCAAGTGCTGCACACCTCCTCAGGCTTCTGGTAAGGCGCTGAAGTGCCAGAAAAATGTAATGATGCTGCATGAAAAGGTAAAACTGCTTGATATGATTCAGGAAGGAAAACATTTTGCTGCAGAAGTGCTAAGAAGTTGAATGTTGTATGAAATAAGTCATCCTCAGAATGGAACCTGCCTTAGTATTCTGTATACCTCTAGTTCAGGGGTCAGCAACCTTAGTCATTCAAAGAGCCATTTGGACTCATTTTTCATATTAAAGAAACCCTCTCCAGGCAGGACTGTTGCTCAGTGGTCCAAAGTAGTTTTTTCGGATGAAAGCAAATTTTGCATGTCATTCAGAAATCAAGGTGCCAGAGTCTGGAGGAAGACTGGGGAGAAGGAAATGCCAAAATGCCTGAAGTCCAGTGTCAAGTACCCACAGTCAGTGATGGTTTGGGGTGCCATGTCAGCTGCTGGTGTTGGTCCACTGTGTTTTATCAAGGGCAGGGTCAATGCAGCTAGCTATCAGGAGATTTTGGAGCACTTCATGCTTCCATCTGCTGAAAAGTTTTATGGAGATGAAGATTTCATTTTTCAGCACGACCTGGCACCTGCTCACAGTGCCCAAACCACTGGTAAATGGTTTACTGACCATGGTATTACTGTGCTCAATTGGCCTGCCAACTCTCCTGACCAGAACCCCAGAGAGAATCTGTGGGATATTGTGAAGAGAAAGTTGAGAGACACCAGACCCAACACTGTGGATGAGCTTAAGGCCGCTATTGAAGCATCCTGGGACTCCATAACACCTCAGCAGTGCCACAGGTTGATTGCCTCCATGCAACGCCGCATTGAAGCAGTCATTTCTGCAAAAGGATTCCCAAGTATTGAGTGCATAACTGAACATAATTATTTGAAGGTTGACTTTTTTTGTATTAAAACACCTTTTTTTTTTTTATTGGTCGGATGAAATATACAAATTTTTTGAGATAGGGATTTTTGGTTTTCATGAGCTGTATGCCAAAATCATCAGTATTAAAACAATAAAAGACCTGACATATTTCAGTTGGGATGCAATGAATCTAAAATATATGAAAGTTTAATTTTTATCAGTGCATTACAGAAAATAATGAACTTTATCACAATATGCTAATTTTTTGAGAAGGACGTATATATATATATATATATATATATATATATATATATATATATATATATATAATAGTGTATATATATATATATATATATATACACACACACACACACACACACACACTAGTGTATATGCTATATAATGTTAATATTTTATTATCAATAAATATCACAGTAAAAAAAATAAGTTTTTCTTAATCATTACTACATTTTACTACATTAATACTGTATTAACGAGTAAGACTCTCTATAGAATGTGTTTTAGAAGCATATGTTAGTGCATGTAATAGATACATAGTATTTTACTTCCGTTCACGCATGTGACGTAATACATGGGGTTTTACTTCTGGGTACAGAACTTGCGGATTATCGTCATTCATGGGAGGGGCCGGAACCGAACCCCCGTGAATAACGAGGGCCTACTGTATATCCAAATATGAAAATCTATCTAAATATAATCCAAAGTTTAACTGCTTCTTCCTGTTCAGTACAGACATCTCTGTGTAGGCTGAAGAGTGTGATTCTGATTCCACAATAATTGGAAGACACTCTCTGGCCCCCTTTTTTAAAAGGGGAACTACTACCCCAGTTTGCCATTCCAAAAGTATGGCCCCTGATGACCATCCGATGCTGCAGAGACATGTCAAACCAAACAGTCCTACAATATCCAAAGCCCTGAGATATTCAGGGCAAATCTAATCCACCCCCAGAGCCTGACCACTGAGGAACTTTTGACTACCTTGCCATTCTCAGTTCCAGTGATGGGTAGACCAGGGTCTTTCTCCTATAACATCCCCAGTAAAAGTGAACAGCTCATCACTTCCACTAGAAACAGTATTTGTGGAAAACTTCTTCCCCCTCCTGAGGTCTTGGATGGTGGTCCAGAACCTTTTTGAGGCCAACTGAAAGTCATTTAACAGGTCTTCACCAAACTCATCTCACACCAGAGATTTTGCATCAGCAATAGCCTGTGTTGCAGCACATTTGGTCTGCTGGTACCTGTCTGCTGCCTTGAGTCCGACAGGTCAAAAAGATTTGATAGACCTCCACTTTCAGCTGGATGACCCTCCTTGCCACAGGTGTCCACCACTGGGTTCAGGGGTTACCACCATGATAGGCACCATTGAGCTTCTAGCCACAGCTATCGGCTGCTGCCTTGATAATGGAGGCAGCAAGCACAGCCCATTTGGATTCCATATCCTCCTGCTTCCTTCAGGATGTGTTATAGCTCTACTGGAGATGGGAGTTAAATGACATGGCAGGGCGGACCCATGTCCCCTTTTCAGAATGGCCTGGGCGGGCTCCATGGGCAGAAGTCTGACCCCCAGGTGATTGCATTTAAGCCCTTCACCAGACCTGGCTTGGGGGGTGGGGGGGGGGTCCTGGTGACCTATGACAATGGAATTTCCATTGGTCCTTTCTCCAATGCATATTAAACAAGTATTGATCAAGAATAATGTAATGGCTATGGTTCAAACTGGTGAAGATTTCAAACATTTTTAAAAAATGCGGCAACATAAAGTGTCACAAAGCTGAAAGCTGGAATATTGATTGGACTCCAAGTTTGAGAGTGTCTTCCCAATCAAGCTTGGTTGGGTGGAAGTGACAGCATGGAATGCTTTTCTTCAGGTCATTCAAAACTTTTTTGGCAACCACAGGGCTGAGAACTATCGGGCACTGATAAACACCATGCAGAAAAAGTATGGAAAAACTCAAGAATGTGAGAATTTCCTTGAAACTCCACTTCCTGAATTCACACCTCAATGTTTTCCTCCCAATTTATGTAATGTGAGCTATGAAACTGATTTAAAAAAAAAAGGTTGCACCAAGACATCTCATAGATGGGAAAAAGATATCAAGGGCTTTTCAACCCTGACATGATGGCTGATTACTTATTACTGCTGGTGTCTTCAAAGAGAAAGTCAGGTTGGACATAAGCACAAAAGGAAATGCCTGAAACATTTTTGAACAATTTAAGCAAGTTGGGAACTACAAGGTTACAGTCTTTTTCATAAGAAATGTGACTTTTGTTATATTCTGTTCAGGTAAAGAATCTATCTATTTATCTAGTGCCTGAGTTGTAGGATGATCATTGGCGACCCACCATGAAGGATAACGCCATGGTTATCATCTTCATGGAGGTTTTCTTGGCAGAATTAATGCAGTGGTTTGCCATTGCCTTCTGCACGATAAAAAATGTAAATGTCTTTTTCAAATATTTATTCATGTTATAAACTGTAATGCAGCCATGAGGTGGGGGGGGTACTAACCAGTGTCTCTCCCCCTCATGCCGGTCCCAAGCCCGGAGAAATGCAGAGGGTTGTGTCAGGAAGGGCATCCGACGTAAAACCAATGCCAATTACTTAAAATGCAAATCAAAAGTATTACCTCCATACCGGATCGGTCGAGGCCCGGGTTAACAACGACCGCCATCAGTGCTGTCAATCAACAGGGTGCTGATGGAAATTGGACTACTGTTGGTCGAAGACGTCGAAGAAGGAGAGGTGGGAGGCGTGTCCGTAGGCAGAGAGAGAAGAGGAAAGGCCTGAGTCTAGGACTGAGAGTGGGGACTTTGAATGTTGGAACTATGCACAGAAAAGGTAGAGAGCTGGTTGACATGATGCAGAGGAGGAAGGTGGACATACTGTGTGTTCAGGAGACCAGGTGGAAAGGTAGCAAAGCTAAAAGCTTAGGAGCAGGGTTTAAGCTATTTTATCACGGTGTGGATGGGAAGAGAAATGGAGTCGGAGTCATCTTGAAGGAGGAGTTTGTCAGGAATGTTCTAAAAGTGAAAAGAGTGTCAGACAGAGTGATGAATCTCAAGTTAGAAATTGAAGGTGTAATGCTCAATGTTGTTAGTGCTTATGCCCCACAGGCAGGATGTGAGCTAGAAGAGAAGGAGAGATTCTGGAGTGACTTAGATGAAGTGATGCAGAGTACCCCCAGAGGTGAAAGAGTGGTCATAGGTGCAGACTTCAATGGACATGTTGGGGCAGGCAACAGAGGGGACGAGGAAGTGATGGGCAGGTTTGGTATCCAGGACAGGAACGCAGAAGGACAGATGTTGATAGATTTTGCAAAAAGGATGGAAATGGCTGTGGTGAATACTTTCTTTGAGAAGAAACAGGAGCATAGGGTGACTTATGAAAGCGGAGGTAGGCGCACACAGGTAGACTACATCTTGTGTAGGCGATGTAATTTGAAGGAAGTCAGTGACTGCAAAGTCATCGTGGGTGAGAGTGTTGCTAAACAGCATAGGATGGTGGTGTGCAGGATGACTCTGATGGTGAGAAAGGTGAAAAAGGCAAAGGCAGAGCAGAAGACAAGGTGGTGGAAGCTGAAAAGGAAGAGTGTCGTGTTGTCTTCAAAGAGGAGTTGAAACAGGCTTTGGGTGGCCAGGAAGGGCTTCCAAATGACTGGACAACCACAGCAAATGTGATCAGGGACACAGGTAGGAGAGTACTTGGTGTGTCCTCTGGAAGGAAAGTAGATAAGGAGACTTGGTGGTGGAATGAGGAAGTGCAGGAGTGTGTACAAAGGAAGAGGTTAGCCAAGAAGAAGTGGGACATTGAGAGGACCGAAGAGAGTAAACAGGAGTACAGGGAGACACAGCATAAGGCGAAAGTAGCAGTGGCTAAGGCCAAACAGAGGGCATATGATGACTTGTATGATAGGTTGGATAGTAAAGAGGAGAAAATGATCTATACAGGTTGGCACAGCAGAGAAATAGAGATGGGAAGGACGTGCAGCAAGTTAGATTGATAAAGGACAGAGAGGGAACTCTATTGACTAATGACAGAAGTGTGCTGGGAAGATGGAAAGAGTACTTTGAAGAGCTGATGAATGAGGAAAATGAGAGAGAAAAAGAGTAGAAGAGGTAACCATTGAGGAGCAGGATGTAGCAAAGATCAGTAAGGGTGAAGTGAGAAGGGCATTGAAGAGGATGAAGAATGGAAAGGCAGTTGGTCCTGATGATATACCTGTGGAGGTATGGAAGTGTCTAGGAGAGGTAGCAGTAGATTTTCTGACAAGAACATTCAACACGGTACTAGAGAGTGAGCAGATGCCAGAGGAGTGGAGGAGAAGTGTGCTGGTGCCCATTTTTAAGAACAAGGGAGACGTGCAGAGTTGCAGCAACTACAGAGGGATAAAGTTGATGAGCCATACGATGAAGTTATGGGAAAGAATAGTGGAAGCTAGACTAAGGGCAGAGGTCAGCATTTGTGAACAACAGTTTGGTTTCATGCCAAGAAAGAGCACCACAGATGCAATGTTTGCCTTGAGGATGTTAATAGAGAAGTACAGAGAAGGTCAGA
The DNA here is from genome assembly GCA_024760905.1 of Plotosus lineatus. NCBI lineage: Eukaryota > Metazoa > Chordata > Actinopteri > Siluriformes > Plotosidae > Plotosus > Plotosus lineatus. The sequence continues at coordinate 30,731,305 of CM045729.1, read as the reverse complement.
GGGAGCTACATTGTGCCTTTGTAGATCTGGAAAAAGCATATGACAGGGTGCCAAGAGAAGAACTGTGGTATTGCATGAGGAAGTCTGGAGTGGCAGAGAAGTATGTTAGAGTGGTGCAGGACATGTATGAGAGATGTAAGACAGTGGTGAGGTGTGCTGTCGGTGTGACCGACGAATTCAAGGTTGAGGTGGGACTGCATCAAGGGTCAGCTCTGAGCCCCTTCTTGTTTGCTATGGTAATGGACAGGCTGACAGACGAGGTGAGACAAGAATCTCCATGGACTATGATGTTTGCAGATGACATCGTGATCTGTAGTGAGAGCAGAGAACAAGTGCAGGAAAATCTAGAGAGGTGGAGGTATGCCCTGGAAAGGAGAGGAATGAAGGTTAGCCTCAGAAAATCAGAATACATGTGTGTGAATGAGAAGGACCCAGGAGGAACGGTGATGTTACAGGGAGCAGAGATAACGAAGGTGGAGGATTTTAAGTACTTAGGCTCAACAATCCAGAGCAATGGAGAGTGTGGAAAAGAGGTGAAGAAGCGTGTGCAGGCAGGCTGGAATGGTTGGAGAAAAGTATCCGTGTGATGTGCGATAGGAGAGTGTCAGCAAGAATGAAGGGAAAAGTGTACAAGATGGTGGTGAGGCCAGCGATGTTGTATGGCTTAGAAACAGTGGCGCTGAGGAAAAGGCAGGAGGCAGAGCTGGAGGTAGCGGAGATGAAAATGTTGAGGTTCTCCCTGGGAGTAACGAGGATGGATAGGATCAGAAATGAGTATATCAGAGGGACAGCCCACGTAAGATGTTTTGGAGACAAAGTCAGAGAGGCGAGATTGAGATGGTTTGGACATGTACAGAGGAGGGATAGTGAGTATATTGGCAGTAGGATGCTGAGGTTGGAACTACCAGGCAGAAGGCCTCGAGGAAGACCGAAGAAGAGATTTATGGATGTGGTGAAGGAAGACATGAAGGTCGTTGGAGTCAGAAAAGAAGATGCGGAGGACAGGGTGAGGTGGAGGCGGATGATTTGCTGTGGCGACCCCTGAAGGGAGCAGCCGAAAGTAAAAGAAGAAGAAGAAGAAGAATTCATGTTATAAACTGTACATAGAGTAAAAAAATTGAATTTTGCAATATACCAACAATTAAATAAAAATAACATGACAGAAAAGTTTCAACTTCAAATTTGGAATCAGCATGGATGATTTAGTAAAGATAACATGTTTTTATTTTGGTAGCTGATAAAAAGTATTCTTTAGTTGTCCAATACAACAAATGTACAGTCGTGCCAAATACGTACTACCCTTCACTGCTCATTTGACCTGAAGGTTTTATTACTTCCAAAAATAATTTTAAAACAAAGTGAAAGTGTTCAGTCATAAAAGAAAAAAAATGTTTATTCATGTTTGGAATTACAGATAACTACAAGGAAGACTGTCCAGTCTGAGACATAGTCTGATTAAACACAGTATGTCAGAATCACTGCCACGAAGACATTTTCATACGTTTTTATATTAGCTTCAGGATATATGTAGAATATAAAAAGGAACTACAGTAAAAGACCTGTTTAATTCACCCATACTGAAATGTACAAATATTGTACCATTAATATCGTGTGTGTGTGTGTGTGTGTGTGTGTGTGTGTTGTCTAATTGAATTAGAGCCATAAATTCATATAATGTGCAGTGGTTGATTTGTTTATTTTTTTATTCCTGTTATGGTATTTTGGGGTATCCCATAATATCATCCTCCTGTCCCTAATGACACTATTAGGTATTATTGTCATGATTATTTTTAATTTACAAGAAAACAACTAATATTTATCAGATTAAAACGTAAAATTTAATTGTGTGAACGTATATATATTAAAAGATACACTCACATACACAAACTATGACATTATGATATAATACTTTTTAGTGTTGATGATATTGTTGAGAGGTAGTCACTAAGAGAACTGTAAGCTAGAGAATTTAGGTTTATTGAAATCGCTTTTTATCAAAATGAGGTAATAAATATATGGAAATATATAGATACTCGAAATTATTTATAACTCTCTGAATCTCTTTTGTGGTCCAAGACCTGGAGACTTGTAAATTAGACTTTTAGATAATAATGGCTTAATTAAATGACTTGAATTTTGTCTTTTTTTTTAAATCAAAGTATATCCATCCCATTTAATGTAAATTTTTACATCCAAAATCAATTTCATTATCTAATTCAGTGTGGTTACGAAAGGGAAATTGTCAAACATATACTTACTTCCGGGCTGTGGTGGCCTGGTGGTAAAGGTGCTGGATCACTGATCCTAAGGTTGGGGGGTTTAAGCCCCATTCTCCACAGGTTGTCACTGTTCCCCCAGTGCAGCTAACTAGGTTATCAAAGGCCGGCCATGTCTCTCACCGTCTATGGTGTGAAGCATGTAAAAAAACATTGCTGACTTTCGACAAGAGTAAGTCCAGGGTGTACTCTGCCCACAACCAGAGTCGGCTGGGATAGGAGCCAGATTAAAATTGAGCAGTTACAGAAAATGAATGATGAACGAATAGTGACTTCCAATAAAAATGCAAGACAATTTTCATTCATTCATTTTCTTAACAGTTTAAGCTTAACTCATCTCGGTAAACTATCTCAGAAGATAGGGGCATAGTACACCCCGGACAGTTTACCAGGCCATCATAGGACAGAAATATGCTAATGATTTTGCAGCCTACTCTTTATGAAGGTCAGCAATGATTCTTGGACATGCATCTCACCATAGCCAGTGAGAAATATGGCCAGCTTTTGACAAACCAGTTAGGTGCACTGAGGAAACAACAGTGACAACCGTTGATATTGGGGCTTGAACCTCTGACCTTAGGATTGAGTAATCCAGTACCATACCACCACAGCACTATATACCGTTCATATTCTAAACCGCTAAATCGTAATTAGGGTTTCGGGAAGGCTAGTGCCCATCTCAGGGTACACTCTGGATAGCTGAAGAGACCATTGCAGGGCCAACAATCACACAAACATTTACACCTAGGGGAGATTTGGAAAAGCCAGTTAGCCCAGTGTACATGTTTTTGAACTGTGGGAGGAAACCGGACTACCTAAAGGGTATTCATGCATGCATGGGGAGCACATGCAAACTCCACACAGAAACACCCATGCTGGGAATCAAATCCATGCCTTCTTGCTGTGTTAACCACTATACCGCCGTGCTGCCACAACATTTGTAATATTTTGGAGACCATCCTACTCAAGCATGATTGCTTCAATTACCCTAAACAGCTCAGTGACTAATTTCTACTAGCAGCAGCCACTGTCACATTGCAGTGAGCTTGAGCTCTTGATCTAAACTCTTTTACAGCCAAGATTGTTTGAGGGTCTCAATAAAAAGAAATTGTCCCTACATAAAGCTCAGCAGATATTTAATGTCCTTCCCTGGTTTGTGTATTCACCTGATTTATCACCCATTAAACACTTGTGAGATCAGCTTGGATGCTGTGCATCGGGCCAAGTACCAGCACCACCAAACAGGCAGAAACTAATCATAGGATTGCAGGAGGAGTGGAGAAACATCCCACAGAACAACATGTGGAGGCTCGTCAGATCAATGTGCAGATGAATTATGGCCTGCATTAACTCGAATAGAGGTCATATCCCATACTAAAGTTTGTTTTTCGGGTGGACATTTTGTTGTAATTTTGGAAAGAAAGGGTGTCTCAGTTTAGTATAAAATTGTAAAATTTTGAGACAAAGATTTTCGGTTGTTGTTGATTAGTACAGTTTAAATGATTGAAATTCATTTTTTATAATTTCATTATCCATTTTAGACAAAATAATAAACATATCTAGTTTAGTTTCAGTGGGTGTGCATTCAATGGTAGTAAGTATATCTGTGAAAGATCCCATACTGCCACGTGTTGCACAGTCAGGCTTTATGTTCTACATGTCTAAACATGTGATATGAAACACAGATTTGCACATGCACAATATGCTGTACAATCACCAAAATATTTGAGAGAGTTATTCTTCTTTTATCTTTTGCACGAGTCTGCTGAGACCAGAAGATTAATTTCTAAAGCTTTTAAATATTCTGCTGAATTTGTAAAGTAGTTTGTGATGTCTCTGATTCATCAATGTCTGATTGGTTAGTGCAGAAATCAGTTTGAGGTATCAGAGTGTACACTCCTAGGGCCTTCATTTGGGGAATTCACAGAGGATGGAGTCATAGTACCCTGCCATCTTCTAATAGCCTGCAAGGAAACAAATAAAGAAAATTAGCTGACAAGGTTTAGAAATATAAAGTAATATTCATTAATTCATTGGCCCAACAGCAATTAAATTAAATTAGGGTCACAGAGAAGCTTGAACCCATCTCAGGTGACAATTGGGGTACACTGTGAACAGCTTGCCAGACTGTTGCAGGTCAACATAGACACAATAGTTTGCACTCACATCTCTGGTAAATTCAGAACAGCAAATCAGCTTACTGCTTACTTACATACCATATATGTAGGAATCTAAAGTATGGCAGGACTCTGTGCAGGAGCCAAAGATGCTTGTATAAAGGGTGAAGAGGAAAGGGAAGACGACTGTCCACTGTGGTGCTCTGGTGTTGCTGACCACACATGCAGGTGCACATACTTCCGGTTCATTGGGACATGAGGTCTTTGGTACAGGAATGAGGCATGACATCTTGCACTGCACTAGAACCCTCTGTAGACTCAGGCTCATTGTGAAGATGTAATGTAAGACTCAATAGCGCTGGGGTGCACAGGCTTTAAGGACATGGGGGCTCACCCCATTCAGTCCAGCTGCCTTGTCAGTGTTCACGTTTGCGTGCGTCCTTGCGTCCCTGACGCATGAAAATCCGTAGGGACGCATGGTGTCAAACCAATGTGCGTCCGCCGGACTCATTAATATTTTTCATCAATTTATGTAACATTGTCCCAAAACAGAAATATTTGCCAAAATATCTTGCGAAATCGGTCGATGCTTTGACAATACCGCCATATTTGTTTACCTTTCCGAGTGCGAGTTTTGCCTTCTGCGCTTTCGAGATATCGAATCGGGATCCTCTCGCGAGATTTCGTCTGCTCACGTGATTTCGTCTGCTCGCCAGTGTTCATTCATTTCCGCTAGTTCTCGAGTGTTTAACGTGCAACATGCCTCCGAAAAAAGTATTCAAAGTCGATTTAAAATCAGCGTAGATTAAGCAATTTTTTCTCAATGAACAAAGATTCAAACAGGGATAAAGAGAATGTCTTTGATGAAGAGGAAAATTGCGAAGACAAGCCACGAAAAAGCGATCGTTTCAGCAACACTGGCTCAAACTTTACACGTGGTTGCGATATGTAGAGAACGACAACGACGAGGATTTTATGTACTGTAGTGTATGCACGGAACACAACAAAGTTAATGGCATGAACAAAGTGACTAAAAATTGCAATTTTCAGAACACAACCTTATCGAGACATGCGGATCTCAGTGCTCACAAATTAGCAATGGATATACCGAAGTTACAGCAGGATCGGAAAAATTACGTAAGTAAGTGTGAAGGAAAGCAAGATCGCGCAATTCTGGCACTATTAAAAATTGTTCAATGGATGACAAACGAGGATATACCCATGCGAAAATTCAAATCTGTTATTGATCTCATGCAGGACAAACTGATGAAGATTCAGCTTGCAGGAAAGCTGGATCTGCACAAAGCTCTTCATGTGTGGAAAAATACTAAACACAGGAGGATATATGACAACATATAAATACTTGATGAATTATTCAGTCACTGTCAGCATTTTCTAGCATTTTTAATGAATGAGTGAAAGTTAAAACAGTATTATTTTTTCTGTGATGACTTCAAAGTATTTAAATTTTGTTTTAATGTTTTTTTTATATCATAGTCAGTGATAACTTCTAAGTTTTTAATTTTTGTTTTTATCTGTGAACCTAATAAACTTTTCATAAAATTATTGAATGAACTTTGTGTTGGCAATGATCTATTTGAAGTTCTATACATTTTCGGGCGAATCTTTTCCGTTATTTGACAGGACTCATTACTATTGCATTTGGACTCATACTTTCCCAACCTGCGAGTCCCTGGGACTCAACTTTCTTGAGCAAAAATGAACACTGCTTGTCTGAGTGGAGTCCTTTCTGTTGTTTCACGACCTGATTATAAATTAAGTTGATTGGTGGAAGAGGGATGTCAGGTCACTCACAGAAGGCAGAGGGGCGATGAGGAAGGGAGGGTGAGAAACATGCATGACAGGGGTTTTAGGCTTGCCCCTGATGAGTTAGAGGGGTACTGTGCAGTAGCTGCAGTGTTGAAAGAACATATTCAGCTCGTTGGCTCTGCCCTCACTGCCCTCAGTGCATTTGCTGATGGATGGCCTGAAACCAGTGATGGTCTTCATTCCACTCCAAACCTCCCTTATGTTGCTCTGCTGGAGTTTTCAATTCAAGCTTTCTCCTGTAATTGTCCTTTGCCTCTCTGATATTGACTGCCAGGGAACTTTCGATCATTCTCACCTCCTCTCTGTTGCCAGTCCTAAATGCCCATTTCTTATCATTGAGAAGAGATTTAATGTTTTTAGTCATGTATGGTTTGTGATGTGTGGAACAAAAGAGCATCTGCGCTGGGAAGTGGGGTCAGTGCAGAAATTCATGTGGTGTGAAATGCATTTAGTAAGCCCATCAATGTCACCATTGTGTGGTTTACAGAGCACGGGCCAATCCATAGTTTGAAACATGAATGGGAGCTCCTCCATCGCCTCTTCCGATCATCTTCTGGCAGTCCTTCTAGTCATAGGCTCCCTCTTCACAACATGCACATAGCATGAAGGAAGGCCAATTAAGTTGGTCTGATCTTCCCAATGGGGGAGGGGAGGAATTGTAGGTGTCCTTAGTGTTTGCGTACAGCTGGTCTAAGGTTCTCTCCTCTCTGGTGGGACAGTCCATATACTGCACAAAGTTCGGCAGTGTATTGTCCATGCAGACGTGGTTGAAGTTACCCGAGATCACAATGAAAGCACTCAGATGCTGACTCTGGAACAGGGCTATGGAAGCATGAAGTGTGTCACAAGCATCTTCGGGGTTGGCAGAAAGAGGAATATAAGCAGCCACGAAGATGACATGGGAGAATTCCCCAGGCAAATAATATGGTCCGTGTCACACAGTTCAATGTTCAGTCGACAAGTCTGCTTTTTGATGGTTATGTGGCCAGGGTTACAGCACCAGTTATTGATGAGAATAGCAAGCCTTTCTGCTTACCGCTTGCAGGTAGACTCTGTCTTCCCAGATAGTTAGAGCATCCACAATGGATACGTTGTCACTGAGAATATCTTGATACCGCTATGTCTCCATGAAGCAGAATAAACTACATTCCCAATACTCCCTATGATGCTGGGTTAGCACTGTCAGCTCATCTATTTTGCTTCCCAGGAACATCACGTTCCTCAATAGAAGAGACGAGAGACTCAGCTTGTAGATTTTTTCTCTGTAAGCCTCCCCTGCCTTGCCGCCTCCTTCCTTCTCCTCTTCTGTCCTCTAACTCTGCATCCATGGGATTTTTTTCTCCATATTTCAGCCAGTAAATCAGTGGGTCTGGCTGCTAATCTGGCCAGCTTCAGGGCAACCAGCTTATCCCTAGAGTAAACAATAAGTGTAGTACATTAAATTGCTACACTACAGTTCATGAAAGTTCTGTAGGGATTAAAATTAATAAAATCTCTCTCATCCCACATCTTGAGAGGGCAGCTACGTATAAACAATGAAATTTTACAAAAAAATTAAAAATAAGTAAGAAAAAGAGAGTTAAAAGTACGGGAAAGGCAAGAGCAACTCCAACAAGCTGCAGGGTGGTTGACGCTTGTGTGCTTTACTCTACTAAGAACTCATAAAAGCAAATGAAAATAATGTGAAAGCAGTAGTAAGAAATTTCAGATACTCTTGATACAGTTAAAGAAGCTAAGCCATGCAAGGAAAACTATCCACAAAACAACTGGCTGGTCTCCTGATGATGTCCTCAGAAGCTCCATAAGGACTCATACCTCACAATGCCTCAATGCCACAATGCTTCAGGATGAACAGTCCATCTTCTTTTCCTTTCGTCTGTTCTGTTCAGGGGTCACCACAGAAAATCATCAGCCTCCATCTAACCCTGTCCTCTGCATCTTCTTCTCTTACTCCAACGACCTTCATGTCTTCCATCACCACATCCATAAATCTCTTCTTTGGTCTTCCTCGGGGCCTTCTGCCTGGTAGTTCCAACCACCAATATACTCACTATCCCTCCTCTGTACAGGTCCAAACCATCTCAATCTAGCCTCTCTGACTTTGTCTCAAAAACATCTTACATGGGCTGTCCCTCTGATGTACTCATTTCTGATCCTATCCATCCTCGTTACTCCCAGAGAGAACCTCAACATTTTCATCTCTGCTCCCTACAGCTCTACCTCCTGTCTTTTCCTCAGTGCCACTGTTTCTAAACCATACAACATCGCTGGCATCATCACCTTCTTGTACACTTTTCCTTTCATTCTTGCTGATACTCTCCTATCGCACATCACACTGGACACTTTTCTCCAACCATTCCAACCTGCCTGCACACGCTTCTTCACGTCTTTTCCACACTCTCCATTGCTCTGGATTGTTGAGACCAACCAACCAACATGTCCATTGAAGTCTGCCCTAATGACCACTCTTTCACCTCAGGGGTACTCTGCATCACTTCATCTAAGTCACTCCAGAATCTCTCCTTCTCTTCTAGCTCACATCCTGCCTGTGGGGCATAAGCACTAAGAACATTGAACATCACGCCTTCATTTTCTAACTTGAGACTCATCACTCTGTCTGACACTCTTTTCACTTCTAGTACATTCCTGACAAACACCTCCTTCAAGATGACTCCCACCCATTTCTCTTCCCATCCACACCATGATAGAACAGTTTAAACCTTGCTCCTCAGCTTTTAGCTTTGCTACCTTTCCACTTGGTCTCCTGAACACACAGAATGTCCACCTTCCTCCTCTGAATCATGTCAACCAGCTCTCTATCTTTTCCTTGCATAGTTCCATCATTCAAAATCCCTACTCGCAGTCCTAGATCCATTGTGTTCCTCTTCTCTCTCTGCCTACGGACATGCCTCCTGCCTCTCCTTCTTCGAGCAACAGTAGTCCAATTTCCATCAGCACCCTGTTGGTTAACAGCACTGATGGTGGTCGTTGTTAATGCGGGCCTCGACCAATCTGGTATGGAGGTAATATTTGTGATTTGCATGATAAAGTTTGTCATTGGTTTTACGTCGGATGCCCTTCCTGACACAACCCTCTGCATTTTTTCGGGATTGGGACCGGCGTAAGGGGGAGAGACACTGGTTATATAGATATAAAATGCAGGCATGAGGGGGGCACAAGTCAGTGCTCTTGATTGTGCAGGTACCAAGCCCGGATAAATGCAGAGGGTTGTGACAGAAGGGCATCCGACATAGAACCTGAGCAAGATCAAATATGCAAATCACAAATATTACCTCCATACCAGATTGGTCGAGGCCCAGGTTAACAACGACCACCATCAGTGTTGTTAACCAACAGAGTGCTGGTGGAAATTGGACTATTGTTATTCAAAGGAGAGTCAAAAAATATATCTAATATATTATTTTATATATACATATATTCAGTTTGTGATCAGCAAGAGCATAGCCTGGTCTGACCGTGGGGGACACATCTCGGTTGACCGGAGCCTAAGCCTTAAAAGGGGAAATGAAAAGCTGACTAAATAAGTTGGCGGTCGCTTAAGTATAGTTTATTGAACCGATTGTGGCTTAAATTTTATATCATAAATAAACCATTGCACACACAGCGGTTTTGTTTTATGTGCTTGTCGTACAAGTTATCGACCTGAAAGCCACCATTGCTAAGTGCCCGCCTACACGCCATCTCACGCCAACAACATGCACAGTTTTTCAGCAGAAGACGATTCATCTATTATTCTCAGAAGACAAATCAAATATTATAGTTCAACCAAAAACATTCTCAAATATATTTCAAACTACACTTGCAAGTACATGTGCTAAATACATTTACAAATTGACCTAAAGTTATTTATCTATTCAAAGGAACAAACAAATATTATTACATATTTACAGCACAAAAACATACTATTAATTTTATAAAAGTACTGACCATTAGGTTGCAGATAGAGGCTGGATGGCTTATGATTATTTTAGCCATTCATTCTCTCAATGTTTGTCCTAACACATGTGCAGGAGCTGGAGGTGGTACTAAGAAACTGCGCTTTATTCTCAAAGTTGATTGGTCAGCTCGGACGTGCACATGCGCAGTGCCCGTTACACGTCAACTTCCGGTTTACTTCCTGACTCTTGTCATGCCGAACTTATCTCCGACTTTCCCTTCAATAACAGTCATTAAGTTTATTTATTAGATTGTGAATATACATAATTTCTTGTCCAGCGGAACTCAACTTCCGGGGGGGCCACAGCCTACGCCCTTGATCAGCTGCCTTGTGATGTTTCAGCAGCTGATACCGGGTTGGGTAGTATTCATTGCATACTTTGCAGATATTCAACACAGCAGCTGGTTGGCGAATCGCGCATTGAGAGTTTCAAACGTACACGCACACACAAAAAAATATATATTCACAAGTGCATGCATTATTGTTGATAAGAAGAGATTTATGGATGTGGTGAAGGAAGACATGAAGGTCGTTGGAGTCAGAAAAGAAGATGCGGAGGACAGGGTGAGGTGGAGGCGGATGATTTGCTGTGGCGACCCCTGAAGGGAGCAGCCGAAAGTAAAAGAAGAAGAAGATGCATTATTGTTGATCGACATTTTTATAATATTAAAAAGCGTACACAGACATCTTACCCCCTCCCCCCCTAGCGTACGATTTGTACGCTTACGAAAATGTTGAATGACCCCATACATATAAAAACACCTTTCAATGATTTGTCTTTGAAAAACATACAGCACTGTAGTTTTCAAAAATGCCCACTAGAGGAAGGTATTGCATTAGTCATGAGATGACCGAATTCAGGTATTAACTGCATTAAGTCCGAGCAGCTCAGCCATGCCCCTCAGCCGGAGCAGAGTCTGTTTGTCTGTCTGTCTTCCTTTCGGCTTTTCCCCTTTTACTCGGGAGTCACCACAGCGAATCATCTGATTCGCACATTTGATTTGGCAGAGGTTTTTACGTCGGATGCCCTTCCTGTCACAACCCTTTTAGCAAGGGACAGAAACACGCTGACGACTTTGCAGCCTCCTCTTGTCGAAAGTCAGCAATGGTTCTTTTACATGCCTCTCACCATAGACAATGAGAGACATAGCCCACCTTTGATAACCCAGTTAGCCGCACCGGAGCAGAGTACAAAACAGAATTTTAGAGTGAAAAAGTTAGAGAGCGTTACAAACCGAAGAAGCGGTGATGTGAATTAATCCTCTGGCGCAGAGGTGAGCATGCTTCTGTTTATTGGGAGTAAGTGAGAACAGTGAATTCAGGTGTGTGTGTTACAGAGCAGCTCAGCCATGCCCCTCAGCCAAAGTGGAGAGTAAACAGTTAGAGGCACAGCGCCAAAATTAAAGTCCCCCAAAACACAGACCATAACAAAAAGGACATAAAAGAACAAGAAATGTAATAAATTGGATAAACAAAACAAAATGAAACAGTAAATACAATATAACACACAAACATTTTAAACATTACCTTAGGTCATGCACTGGAATAATAATTGAGAAAGACTTTAATAGTGGAGTGTTTTACAACAGTTCAGACGATTATTCCTCTTGAGGCACTTCAGAGGAAACTGTCGTTTCTTCTGGAGAAAGTCTTATTTCTTCAGAAGAAACATCCACTGTCATAACCTTTTTTCTGGTGCTTAGCAGGCGTTTGAGTGACATCATAGAACTTAACTGGTAATTAAAACACACTAAATTATTGACAACTTGTGTGCGAATGAGAAAAAAGGGGCGTGACATCATCTCAAACAATCAGCAGGAAGGAGGACAGCCATTGGCTGAATTTGAATCACACGTGAGCTGCTCGGCAGTTCGTGAATACTCAAACCGTGAGTGCAAAACCGTGAATAGTCAAGGGCCTACTGTATATTTGGGCAGTGGGAAGATGTCTTATATCTTCTTCTTCTCCTTTCGGCTTTTCCCTTCAGGAGTCACCACAGTCATCATGTCCTCCTTCACCACATCCATGAATCGTCTCTTTGGTCTTCCTCTAAGCCTTCTGCCTGGTAGTCCCAACCTTAGCATCTGATGTCTTATATCCGCATGGGAAACAAATGACCCCACCCTTAACCAGTTCACTGCTGCCTTGCAGATTGGCCTTGACTATGGAAACCCAGACCAAAAACCCAGAGTGGAGCTCTGTAGGCAGCTGGTCGAGCCTCGCAAGACCTTCTGGCAACTTCTGCAGCCATGCTGGTACCGACTGTATTGGCTCACCTTTCCGTCAGACTCCGCCAGCCACGCCGAGAGGGGGATCCTGGTACTGGGATATCTCCATACTTTTTGCCCAGGTCTGCATCTGGAGTGGTCACTCCAACTTTACTGTACCAGCATAGATTCAACACGGGGAGCAGCAGTCACCAGTGACAAACCTAAGCTTGTTTCGCATAGAGCTGGGCACTTGGGGCTGGTCCGAATGGTGGGAAAAGTCAACTGGCTCTACTGGGCAGTTACTGCCCACCTCAACCCAGACAGCCTCCAGGAAATGAGGTACTACCTCACTACAACTTGCTTGCCTCATCATGTGTGTGAAGCTTCAACAAAATCGACAGGTTCTTTGTAAAACCAAGCACCAGGAAAAAAATACAAGGGAAGAAGAAAAGAAATCTCCAGCCCTACGGCTGGCAACTTGGAATGTCAGAATAATGAGTCCTGGCCTCTCTGACAACCTCCGGCAAATTGGGGTTCGTTTTGCAGTCCGTAACTCCCTCCTGTTGTCAATTGATCCACGGATCTGAGCACATCCTCTCAATTCGCCTCATGACCTCCTCAGGCTCAACAAGCATATTTAGCATCTATGCCCCCACAATCTATTCCAGAGATGAGGATGAAGACTCATTCTACAAGGAGCTCAATGCAAAGATCAGAGAGATCCCAACGAAGGATAATCTGTTCCTGCATGGAGATTTCAATGATCAGGTGGGAACAGAACACATCTCCTGGCCATGTTGCATTGGAAATTTTGGCATTGTCAAGCTCACTGAGAATGGGCAGCAGCTACTCGAGCTCTGTGCCAACCATGATCTTTGCATCACCAACATCTTTCCCATGAAGCATCGTCACAGAGTTTCCTGGAGACATCCTAGATCCAAGCACTGGTGATTGCAACAATTATCGTGGTATCTCCCTTTTCAGCATTGTGGGAAAAGCCTTCACCAGGGTAGTCCTTACCCACCTGCAAATACTTGCTGACTGGGTTTACCCTGAATCTCAGTGTGGTTTTTGTGCAAGGAGGTCAACCATAGACATGGTGTGTCAGTCAGGCAACTGCAAGAAAAGTGTTGGGAACAGAGACTTCCTCTGCATCTTGCCTTTATAGACTTGACCAAGTCACTTGACTTGGTCAGCTGTTCTGGCCTCTGCCCTTCTGCTCAAGATTGAATGTCCTCCCATGCTCCTGAAGATAATTCAGTCATTTCATGATGACATGACTGGCACAGTCCAGTATGATGGATCATCCTCGGCCCCTTTCCCAATCAAGGGCGCCGTGAAACAGGGGTGTGTCCTGGCCCCTTCAGCATACTCTTCAGCATATTCTTCTCCGTGCTCCTGCACTATGCTTTTCACAAATCTGAAGAGGGCATCTTCCTCAACACCGGGAGTCAGGGGAACCTTTTCAATCTCGCCCACCTCAGAGCAAAGACCAAAGTACGCAAGGTCTTAATCTGGGAGATGCTTTTTGCTGATGACGCTGCCCTAACCGCACACACGGAAGCTGCCTTTCAGCGTCTCATCACTCGCTTTGCAGAGGCCTCTACAAAGTTTGGCCTCACCATCAGCCTAAAGAAAACCAATATCATGGATGAGGATGTCAGCACCACCCCCACAATCACTATTGGTGACCACACCTTTGAGGTGGTAGAGAAGTTTACTTACCTCAGCTCTACCATCTGCAATAACCAATCCCTAGATGCTGAGCTCAATGTGAGGAGCAGCACCTACCATGGCTCACTTAGCAAAGAAAGTGTGGGACAACAACATGCTGACTCTCAACACAAAGATGAAAGTGCACCAAGCATGTGTGCTGAGCACCCTTCCATATGAGCACAGTATGTTAATTGGCTGTTCCAAATCACCCCTAGATGTGAGCGTGAGTATGAATATTTGTGTGACTGTTGGTTCTGCGATGGCCTGAAGAACTTCCCAAGGTGTACCCCGCCCTCTCCAAGAGTCTACAGAGATGAGCACCAGTCTCCAGTCAAGACCATAATGAGAATTAAGCATTTCTGAAAATGAATGAATTGAATTTAATCTTACATAGCTTTGTGATAACAATGTACTGCGGGTGACCTTAAACCATGGTATTTCACTTTTATACATGACTGGCTCTTTGCTGAACTCTGGGCCATGCTGTGCTTATTTTTGGGCAGTGGGAGGAAACCAGAGTACCTAGATGAAACCCTCACAAACATGTGGGGAACATGCAAACTCCACATAGAACTGCCCGAGCTGGGAATCAAACCCAGCACCTTGTTGCTGTGAGGTAGACCTGCTAACAACTGTCACTGTACCAATTCAATTCAATTCAGTTCAATTCAATTCAATTCAATTCAATTCCATTCCATTTGTATAGCACTTTTTACTGAGATTGTCCCAAAGCAGCTTTACATTGTAAAAGTAGCACTTTACAATGTAGGCAAGGAAAAACTCATTCAGTTTACATGAAGAAGCATTCTTGAAAAAAACCAGGAACAAAAGGGGAACCCAATCTCATTTAGGTGAAACCATAAAAATACAAACAATGTAAATGAAGCTTAATTACAGTCCAACATGAGGTCTGCTTGGTTATACCACAACTGTAAGTTCAGTATTCGAGATATCAAGTGGAGATATAGTTGCTAAAAAGTCACTGTTGCTAAGAAAGTCCTGTGCCACATGCAGAGTGAGTCCCCAAGGCCCAGATTGCCTAATCTTTGAAGCAGTTATTTGGTAGAACTGTTTTAAAAGTGGAGCTGAATCCTACAAGTAGCATTTGTACATAGGAGTTACTGGTATCCAAGTGGGTTAGGGCTGTGTGGAGGGCTGTGATGATGGCATTCTCTGTTTGCAAACTGATCTGGATCAAGGTCAGCAGGGATGACAGCCTTAATGTGATAAGGTTCTGGAAACATTTGATGATGATGGGGGTTAGGGCCACTTGGAAATAGCCATTCAAGCTGCTCACTGTGTTCTTTTTAGTCACAGGAACAATGGTGGCTGTCTTCAGGCCAGTGGCAACTATACACTGCAGTAGCATGAGCTTAAAAAAAAAGGTGGGGAATTCCTCTGCTAGTTGATATATGCATGCTTTAAGTACCTTTCCTTAAGTTCCTTAAGTTCCTAGAAGAAATTGTTTCTTGGGCAAGGATGAATTTCAAGACCAAGAAATCGAGGAGCCTCGTTATCAGGAAGAGGCGAGTAAGCCAGAGATTCACTCTTCAAGTACAAGGTGAAATCATCCCATCCATTGTGGATAACCCAGTCAAGTGTCTGGGGAAGTGGTACGATGTAAGCCTGAAAGACAAGAACAACACGGCTCAGGTCAAAAGTCAGCTCCTTGAGAACCTAAAGCTAATAGAACAGACAGGGTTGCCAGGCAAGTTTAAGGTTTGGCTGTATCAGCATGGACTATTACCAAGACTATTGTGGCCGCTCATGCTTTACGAAATAACCAGTTCAACAGTGGAAGGATGGGAAGGGACCATTAACAGACATCTGCGAAAATGGCTGGGTGTCCCACCAAGTTTTACAAGCATGTATGGAAGAACAAATCAACTGCAACTTCCAGTCTCATCAGTGGTGGAAGAATACAAGGTATCAAAAGCAAGACTGGTGATGACTCTGAAGAACTCCAAAGATGAGATGATTAGGAGGGCAGCCATAGAAACCCATACAGGAAGAAAGTGGTCAGCCAGCCAGGCAGTAAACCAGGCAGAGAGTAGGCTTAAACTAAAAGGCATAATTGGCACAACAGCAGTTGGACGGCAGGGCCTTGGAACTACTAGCACCCCACGATGGTCCGCTGCATCAGGCAGTGAGAAGAGGAAAATGATCTAAGATGAAGTAAGGTTGAATGAAGGGGAGTCACGCAAAACAAGAGCAGCTGAATTGGTACTGCAGGGTGCTTGGACAAGATGGACAACTACAGAAAGGAAGCTTACATGGGCGGAGATTTGGCAATACGAGCCGTTCAGATTGAGTTTCCTACTGAGATCAATGTATGACCTCCTGCCATCACCGACGAACTTGCATAGGTGGGGCTTAAGAGAAGACCCAAAGTGCGTACTCTGTGGCAAAGTAGGAAACATTGGAGCATGTGCTGGTATCTTGCAATGTAGCATTGAATCAAGGCCACTATAGATGGAGACATGACAAAGTTCTATGGGAACTGGCTGACACGTTAGACAGAGAAAGGAGAAAGAAGAGGAGCACCAGGAAAACAAGAAAATGTATCAACTTCGTCAAAGAGGGGGAGGCTAGGGAAACTATAGTGGCTCAACCAACATCATCAGTGTTTGACGAGTCAGAGAAGTGGGAAATGATAGTTGACCTGGGCCAGAGGCTGGTCTTTCCAGAGGTAGTCCAGACTACTCTGAGGCCTGATATCGTCATTTGGTGCGCAAAGAACAATAGGATTATAATCATCGAACTCACGGTACCCTGGAAAACAAGATGTGAGGAAGTGTTCGAGCGCAAGAAAGGCAAGTATGCTGAGTTGGTTGAAAAGTGCCAGCAACGAGGTTGGAAGTGTTGGCTTTTTCCTGTAGAAGTAGGAGCTAGAGGATTTGCTGCACAGTCCTTATGGAGAACATTAGGAAACCTAGGTGCCAAGGGCAGGGACAGAAAGAGAACTATAAAAGCAGTATGCCAAGCAGTTGAAAGATCATTGAGCGGGCTTTGGCCAAAGAGAGAGGAGAAAAGCTATCAGCTGACACGTAGTGGTGAGACGTCATCACTGCGGACCTGCCACCCTGAGAGTGTCCCGGGTTAAAAGGGTTGAAACACTCGTTGATGGGTGGTCCCCAGCTGAAGAAGTCAGTTGAGTTAGCAGCAGTAGCTGTTTATGGTACACCTGTTACTCTCTCTAAAAAAAAGTTGCGTTCTTTGCATTGACTCTCTGCACAGGGTGGCTCTGACCTGTTGCCGTTGCTGCTGGATGGGGTCATCACCCCTCTCTAGAAGAGCAGATCAGGTGCATGCCTCTATGTTGTGTTGGTCATAGTAGGCAGAAAACTGGTTCAAAAGTGTCCAGAAGGGTGCTGTCCATTGACTCCACTGATGTGTGTGTCCTTGTGGCCATTCGGTATCTTGATCCTCTTCCACATGTTGAAAGTGTTGTTATCATCAAAGTGGTCCTCGATGAGTTGTTTATATTTGCACTTGGCTTTTTTGATGCTTCTTTGCAGGGAGAGCTGTGAATCTTTATAAGCCTGCTGGTATCATCCCATCCTCTAAGGAAGGTATGCACTTCACCAATGAACCATAGTTTCTGGTTGAGGACCACTAACAGTTTTTTTTGTTTGTTTGTTTGTTTGTTTTTTGTGGTCACACTACTGTACAATACTGAACATTACCTCACATTCACTTCACAACCTGCTGATAAATCACAGGAGCACATTGAGTGAGAGACTGATAACACCTCGGTGCTCGACTGAACAACACAGGAAATATTCCTACTTGCGGCCATTAAACTGTACAACTCCTCCATATAGCAACAAGATTTTCTGTTATTCACTTGCATTTTGCACTATACAGTATTTACATTTGACTGTTTAGCACATTGATAATATTGTACATATTACTCACTGACAGGATTCATTCTGTATCTGTTTCTATGGGCATTTCTGATTCTCATTCTGATAATAACTAAAGGAAGACCAATAATTCAATTCACTTTTATTTGTATAGCGGTGTTTAGAACTGACGTTGTCACAAAGCAGCTTTACACAGTAAAACAGTGAAAGTAGGGGCTTACAAAGTATACAGAAATTTAAACATTTCCTATAGCCCCTATATATATTCCTAATGAGCAAGCTAGCAGCAACGGTGGCAAGGGAAAACTCCCCCAGTAGTTGCAAGGAAGAAACCTTGAGATTAACCAGGTCCAAAAGGGAAAACCATCCTCATTTGATATATATCACTAGCAGTGAAAAGTCATGTTCACAGTCTGTTAGTGCACATCTGGGTCCATTTAGGTCTTCATCAGCAAGAAGGAAGGGCTTCCAAGATGAGGACTCCAGTCGGCATCAGCACACCAGGGCAGACCTCAGGACTCAGGAAGCAGAAGAATGAGGATCAACGGCATCCCAGAAGGAGAATTATGTACCTCAGCAAAAACAGAGAGAGAGAGAGGGGGGGGGGGGGGTGTTAGGTATACTCATAATAGTGTAATGGAAGAAGAAGATTTTATTGTTGCTGGGTGCAAGCAGGGACTCCGGCATAACTGGCTATGGCAGCATAACTAAAATAGAGAGAATCAGAAGGAAGACAGACATGAGGAAACCCTGTGCCGCTGGGCAATCAGCCACCCCACTGTCAAATGGACCTGGGTAATCATATAGAGTGACAGCATCCCAACATCACAGTTTACCTGAACTCTTTATGCCTGAGACCCCCAGATCTGCTCCTTAGTTTTCAGCCTCGTCTTAAAAACAGAGACGGTGTCTGAGTCCCAAGCATTAACTGGAAGACTATTACATAACTGTGGGACTTTGAAAGAGAACACTCTTTCCCCTGCAGTATTCTTCATTATTCAAGGTCTCACTAAGCATCCTGCACCTTGTGATCTAAGGGCGTATGCTGGATCATAAATGACAATAAGTTCACTAAGATAATGTGGTGTGAGACCATGAAGTGCTTTATAGGTTAAAAGTAACATTTTATATTCAATTCAAAATATAATTGGGAGCCAGTGCAGTGTATATAAGATCGGGGTGATATGGTCGTGTCTTCTAGTTCTAGCAAGGACTTTTGCTGCTGCATTCTGGACTAATTGGAGCTTGTTTATGCTCCTATTGGAACAACCATACAGTAACACATTACAATAATCTAATTTTGAAATAACAAAAACATGAACAAGTTTTTTGCATCATGCACTGACATTATATTTTTTATTTTAGCAATATTCCTGAGATGAAAGGAGGCTACATCATCTTCTTCCACTTAATCCGGGGTCGGGTCAGGACTACCTGAGTCATATTATTTACATGAGCTTGAAATGAAAGACCAGCATCAATAATCACCCCAAGGTCCTTTACTGCTACACATGATGAGACTAAAACACCATCCAAAATTACTACATATTCAGAAACCTTATTTTTAGCTGCCTGAGATCTGACTACAAGTACTTCTGTCTTATCAGAGTTTAAAATAAGGAGGTTAGTCAGTATCCAGTGTCTAATATCTTTGACACACTTTTCAACTTTATTAAGTGGATGTCACTCATCTGGGTTTGCTGAAATATATAACGCTGTGTGATCAGCATAACAATGAACGCAAATACCATGACCACAAATGATATTGCCCAAAGGGAGCATGTATCGAGAGAACAGCAATGGGCTCAAGGACAGAACTTTGTGGAACACCAAACTTAATATTAGAACGAACAGATTCATTCACATCTAGAAACTGATAACAGTCAGTTAAATAAGATTTAAACCACGAGAAGGCCATTGTCTTAAGTCCAACAATATTTTCTAATCTGTCAAGGAGAATTGTGTGATCAACATTGTCAAAGGCTGCACTATGGTCAAGAAGCACAAACAGGGAGACACACCAGTGGTCAGAAGCCACCAGTAGTTCATTGAACACCTTAATGAGTGCTGTCTCTGTGCCATGATGGGGCTTAAAACCTGATTGGTACATTTCATGAATGTTATTCCAACAAAGATATGGACATAACTGCTGCGCTGCAGTTCTTTTCATCTTAGAGATAAATGGGGGGTTTGATATTGGTTGATAGTTGAACAGTTGCTATCAAGATAATTTTTTTTTAAATCATAGATTTGATAACTGCTAGTTTAAAGGATTTAGATACATAACAATAGTCCCCCAGTGCAGCTAACTGGGTTATGAAAGGCCGGCCATGTCTCTCACTGTCTATGGTGAGAGGCATGTAAAAGAACCATTGCTGACTTGAGTAAAGAGTAGGTGGCAAAGCCATCAGCGTGTTTCTGTCCCTTAATAAAGGGTTGTGTCAGGAAGGGTATTCGACGTAAAAACCTATGCCAAATCAAACATGCGAATCATTCGCTGTGGCGACCCCTGATAAAGGGAAAAAGCCAAAAGGAAATCTCAGGAACATAAACAATAATAAAGGAAGGATTTATTACATTTAATAAAGTGGCGATCACTTCTGGTAGTATTTGTTTAAAGAAAAATGTAGGTATTGGATCAAGCACTCAAGTTGCGGATTCACTTGCGTTATATTATTTACTGTTTTAATTATTTATATACCTGTCTTTAAATTTAGGGTGTCAATTTTTTACCTGATATTTTCAATTTTAACATTAAAAAGTTCATAAAATCATCTCTGCTATAAATTGATGTTTTACATGTTTTGTTCATGGTCTTACTCCTGGTTAATTTTCCAACAATATTAAATAAGTGTTTTGGATTATTTTTGTTATTTTTCTATTAGATTTGAGAAATATACTTCTCTTAGCAGTAGCAGGACTAAAGAGAAGATGTGGTGAAGGAGGACATGAAAGTATTTGGAGTAAGAGTAGAAGATGCAGAGGATAGGGTGAAATAGAGGCAGATGGTTCACTGTGGCGACCCCTGAAAGGAAAAGCCGAAAGGAAAAGACTTCTTTTAGCAGTACTGAGAGATTTTCTGTAATTAAGGAGACTCTCCTTCCATTCTACGTGGAAAAAACAGTAATTTAGTTTGGTGCCTTATTCGTTCTGATTTGCAGTTGTTTTATTTTAGTGTGCATGTTTCATCATCATACTAGGATTCTATTTTTTTCTCTTTGATTGGCTTTCTTTTAAGAGGAGCTACATTATCGAGCAAATGGGTAAATTTAACTCTAAGCACTTGGTGGCTTGATTGAATTCTGCAGGGTCTGATGATGATCCAATCATAGCTGTTAATTCTCAAAGATTATTGATAAAACTCTGTACGGTTGTTGATGTAAAAGTATGCTTAATGCGATAACGTGGCAAGGTGTATATATTAGAACGAAGTGGTATTGTCAGCAAGATAAGATAGTGATCTGAAATAGTTTCTGATTGTGGAACTGCGACTATATTTTTAATATTTAATCCAAAAGTTAGTATTAAATTGAGAGTGTGGCCAGCTTTATGAGTGTTCATCAAATTCATATTAAATTCACTATACATTGATACATATTCATTGGGTTCAATCCGTGCTTCTGTTAAAGATATTACATAAACTCCTGAACAGTAATGATTTCATTCACAATAAGCACTTTAGATGCAAGTGATCAAACATTTAATAACCCTATCTTTAGATCAAAGGTGCAGGTTGTAGATTCAGTATGATTTAAATTTATGTTAATCTTCTTCTTCTTTTCCTTTCGGCTGTTCCCTTCAGGGGTCGCCACAGCAAATGATCTGCCTCCATCTCTCCCTATCCTCTGCATCTTCTACTCTTACTCCAACGACCTTCATGTCCGCCTTCACCGCATCCATAAATCTTCTCTTTGGTCTTCCTCTGGGCCTTTTGCCTGGTAGTTCCAACCTCAGCATCCTACGACCAATATACTCACTATCCCTCCTCTGTACATGTCCAAACCATCTCAATCTAGCCTCTCTGACTTTGTCTCCAAAACATCTAACATGTGCTGTCCCTCTGATGTACTCATTTCTGATCCTATCCATCCTCGTTACTCCCAAAGAGAACCTCAACATTTTCATCTCTGCTACCTCCAACTCTGACTCCTGTGTTTTCCTCAGGGCCACTGTCTCTAAACCATACAACATTGCTGGCCTCATCACCGTCTTGTACACTTTTCCCTTCATTCTTGCTGATACTCTCCTATCACACATCACACCGGACACTTTTTTCCATCCATTCCAACCTGCCTGCATGCGCTTCTTCACCTCTTTTCCACACTCTCCATTGCTCTGGATTGTTGAGCCTAAGTACTTAAAATCCTCCACCTTCTTTATCTCTGCCCCCTGTAACCTCAAAGTTCCTCTTGGGTCCTTGTCGTTCACACACATGTATTCTGTCTTACTAAGACTAACCTTCAATCCCCTCCTTTCCAGGGCATACCTCCACCTCTCTAGATTTTCCTCCACTTGGTCTCTGCTCTCACTACAGATCACAATGTCATCTGCAAACATCATAGTCCATGGAGATTCTTGTCTCACCTCGTCTGTCAGCCTGTCCATCACCATAGCAAACAAGAAGGGGCTGAGAGCTGACCCTTGATGCAGTCCCACCTCCACCTTGAACTCTTCTGTCACACCGACAGCACACCTCACCACTGTCTTACATCTCTCATACATGTCCTGCACCACTCTAACATACTCCTCTGTCACTCCAGACTTCCTCATACAATACCACAGTTCTTCTCTCGGCACCTTGTCTTATGCTTTCTCCAGATCCACAAAGGCACAATGCAGCTCCTTCTGACCTTCTCTGTACTTCTCTATTAACATCCTCAAAGCAAACACTGCATCTGTGGTGCTCTTTCTTGGCATGAAACCAAACTGTTGTTCACAAATGCTGACCTCTGCCCTTAGTCTTGCTTCCACTATTCTTTCCCATAGCTTCATTGTATGGCTCATCAACTTTATCCCTCTGTAGTTGCCACAACTCTGTACATCGCCCTTGTTCTTAAAAATGGGCACAAGCACACTTCTCCTCCATTCCTCTGGCATCTGCTCACTTTCTAAGACCTTGTTGAATATTCTTGTCAGAAAATCTACTGCTACCTCCCTAGACACTTCCATACCTCAACTGGTATGTCATCAGGGCCAACTGCCTTTCCACTCTTCATCCTCTTCAATGCCCTCCTCACTTCTCCCTTACTAATCTTTGCTACTTCCTGCTCCTCAACGGTCACCCCTTCTACTCTTTTTTCTCTCTCATCTTCCTCATTCATCAGCTCTTCAAAGTACTCTTTCCATCTTCCCAGCACACTTCTGTCATCAGTCAATACATTTCCCTCTCTGTCCTTTATCACTGTAACTTGCTGCACGTCTTTCCCATCTCTATTTCTCTGCTGTGCTAACCTGTATAGATCATTTTCTCCCTCCTTACTGTTCAACCTATGATACAAGTCATCATACGCCCTCTGTTTGGCCTTTGACACTGCTACCTTTGCCTTACGCTGTGTCTCCCTGTACTCCTGTTTACTCTCTTCGGTCCTCTCAATGTCCCACTTCTTCTTGGCTAGCCTCTTCTTTTGTACACACTCCTGCACTTCCTCATTCCACCACCAAGTTTCCTTATCTACTTTCCTTCTAGAGGACACACCAAGTACTCTCCTACCGGTCTCCCTGATCACATTGGCTGTGGTTGTCCAGTCCTCTGGAAGCACTTCCTGACTACCCAAAGCCTGTTTCAACTCCTCCTTGAAGACAACACGACCCTCTTCCTTTTCCAGCTTCCACCACTTTGTCTTCTGCTCTGCCTTTGCCTTTTTCACCTTCCTCACCATCAGCGTCATCCTGCACACCACCATCCTATGCTGTTTGGCAACACTCTCACCCACTACTACTTTGCAGTCACTGACTTCCTTCAAATTACATCGCCTACACAAGATGTAGTCTACCTGTGTGCTCTTACCTCCGCTTTCATAAGTCACCCTATGCTTCTGTTTCTTCTTGAAGAAAGTATTCACCACAGCCATTTACATCCTTTTTGCAAAATCGATCAACATCTGTCCTTCTGTGTTCCTGTCCTGGATACCAAACCTGCCCATCACTTCCTCGTCCCCTCTGTTGCCTGCACCAACATGTCCATTGAAGTCTGCTCCAATGACCACTCTTTCACCTCTGGGGGTACTCTGCATCACTTTATCTACCTCACTCCAGAATCTCTCCTTCTGTTCTAGCTTACATCCTGCCTGTGGGGCATAAGCACTAACAACATTGACCATCACGCCTTCAATTTCTAACTTGAGACTCTTCACTCTGTCTGACACGCTTTTCACTTCTAGAACATTCCTGACAAACCCCTCCTTCAAGATGACTCCTACTCCATTTCTCTTCCCATCCACACCATTATAAAACAGTTTAAACCTTGCTCCTAAGCTTCTAGCCTTGCTACCTTTCCACCTTGTCTCCTGAACACACAGTATGTCCACCTTCCTCCTCTGCATCATGTCAGCCAGCTCCCTATCTTTTCCTTGCATAGTTCCAACATTCAAAGTCCCTACTCTCAGTCCTAGGCTCAGGCATTTCCTCTTCTCTCTCTGCCTACGGACATGCCTCCCGCCTCTCCTTCTTCGACGTCTTCGACCAACAGTAGTCCAATTTCCATCAGCACCCTGTTGGTTGACAGCACTGATGGCGGTCATTGTTAACCCGGGCCTCGACCGATCCGGTATGAATTCTGTATTGATCATTTGCATTTTTAAATGTGGCAGAAGTTTTACGCCGGATGCCCTTCCTGTCGCAACCCTCTGCATTTATCCGGGCTTGGGATCGGCATAAGGGGGAGAGACACTGGTTAGTGCCCCCCACCCTCATGGCTGCATTTAAATTTATGTTAATGAGATTATTAAAACAGACTCTCTGAGCGTTTTTACATTTTTTTGTTGTGAGATACAGTCTCTATCGTATTGAACATGACCTTCAGTGACAACTCTGCTTGGCTATCAGATGCTCAGATTAGCCTTTGTCTGCTCTCTGGCCTTGGCTCTGGATAGTCACTGACTGACTAGTCCTGTTCTTAGACTACAGTATGTGCTATGCTGCAAGAAATGAGAATAGCATCTTCCCAAATGGGACATATACCATCCCCTCCTATCAGCCTAGGTTTATCCTCAAAAGTACTCCTATTATCGGAATAGTCAACTTAATTTTCTGAACACCACTCTGGCATCCAGCAGTTTAGTGATTATAGCCTGCTGTAAGCTACATCTTTTCTTTCTTCCTTTCAGCTTTTTCCCTTTTCTCGGGAGTCGCCACAGCAAATCACCTGATTCGCACATTTGATTTGGCATAGGTTTTTACGTCGGATGCCCTTCCTGTCACAACCCTTTTAGCAAGGGACAGAAACACGCTGACGGCTTTGCAGCCTACTCTTTACGAAAGTCAGCAATGGTTCTTTTACATGCCTCTCACCATAGACAGTGAGAGACATGGCCCGCCTTTGATAACCCAATTAGCCGCACTGGGGGTGCTGGAAGCTACATCACCACACCATATTGGGATGGGATCAGAGCATATTACATCATCGGACATTTCCACACATCTATAAAATTACTCTTAGTAACCTCTGACCTACAAAGGTGTATATCGTTAACTCCAGCATGCATCACTATTTTAGAAAACCTGCACTCACCTCAGAACCTAAAATAATCTGCTATGTCTGCCGCTCTGGCTCCCGGGATAAATCTACCAAGTACTGCTGGTGCCACCTGAATGACTCACTAATTTAATGTGCCTTAAAATGGAACTTTGTATAAACAGTGCTCCTTCAGATGTCTCAGTGGGTGTCTCACTGAGGAGAGCCAAAACTATACAACACGTGAGGCGCAGATGAGTGGTGCTCCCTTGGGCGAGCCTCAGCTTTAGCTTTGGCTTTATGAATGTGCTATGAGTCATCACCCATTCACCCTGCTACCAGGGCTCTGATGCCGGAAGAGGCAGGTTACTATCTTCTACGCCTAAGGCACCGAGACTTCCGGCCACAAGAACACTGCTCTCACTCTCATTATTCCTCTCTAAAGTCTGGATGCGCACTTCTAATGCTACAATCTTCTCTGTCAGACTAACTAGTACACACCCATCACAGATAAACTTATCACTAATGACAGAGGGAGAACTACTAAATAAAGCTGGATAGTCGCCATGATGCTAACAACAAACCTTTTCTGGAGACTTGTGGATAGTTGCAGGATGTTGTTGATTCCCTCTGGGTCCTGGTTTGAAGTTGAGAAGAGTTGGTGTTTCGGAGAAAACAAAGTATAAATAAAATAACTAAAACTACTTCAAGTGAAAAGAAAAGTAAAGCAGCGAATTTAAAATGAATTTCCAAAAACCAGAGGAGAAAAAGCTAGTGTAATCTACCGAAAAGCAGTTGCTGGCCCGTGATTCAAAAACAGGAAGGATGTCATAGAAAGTCCTTTTGGCTAAATGTTGACAGAAAACTCCTCAGTTGGAATAAATTTTAACCTCAAATGAAATATGCACCTCTCCTTGAATAACCACCTTGTCTACATGTCTACACGTCCTAATGATCCTCGGAGCTATGCTGTTGGGGGCATTATGCCCCTGGTAGGGTCACCCAGAGCAAGCAGGTCCTAGCTGAACACTCAGATGAAGCACAGTTCAAAAGACCCCTTATGGAGAAACATAAACGGACACAGTGTCCCTGGCCTGGACACTGGTCATTAGAGACACACATTCCCCTGGAGCCAGGCCTGGGGAAGGGGCTCGAAGATGAGTGCCTGGATCAGGCTTTTGCCCATTGGAACCCAGCTGTGCTTAGCCTGAAAAGGAGACATGGGCCTCCTCTGGGAGGGGCTATAGGGTTTGGGTGCATTGATGCAATGTGCATTGGGTTTATTGAGGCAGCTGAATGCATGGGTTCTGTCAAACCGAGCTATAGCTACTGACCCTGACTCTTGGGACATGGAATGCCACCTCACTGGCAAGTAAGCAGCCTGAACTTATGCATGAGGTTGAGAAATACATATAATACAAATACAATAATATCGTTGGACTCACCCCAATGAACAGTTTGAGTTCTGGAAACACCCATTCGAGAGAGGCTGAACCCTTATTCCATTCTGTAGTTGCTCATTCTGTGGGCATCCTTGTTGCTCCATGTCTCATTGCACACATGTTGGGATTCTCCCGGTTGACAAAAGGGTAGCTTGCCTCCACCTTCGGGCAGGTGGAATGGCTCTGACTGTTGTTTGTGCTTATACACCAAATGACAGCTCAGGGTACTCACCCTTCTTGGAGTCTTTATCAGTTGTGTTAGAAAGTGTTCCCTTTGGGAACTGCCTCATTGTCCTGAGAGATTTCAATGCCCATGTGGGTAACAATAGTGTGACCTGGAAGATGTGGTCAGTAGTTATGGCCTCTTCAGTCTAAATGAATGATGTTTCATTGTTGGACTTCTGTGCTCATCGCGCTTTGACCATCATGAAGAACATGTTGGAACATAATGGTGTCCAGAAGTGTACTTGGCACCAGAACACCATAGGTTGCAGTTCAAGAATCGAGTTTGTAGTCATGTCACAGGACTTGCGGCTGCATGTTCTGGACACTCAAGTAAAGAGACTAGCTAAGCTGCCTCTGATGGCAGGGAGGCAACCCTCCAGACCTGGCAGGCCCAAATGCGTAGTTAGGGTCTCCTGGGAATCTTTGGCAGCATCTCCTGTCATAGGTACCTTTAATGCCCACTATCGGCAGAGCTACAATCACACCCCAAAGGAGGTGGAGGATATGGAATCTGAATGGGCCATGTTTTGAGTCTCCATTATTGAGATGGCAGCCCATAGCTGTGTCTGGAAGGTTATAGGTCATAGCAGTAATGCCTGAATCTAGTATTGGACACCTGCAGTGAAGGAGGCCAATACAGCTGAAAAAGGAAACCTATCAGTTCATATTGGCCTGTGGGACTCCCGAGGCAGCAGACAACTACCTACCGACCAAACGTGTTGTAGGCTAAGCTGTTGCCAATGAAAAGTCTTGGATGTTGGAAGAATTCAGTGAGGGCTTGGAAAGCGACTATTGATTGGCTTCAAAAAGGTTCTGGAGCACCATCTGATGTCTCAAGAGGGGAAAGCAGTTCTCTACAAAGACCGTATACATGGAAGTGTTGAGATGCTCAGCTTGATTGGGGATGTTGTCGGGAGGTAAAAGGAATATTTTGAGGCCCTCCTCAGTTCCATACCCTCCATGGAGGAGGAAAATCCTGGGTTCGGGTGGGGGTCAATCCGTCACTGGGGATGAAGTCGTTGAGCTGGTCAAAAAACTCCGTCACCCACTCCATCAGGGTGAAAAGTGCTCTGGATATTGAAGGACTATCTTGGTTGACACGTCACACAATGTCGCATGGCCATTGCGGCTGTACCTCTGGATTGGCAAACCAGGGCGGTAGTTCCCCTTTTTAAAAAAGGGGACCAGAAGGTATGTTCCAATTATCGTGGAATCACACTCCTCAGCCTACCCGGAAAACTCTATGCAGGGGTGCTGGAGAAGAGTATCTGGTTTGGTGAGTGGTTCTAGTTTGTGGCCATAAAATTCCATGTCTGCTTTTTTGGATAATGTTGTCTTTTAGCCTCATCAGGCCAGGACCCCAGCTCTCATTGGAACAATTCACAGCCAAATGCAAAGCGGCCAGGATGAGAATCAGCACCTCCAAGTCTGAGGTCATAGTTCTCAGCCTGAAAAGGGTGGAATTCACCCTCTGGGTCTGGAATTAAGTCCTGCACAAAGTGGAGGAGTTTAAG
The DNA here is from genome assembly GCA_024760905.1 of Plotosus lineatus. Lineage (NCBI taxonomy): Eukaryota > Metazoa > Chordata > Actinopteri > Siluriformes > Plotosidae > Plotosus > Plotosus lineatus. Next base: position 30,702,479 of record CM045729.1, on the reverse strand, counting down.
TATCTTGGGTTCTTGTTCACGCACAAGGGAAGGATGGAGCGGGAGATCAACAGGGGGATCTCTGCAGGTCCATCATTGTGAAGACGTAGCTGAACCATAAGGCAAAGCTCTCAATTTACCAGTAGATTCACATTCCAATCCTCACCTATGGTCACAAGCTTTGGGTAGTGACCGAAAGAACAAGATCACAGATACAAGCAGCTAAAATGAGCTTCCTACACAGGTTGGAGAGGCTCTCCCATAGACCCGAAGGTGAGAAACTCAGCCATCCAGCAGGAGCTCAGAGTAGCACTGAGAGGAGCCAGTTGAGGTGGCTTGAGCATCTGATTAGAATGTCTGTCTCCTGAATGCCTCCCTGGTATGGTGTTTCGAGCATGCCCAATTAGTAAGAGACCCTGGAATAACCCAGAACACCCTGGATGGATTATGTCTTTTGGCTGGTCTAAAAATGCCTCGTTGTCCCCCGGAAGAGCTGGAGGAAGTGGCTGGAGAGAGGGATGTCTGGATCTCACTGCTTCAGCTGCTGCCCCCGTGACCCAACACTGGATTAAGCAGAGAAAGATGACGATGACGACAATGATGATGAAATATGTGTTACATGTTTGTGTAAAGAATTATGATATGAGATATAAAACAAAACACTTTGTTTGAAAAGTATTTCATTTATTTTAAAAGGTACAAAAGGCAATAAAATAGAAGGACACATAATATTGGATTGCAATACACTACACAACAAAAACCACAATAACTGTCATGAAAGTAATGTCATTGCTTCTCTCTTTGGTATTGATTTGATGTCTGTTGTCAATCAAATTTTGAATAATCTACTTTTATGAGTTCATTTATATTTGTAAAACTGACTCTAAACGAGTCAGTGGCTCATTAGTTGTCAACCTGATTGCACTTCATTGCTGTCAATGTGTTTCTGCACTGCGATGGAATGGCGGGCTGTCCAGGGTGTACTCTGCCCTTGCAAAGATTTGACTGAGAGGGGCACCAGTCTCTTCATAACCCTAATTAGGATTAAGTGGGTCATAAAATGAACGATTATGAATATTTTACTTACTCATTTATGTCTTGAGGAAAATGACATAATATTACACACTTGTGAGTGGCAAAAGTTTGTGAACCTTTGATTTCAGTATCTGGAGTGACCCCCTATTCTTTGCTTTTTACTTTGGGTAACTCATGCTAACTCTTATTCAGTCCTGCACATCAGCTTCACCTCTGGGATGTTGGGGCATTTTCTCACATGAACTACTCGCACCAGATCCTTACATAACATCTCAAATGGATTAATTCTCTTGCTATATGGAATAATTTAATTTGACCATTGCAAAACACTAACTTTACTTTTCTTTAGCAATTCTTTGGTGGAACATCTTGTGTGTGTGTAGGATTGTTGTTTTGCTGCATGACCCATTTTCACATTCAGTTCATGGACAGATATCCTGACATTTTCCTTTAGTATTTTCTGGTATAGATCATAATGCATTGTTGCATTAATTATGGAAAGCCATCCCAGCCCAGAAGCAAAAAAACAGGCCACTACTTCCACCGACATGTTTAACAGAGGAAATAAGGCTCTTATACTGGAATTCAGTGTATTCCTTTCACCAAACATAACATTTCTCATTCAAAACAAAAAGTTCTATTTTGGTCTCAATTGTCCACAAGACATTTTTGCAATAGCCTTCTGGTTTGTCCATCTGATCTTTAGTAAATTGCAGATGAGTAGCAATGTTAGTTTTGGAGAACAGTGGCTTTCTCCTTGCAGCTCTGTCATGCACAATATTGTTGTTAAATAGTCTCCTGATGGTGGACTCATGAACATTAACATTAGCCAAGCACGAGAGTCCTTTCGTTGGTTAGAAGTTATCCAGTGGTCCTTTGTGTCCTTGCGGACTATTAGAACTGTATGTAACAAATGTTTGTAGATCCATGTTTTTAAATCGAACAGGGTCCCCACTCACAACCAATAGTCTGAATTGGTTGAAAATACCGGCTAATCCTCAAAATTCACAAAGTTTAGTTACTCACAGATATGTAATATTGGATAATTTCCTCAGCAAATGAATGACCAAGTAAATTATTTGTATGATTTACTAAACTTGGTTCACTTTATCTACTATTAGGAGTTGTGAGAAAATCTGATGAGGTTTTAGATTATATTCATGCAGAAATATATAAAAGTCTCAGGGGTTCACAAACTATCAAACACCACTGTATAATCAAATATCAGTTAAATCTCAAAGTCTGGAAATAAGGCCATGAATCTTTCACTATTTTTTATCAGTCCTGGAGTTCATAATAAAACCAACATAAATAAAAGTGTAATGTTCACACACTTCAGCCATCACAGTGTATCTTTTGAGTTTGGTTAATACCAGAAGCTGCAAATTATTCAAGGTGCTATTGATCAGTTTAACTCCTGAACATGTTTAAATACTGCAGTGAGCCCCATGATTAATGCTGCACCATATCAAGTTGGTGCACTTGACCACCCAGAAGTTGCAGCCCTGTTGTGGCAGTGGGAGGACAGTCTTTTCTTTACATCCACCTTTACTGAATGAGCTTCTTTTTCACACATTTAATACACATGACAACATCCCAGCAAACCATCCTTTAATCCTCAAGCAACAAAATAGAAACATGTCGGAGGAATAGAAAGTTGGAGTGGAGCTTTTGATCAGGAAAGTTTTTAAGTTTTACCACCATGAACTCTGTGGCACTGATTCCGTTATAGCCACTCACTGTGCTTTCTTTTGTTAGTAATCCCGCTGCTGTGGCCACCAGATATTATCTTTTTTGGACCTCTTCCCCTGTAAGGCTTTCTATCTTCATCGTCATAAGATTTCTTTTGTCATTCTTTCCTCTCCTGCAGTCATTATTCACAACAATGACAGAACAATAATACGACATGCTCATTTATATGCAGACTGCCTACATGAGATGATTTGCATTGACCATTTATTCTTCAAAAATGGCACATACATGAGCATTCAGGTACACACATTTGTTGACACTGAGATATATAAAATGAAAATTACTTACAGGTGTGTGTATGCCAGGCTTTATAAATCTGATGTTTTTGGCACAGTAAGGATCCTATGCACAGTTAAATATATTTTATAAATATGTGTAATATAAAAATACTGTATTTGACTTTGATCTTAAATACAATTGTCTTCAGTGTACTGTACCACAAAAACAAACGAGTTGTTCTGATATTTTTAGAGAGGCTGTGTATATTTTCATGTGGAAGAATTATGTTGGCCTTATGCATGTTGAAAGGCATTTAAGAATATGTGTTTTGTGTCTGAACTCACTCACATCCAAACCATGCGGACTGTACATAGCACTGGACCCAATTTCATCAATGTATTCTGTTGTCTGACTGATAACATGGTGCAGAGAATCCACCTGCAAAAGATGGCAATACAGGATCAAAAAGCAAGAACACATTCTAAAACAGCATACTGTATTAATGAACTTGAAGGGTACCTGTACCCAAAATTGACAGCGTTAAAAAAAGAGCCACCATACCTTATTATTAACTTTTAAACATTGCGTGATGTCGGTAGGTTATGTATAAGTCCACATTTCCTTTTCTTCTGTATGACATTCCTTGCTCACGAAGGTTCAGCGCGCAGACATGTTGGCTTTTTTTCACCGGGTTCAAAGGTCATTGTGACGTAATATTGTTGACAGTCGTATCGCCAATTGCAGAATGTCAGTATATTTTCCTCAAGCAATTCATGTTCTTTACAACAATAGCACTCCTGATCGTTTTTTTTGATGCATGCATTTTTCACAAGAGCACCAAATATTTGCTGGTTGTTTGCTATGATTTTCCCGTGTAAGAGCTTCTGCTAACTCTCCAATATCGTCCTCCGAGTCGTCACTTTCCTGGTCCGATTTCACTAAATGTGGATAGTCTTTCTTCAGTGGTTCATATAAATAACCTTCTGCTCCTTCTACGGCATTATGGTTTAAAAAAAAAAAAAAACTACGATAATGTCTGTTTTTTCCAAGTTTCCGTAAGCTTGTGTTGTCGTGTCAGGTATATAGCCTTACGTTTACATTGCAATCTCGCAGTTCCGGTGGAGGCTTTGTCAACGATGTGATGACACAGGAAATGCGACGCTGCAAAACTCCTGTGCTCTGAAATGTGACGTTAGTGAAGCCCTTAAATCGCTTAAAGCTGATTTGTGAGAGAATATAATAAATGCGTTATAGGTGTATTGTCACTAGCTATACACAATAAATCAAATTAGGTATATGAGCGCTTTCACTACAGGTACCCTTTAAATAATAGTAATGATGAGAGCAAAGCAAAAGACCAAAAACTGAGAGAGAGAGAGAGAGAGAGAGAGAGAGAGAGTTAGAGAGAGAGAGAAAAACAGCTGATTTCATTTAAGAAATATTCTTCTTGCCTATTTTTCTCTGCCATCTCCTTTCTACATTTAGTTTGGTCCTTTGAATACCATGAGCAATGCTCTGAAGTATAGCTTCCAATTACTAAAGTTGAAAGAATTTTTTCCATTGTCGATAATTTTGCCAAGATATTTAAGCAATTGAATTCTTGACAAAAGATTTGCCAAGATATGTATGCAATTGAATTAATGCAGCCGTGAAGGGAGGGGGGGGCACAAACCAGTGTCTCTCCCTCATGCCAGTCTCAAGCCTGGATAAATGCCGAGGGTTGCTTCAGGAAGGGCATCCGGCATAAAACAAATGCCAAATAAAATATGTGAATCACAAGAAAGAATGACATACCGGATCGGTCGAGGCCCGGGTTAACAACGACCGCCATCAGTGCTGTTAACCAACAGGGTGCTGGTGGAAATTGAACTACTGTTAGTCGAAGACATCGAAGAAGGAGAGGCGGGAGGTGTGTCCATAGGCAGAAAGAGAAGAGGAAAGGCATGAGTCTAGGACTGAAAGTAGGGACTTTGAATGTTGGAACTATGCAAGGAAAAGATAGAGAGCTGGCTGACATAATGCAGAGGAGGAAGGTGAACATACTGTGTGTTCAAGAGACCAGGTGGAAAGGTAGCAAGGCTAGAAGCTTAGGAGCAGGGTTAAAGCTGTTTTTTCATGGTGTGGATGGGAAGAGAAATGGAGTAGGAGTCATCTCAAGGAGGGGTTTGTCAGGAATGTTCTAGAAGTGAAGAGTGTCAGACAGAGTGATGAGTGTCAAGTTAGAAATTGAAGGCGTGATGTTCAATGTTGTTAGTGCTTATGCCCCACAGGCAGGATGTGAGCGAGAAGAGAAGGAGAGATTCTGGGGTGAGTTAGATTAAGTGATGCAGAGTATCCCCAGAGGTGATCCAGGATAGAAACGTAGAAGGACAGATGTTGGTAGATTTTGCAAAAAGGATGGAAATGGCTGTAGTGAATACTTTCTTCAAGAAGAGAGGAGCAGAGGGTGACTTATAAAAGTGGAGGTAGGAGCACACAGGTAGACTACATCTTGTGCAGGTGATGTAATTTGAAGGAAGTCAGTGACTGCAAAGTAGTAGTGGGGAGAGTGTTGCCAAAGAGCATAGGATAGTGGTGTGCAGGATGATGCTGATGGTGAGGAAGGTGAAGAAGGCAAAGACAGAGCAGAAGACAAAGTGGTGGAAGCTGAAAAAGGAAGAGTGTCGGGTTGTCTTCAAGGAGGAGTTGAAACAGGCTTTGGGTGGTCAGGAAGTGCTTCCAGATGACTGGACAACTACAGCAAATGTGATCAGGGACACAGGTAGGAGAATACTTGGTGTGCCATCTGGAAGGAGAGGAGATAAGGAGACTTGGTGGTGGAATGAGGAAGTGCAGGAGTTTGTACAAAGGAAGAGGCTAGCTAAGAAGAAGTGGGACATTGAGAAAACAGAAGAGAGTAAACAGGAGTACAGGGAGACACAGCGTAAGGGGAAGGTAGCGGTGTCAAAGGCCAAACAGAGGGCGTATGATGACATGTATGCTCGGTTGGACAGTAAGGAGGGAGAAAATGATTTATACAGGTTGGCACAGCAGAGAAATAGAGATGGGAAGGACATGCAGCAAGTGAGAGTGAAGTCTGGAGTGGCAGAGAAGTATGTTAGAGTGGTGCAGGACATGTATGAGAGATGTAAGACAGTGGTGAGGTGTGTTGTCAGTGTGACAGAATTGTTTAAGGTGGAGGTGGGACTGCATCAAGGGTCAGCTCTGAGCCCCTTTTTGTTTGCTCGTGTGATGGACGGGCTGACAGACGAGGTTAGCCAAGATTCCCCATGGATTATGATGTTTGCAGATGACATTGTGATCTGTAGTGAGAGCAGAGAACAAGTGGAGGAAAATCTAGAGCGGTGGAGGTATGCCCGGGAAAGGAGAGGAATGAAGGTTAGCCTCAGTAAGACAGAATACATGTGCATGAATGACAAGGACCCAAGAGGAACGGTGGGGTTACAGGGAGCAGAGATAAGGAAGGTGGAGGATTTTAAGTACTTTAACTACAATCCAGAGCAATAGAGGGCATCCGACGTAAAACCAATGCCAATTATTGATAATGCAAATCAAAAGTATTACCTCCATACAGGATCGGTCGAGGCCCGGGTTAACAACGACCGCCATCAGTGCTGTCAATCAACAGGGTGCTGATGGAAATTGGACTACTATTGGTCGAAGACGTCGAAGAAGGAGAGGTGGGAGGCATGTCCGTAGGCAGAGAGAGAAGAGGAAAGGCAGGAGTCTAGGACTGAGAGTGGGGACTTTGAATGTTGGAACTATGCACAGAAAAGGTAGAGAGCTGGTTGACATGATGCAGAGGAGGAAGGTGGACATACTGTGTGTTCAGGAGACCAGGTGGAAAGGTAGCAAAGCTAAAAGCTTAGGAGCAGGGTTTAAGCTATTTTATCACGGTGTGGATGGGAAGAGAAATGGAGTCGGAGTCATCTTGAAGGAGGAGTATGTCAGGAATGTTCTAAAAGTGAAAAGAGTGTCAGACAGAGTGATGAGTCTCAAGTTAGAAATTGAAGGTGTAATGCTCAATGTTGTTAGTGCTTATGCCCCACAGGCAGGATGTGAGCTAGAAGAGAAGGAGAGATTCTGGAGTGACTTAGATGAAGTGATGCAGAGTACCACCAGAGGTGAAAGAGTAGTCATTGGTGCAGACTTCAATGGACATGTTGGTGCAGGAAACAGAGGGGACGAGGAAGTGATGGGCAGGTTTGGTATCCAGGACAGGAACACAGAAGGACAGATGTTGATAGATTTTGCAAAAAGGATGGAAATGGCTGTGGTGAATACTTTCTTCGAGAAGAAACAGGAGCATAGGGTGACTTATAAAAGCGGAGGTAGGAACACACAGGTAGACTACATCTTGTGTAGGCGATGTAATTTGAAGGAAGTCAGTGACTGCAAAGTCATCGTGGGTGAGAGTGTTGCCAAACAGCATAGGATGGTGGTGTGCAGGATGACTCTGATGGTGAGAAAGGTGAAAAGGCAAAGGCAGAGCAGAAGACAAAGTGGTGGAAGCTGAAAAAGGAAGAGTGTCGTGTTGTCTTCAAGGAGGAGTTGAAACAGGCTTTAGGTGGCCAGGAAGTGCTTCCAAATGACTGGACAACCACAGCAAATGTGATCAGGGACACAGGTAGGAGAGTACTTGGTGTGTCCTCTGGAAGGAAAGTAGATAAGGAGACTTGGTGGTGGAATGAGGAAGTGCAGGAGTGTGTACAAAGGAAGAGGTTAGCCAAGAAGAAGTGGGACATTGAGAGGACCGAAGAGAGTAAACAGGAGTACAGGGAGACACAGCGTAAGGCGAAAGTAGCAGTGGCTAAGGCCAAACAGAGGGCATATGATGACTTGTATGATAGGTTGGATAGTAAAGAGGGAGAAAATGATCTATACAGGTTGGCACAGCAGAGAAATAGAGATGGGAAGGACGTGCAGCAAGTTAGATTAATAAAGGACAGAGAGGGAACTCTATTGACTAATGACAGAAGTGTGCTGGGAAGATGGAAAGAGTACTTTGAAGAGCTGATGAATGAGGAAAATGAGAGAGAAAAAAGAGTAGAAGAGGTAACCATTGAGGAGCAGGATGTAGCAAAGATCAGTAAGAGTGAAGTGAGAAGGGCATTGAAGAGGATGAAGAATGGAAAGGCAGTTGGTCCTGATGATATACCTGTGGAGGTATGGAAGTGTCTAGGAGAGGTAGCAGTAGATTTTCTGACAAGAACATTCAACACGGTACTAGAGAGTGAGCAGATGCCGGAGGAGTGGAGGAGAAGTGTGCTGGTGCCCATTTTTAAGAACAAGGGAGACGTGCAGAGTTGCAGCAACTACAGAGGGATAAAGTTGATGAGCCATACGATGAAGTTATGGGAAAGAATAGTGGAAGCTAGACTAAGGGCAGAGGTCAGCATTTGTGAACAACAGTTTGGTTTCATGCCAAGAAAGAGCACCACAGATGCAATGTTTGCCTTGAGGATGTTAATAGAGAAGTACAGAGAAGGTCAGAGGGAGCTACATTGTGCCTTTGTGGATCTGGAAAAAGCATATGACAGGGTGCCAAGAGAAGAACTGTGGTATTGCATGAGGAAGTCTGGAGTGGCAGAGAAGTATGTTAGAGTGGTGCAGGACATGTATGAGAGATGTAAGACAGTAGTGAGGTGTGCTGTCGGTGTGACCGACGAATTCAAGGTGGAGGTGGGACTGCATCAAGGGTCAGCTCTGAGCCCCTTCTTGTTTGCTATGGTGAGGGACAGGCTGACAGACGAGGTGAGACAAGAATCTCCATGGACTATGATGTTTGCAGATGACATCGTGATCTGTAGTGAGAGGAGAGAACAAGTGCAGGAAAATCTAGAGAGGTGGAGGTATGCCCTGGAAAGGAGAGGAATGAAGGTTAGCCTCAGAAAATCAGAATACATGTGTGTGAATGAGAAGGACCCAGGAGGAACGGTGATGTTACAGGGAGCAGAGATAACGAAGGTGGAGGATTTTAAGTACTTAGGCTCAACAATCCAGAGCAATGGAGAGTGTGGAAAAGAGGTGAAGAAGCGTGTGCAGGCAGGCTGGAATGGTTGGAGAAAAGTATCCGGTGTGATGTGCGATAGGAGAGTGTCAGCAAGAATGAAGGGAAAAGTGTACAAGATGGTGGTGAGGCCAGCGATGTTGTATGGCTTAGAAACAGTGGCGCTGAGGAAAAGGGAGGAGGCAGAGCTGGAGGTAGCGGAGATGAAAATGTTGAGGTTCTCCCTGGGAGTAACGAGGATGGATAGGATCAGAAATGAGTATATCAGAGGGACAGCCCACGTAAGATGTTTTGGAGACAAAGTCAGAGAGGCTAGATTGAGATGGTTTGGACATGTACAGAGGAGGGATAGTGAGTATATTGGCAGTAGGATGCTGAGGTTGGAACTACCAGGCAGAAGGCCTCGAGGAAGACCGAAGAAGAGATTTATGGATGTGGTGAAGGAAGACATGAAGGTCGTTGGAGTCAGAAAAGAAGATGCGGAGGACAGGGTGAGGTGGAGGCGGATGATTTGCTGTGGCGACCCCTGAAGGGAGCAGCCGAAAGTAAAAGAAGAAGAAGAAGAAGCTCAACAATCCAGAGCAATGGAGAGGGTGGAAAAGGGGTGAAGAAGCATGTGCAGGCAGGTTGGAATGGTTGGAGAAAAGTGTCCGGTGTGATGTGTGATAGGAGAGTATCGGCAAGAATGAAAGGAAAAGTGTACAAGCCGGTGTTGAGGCCAACGATGTTGTAAGGTTTAGAAACAGTGGCCCTGGGGAAAAGACAGGAGGCAGAGCTGGAGGTAGCAGAGATGAAAATGTTGAGGTTCTCTTTGGGAATTACAAGGATGGATAGGATCAGGAATGAGCATATCAGCGGGACAGCACATGTAAGATGTTTTGGAGACAAAGTCAGAGAGGCTAGATTGAGATGATTTGGACATGTACAGAGGAGGAATAGGGAGTATATTGGTAGTAGGATGCTGAGGTTGGAACTACCAGGCAGAACGCCTAGAGGAAGACCAAAGAGATGATTCATGGATGTGGTGAAAATAGGACATGAAGGTCGTTGGTGTAAGAGAAGACGATGCAAAGGATAGGGTGAGATGGAGGTAGATGATTCGCTGTGGCGACCCCTGAAGGGAAAAGCCGAAAGGAAAAGAAGAAGAAGAAGATGTATGCAATTGAATTGACTGTTAAACTCTCTGTTTGAAAGTAAATACATTGGCAGTTAAACTCTGTATTTGAAAGTAAATAAAAAAGTATTTAAAATGCATGAATTTGAACAAAATGTAGATCTTTCTTAGATTTTTTTCATCATCATTCATTTTTTAAACTGCTTTCTCTTAATTAAGGTTATGGGGTGGCTGGTGCCCATCTCAGCAGATTTGGCGAGAAGGCATAGTACACCCCGGACAACTCACCAGGCCATCACAGGACAGAAACATACCCACAGCTATGCAGCCTACTCTTTTCGAAAGTCATCAATGATTCTTGTACATGTCCCTCACCATAGACAGTGACAGCCATGGCCGGCCTTTGATAAACCAAATAGTGGGGCTTGAACTCCGACTTTGGGATCAGTAATCCAGTATCCTACCACCGAGCCACCACTGCACTATTTCATATACACTCACTATCCGAGTTATGATGTACACATGTTACGACCACCCGTACTTACGACCATGTCTAGCACATGCCTTTTATGAGTATTATGACTATATATGTCAGACAGCGCAGCTCATAAGGTAGTTGTGGCAGCACAGCATTCCAGCATCTCACACTCACAGCATTCTACAACTACACTCAGCGACTAAATACCGTTGCAGTAACATCTCTTTTACAGTACAATTTTACATTCATTTACTGTGCACCGTTACCATGGTCCCCAAGAGGAAGTCCAATTCATCAAATGGCAATTCAACCAAGAAAGTAAGGAAGGCACTGTCGTTGAAGATAAAGATGAAAATGATAAATCAGAATGAAGGAGGAAATAAAGTAAATTCCATCACTCGAGATCTCCATCTCTCCCACTCCACGGTGTCTACAATTTTGGAGGACAAGGACCGCATTAAGGAAGTAGTGAAAGCATCACCCCCCAATTAAGTCAACTATCATCACAAAACAGGGTGAACGACCGATTACAGAGTTGGAAAAGTTGCTATACATGTGGTTGGAAGACAATAGGCAAAGAAGAAAGTGATTTTGCAAGCAGTACAAAGTAAGACCACAAGTTTATTTTGCATGTTGAAAGAACGTGCAGGTGAAGAATACGCTTGAATTCATAGTGAGTGCTGGATGGTTTTGGTTTTGTTGTGTTAAATATCTGACTTACGACCAATCAAGCTTACGACTGATTGGTTGAAAAAGATCTAGGTTGTAACTCGATAGTGACTGTGTGTGTGTGTGTGTGTGTGTGTGTATGTGCACACACACACACACACACACACACACACACACACGTATGTATATATATATATATATATATATATATATATATATATATATATATATATATATATATATATATACATACAGTACCTGTACCTATCTCCTTTGCGCCTAGGTGGCACATAAGCATCAGCAGTTTCTCTCCATTTTTTCCTCTTCGCAGCAGCCACTCTCGCCTCGTCCCATGATCTCCATACAGTTTCAGCTCCTTCTTTCTCTACTGTCCTACACCATGTTGTTTTCGGCCTTCCTCTTTTCCTTTTCCCTTCCGATGCCCCGGTTATAGCCACATTCATGAGATTGTGTCTGTCTTGCCGTAAGATGTGTCCAATCATCTTCCACTGCCTCCTCTTCACTTCATTGCTTAAAGGTTTGCAATTCGCTTGTTCCAGGACTTCCTCTGTGGACACATGGTCTTCCCAATGTACTCTCATTATTCTTTGAAGACATTTGTTGTTGAAAACGTCTATCAGCTTACAATCTCCTTGGTTCATTTTCCACGTTTCACATCCATATACTAGGACTAGCACGACCAGTGTCTTATAGCGCCTGAGTTTAGTTTTCCTTGATATATTACCAGATCTCCAGATGTTCTTTAGTCTTATAAACACCCCTCTCGCTTTCGACAAACAGTTCATCAGGTCTTTCATGCCTCAGCCATCCTTACATATTGTCGCACCTAGATAGCAAAATTCTTCTACATCCTCAATCCTGTCATGTCGCGTTCGGATGGTAAAAAGTTCTTGGCTGCTTGCGTTAATTCTTATCATCTTTGTCTTCTACAGATTGATTTTCAAACCTACATGCCTAGCCTCTGCATCCAATTTGTTCAATTTATGTTGCATTTGTTGCTTGGTTGAAGAAAGAAATGCAATATCATCCGCAAAGTCAACGTCATCCAACTTTGTTTTAAATTTCCACCTTATTCCATGTTCACCATTATCAGCTGTTCTCCTCATTACACGATCCAGGACTATCAAGAACAAGAATCCTGACATATTACAGCCTTGCTTTACTCCAGTTGTGACATCAAACCATTCGTCTGGTTTGCCCTCTTCTTCAACTGAACGTTGGAAGCCATCATCGAATCATTTTACCATCCTCACTAACTTCTCCGGTATTCCATACTTCTTCATGATTATCCACAAACTCTCTCAATGCACTGAATCAAAGATCTTTTCAAAATCGACAAATCCGACATCTAAGGTTGATTGCCATCCATTCACTTGTTCTAGTATGTTCCGTAGAACAAACACTATCTCTGTTGTTTCTCTTGTATTTCTGTAGCCGGCTTGTTACCATCTCAGTCTTTTGTCTACTCCGTTTCATAGCCTGTCGATAATGATCCGGCTAAGTATTTTCCCTACAACAGACAGAAGGATTATACCCCTGGAGTTCTTACATTCTTTGAGATTTCCTTTCTTGGGTCATTTTATTATCAAACCTTCCTTCCATCTGCTGGGTACTTTCTCGTTCTTCCAGATGTTATCCAATATTTCATTTATTTTCTTTGCAGAAAATTCTCCGCCTGCCTTCAGTAACTCTGCTATAATCGAGTCCCCAGTGCTTTTCCATTCTTCAGTCTTCCTATGGCTGACTTTACTTCTCCCATCGTTGGTTCATTTATTTATATCTGCTCGATGATATCATTATACTCAAAGCCATTATCTTCCTCCTCGGTTATTGGGTTTGTTGGTACTTCTCTATTAGGAATATCTTGAAAGTGCTCTGTCCATCTAGCCTGTATCTCCTCTTTGCTACTCAAAAGATTTCCATCTTTATCTAGGTTTGCACCACTTCTTCTGGATCTCTCATTACTCAGTGGCCTAAATAAGCCCATACAGTGTTCTCATATGTTGGTTCTTAGCAGCGTTTTCAGCCTCTTCAGCAATACCATCCATCCAAATCCTCTTGTCTTTCTGTATACTCTTCTTCACCTCTGACTTCTTCTCCATGTATTTCTTTCTGAGATGCACCTTCACTCTTTCTGAGTGTGTTCCTAATATCTTTTTGTTGATGTCTTCTCTCTTCCAGAAACTTCCATGAACGATCGCTTCTCCATGGTTTTTTCCTCCTTCTTGGTTTATTGAGCATGGTCTTGGCAACTTCGGCATGCGCCTTCATCATAACATTAAACTCTCGCTCTATGCCCTCTTCAGCACTTTCATCTCCCTGTTCTCTCTGTTCCTCCTCCAGTACCTATTCTTCAGGCAATGGTGAAATCCTTTCTTATACTAGTATTTTCATCCTTCAACTTTGATATGTCATATTTTACCCTTGCTCTTTCTTTTTCTCTAGGGTTTGTTTTTAATTTCAACTTGACTTCCGTGCACAAGAGAAAATGGTCACTTCCTATGTCAGCTGATCTGAAAACCCGCGTGTCTTTCACAGAGTTTCTAAATTTCCTGCTAACATCCAGTCGCTCCATCTGGTGATGTCCATGTTGCTTTGTGTATCATTTTGTGTGGAAAGAGCGTACCAGTTATCATTAGCTTGTTCATGTTACAGATCTTGCATAATCTTCCACCATTGTTATTCCGTTGCCCCAAGCCATGTTAACCCATCACGAGTTATTCTTATTGTTATCACCAACTTTTACATTCATGTCCCCAGTCACAACCAGCATGCCATGTGCCTTGCATAAACTTAACACGTCCTGCAGCCTCTCATAGAAGTCATCTTTTACCTGTTCTTCAGCATCCTCTCTAGGTGCATACACATGCACTAGGGTCAACTTAATGTGATCAGAATAAAACCTTGCTTGAACAATCCTTTCACTGATGGGGATCCAGTCTATTAATGCTCTGCTTGTGCTCTTGGACATCAGTATACCTACACCTTGTTTATGGATATTGTACTCCTTTCCCCCAAAGATTATGGTCTCTCCTTCCTGCAGTTGCAATTCCCATGTCCAATCCAATGTATCTCACTTATGCCCATGATGTCAATCTCCCTTTTTTGCCATCTCTCTTGCTGCCTGGGCAATATTACCACTCTCATACAGTGTACTTACATTCCAGTTACCAATCTTGGTGACTCTCTTTGGGTGCAGAAATGGCTTCATCAGTTTGGGGACCTTCTGCTGGCTTTGACCCCCTTCCATCATCGGTTCTCCGTTGTTAGGAAAAGTGCCTCCTGCGTATCCAAGATTCAATGAATTGTCTCTGCTTTCAGTTTCCGTGATAGTCTTTTTTTATGGGAGCGGGTTATCAGCCCTCAGCCCAACCCCCTAACCTGGAGGACCAAGGGATCGCTCTTCGTCTGGTTCCTACCTGTCGATCTGTTCGGCATGGGGGACCCTACCAGGAGTTTTAAACTCCAGCCAACTTAGCTCTAGGGGGGTCACTGGAACACACAAGCCACATCACCACTACAAGGTGACGATCCCAGCGATGCAAATATATACAGTAGGCACTCGTTATTTGCAGGGGTTTGGTTCCGGCCCCTCTCGTGAATGAAGATAATCCGTGAGTTATGTACCCCAATATTATAAATATTTATGTTATAATGTTATAAAACCCCATGTATCATATTACATGCGTGAATGATCAACTGGAAGTAAAATACTATGTATCTATTACATGTGCTAAAACACATTCTTCTTAAACACATTCGATAGACAGTCTTACTCCTTAAAACAGTATTAATGTAGTAAAATGTAGCAATGATTAAGAAAAACTTATTTTTTTACTGGGATATTTATAGATAATAAAATATAAACATTATACAGCATATATATAAAAGAACACCTTTAAATGCATTTTCCATGAAACATACAACACTGTAGTTTTCAAAAATGCCCACGAAATATGCCATATAAAATGTAAATAATAAACTACTTTCGGTGTTGAGTGCCTCACATATTGTAAGCGCTGATTGGCTGTTTTAAGCTTCATGTAAAGTGACTCGGCTCAGTTTCATGTAATGTGACTAGGTTTAGCTTCATGTAAAGTGACCATCCGTCGACCATTGGAACCATTTACAAGCAGAAAGATTGCATCATAGAGAATGTTAAAGGATATATTTGATACTGTATTTGATATTTGATGAGTGAATTTGATTAAAATTGATCTATTTGAAATTATTTTGCTTGAATTTAATTTATTTAAAATTAATGTTGAGATTATTTGATAAATTTGATACTATTTTACAATGTTATGTTTATAATAATTGATTTAGGGGTGTTTTATGAGATACGGTAATGGTATTTATGTATGTATAGTGCAGTCTGAGCATCATACGTCACTGTACAACTTACGTTCACTTTCAACTTATGTTCAGCCGTCCGGAACCAATTAAAAACGTAAGTTGGGGAGCGTCTGTATTTATTTATTTTTACCCACTGGCTACTGTCAAAATAAAAATAATTAATTGAAGGGCAATCCTGGATTTATTACTCTTTTTTTGTTCATTATTACTCCATGCATCAGTTATGAACTATACAAAACTTTTTCTGATGTATGACTGAGGAGACAGCATTACATTGAATGCTGTAACTGTGATTTATTTATGTATGTATGTATGTATTTATTTATTTATTTATTGCTTTAGAGTTTATTGTTCATGACTAGCTAACTTCTAGAGTTTTTCTTCTGGAATATAGTTCCTGCATATAGAGCCCACCTGAGAATGCACATTGGCTCCGACTTGTGCTTGTTGGTAACAATCCCCATTTGGATTCTGCAAGCTCATGAACGTATCCCCTGAGACTGAGAGGTTGAAAGAACTTGATGAGCCTGCAAAGAAAAGAAAGATTCAATGACTTCGGATTGTAACTAAGGTGTGTGTGTGTGTGTGGGGGGGGGGGGGGGGTGGTTTACTCTCTCTTGCTCTCTCTCTCTCTCTCTCTCTCTTGCTCCTCTTTCTCCCTATCTCTCTGGCTCTCTTTAAAATTAACTCTTCGAAGTAAGAGCCTTTAACTATGTTCAATACTATATACTGTACACTGTTTGAACAAAAAAGTCATTTAAATTAAAATGAGTAAGAACTTCAGATTTTTTGAGTGGATATTTGCTGCAGTGATTTTATTGTTTAAACCAGTAACTACAATCCTAATGACAATATATCCTATAACAATTAATCCAAAATGTAACTTCTTTTTTATGGGCATATAATGGTCATGAAAAATATGCCACCCTAATTCAGAAAATTCGACCTATTGGCCTACATTAAGCAAAAAAAATAAATAAAAATAAATAAATAAAAATAATAACAATAAATCACTGAAATTGTATTAAGAGCTAGTGTTATAAACATCTGGAAAACTCATCTGTGGCTGGGAACCCAAAGGAACAGCTTGGCTAAATTTGTTATGGGAAGAAGAGATGGCATAATCATAGGCACCTTCATGTTCATGCATTCAAGGGGCGATTCCCTCTGAGCGAGTTATGCTGCCTATAAACATACCAGCAAGCTGTTCAGAAACATGTAGGCAACAGGCATCACATATCTCAAAGAAAGTATATGCTTTCTACTATCCTTCCCTGGGTGGCGGGTGCATGGTAGGGAAGGCATATATATATATAGATGGGGACTGGTTACAACAAAATTGGGGGGTGGGGGTTGGAGATATAATAGTGAACCATTAAAAAAAAAAAAAAAAAAAACGACTGATTGACTGCTGTGATTATCGAGGTCACTTAAACATTTGAGTAAATTTAAAGAAAAATAAATAAATAAATAATAATAATAATTATAATAATAATAATAATAATAATTAATAATAATAATAATAATAATAATAATAATAATAATAATAATAATAATAATAATTTATTTTAAGAGAAGAAGATGCAAAGGATAGGGTGAGATGGAGGCAGATGATTCGCTGTGGCGACCCCTGAAGGGAAAAGCCGAAAGGAAAAGAAGAAGAAGAATTTATTTATTTATTTATTCATTCACACATAGGGGTGAGTGTGAATGGTTGTGTGATTGTTGGCCCTGCAATGGCCTGGCGAGCTATCCAGTGTGTACCCTGTCCTCATCTAGAGTCAGCTGAGATGAGCACCAGCCTCCCCTTGAACCTAACTAAGTTTAAGGGGCAAAGGAAATAAATGAATGAATGATAATAAACAAAAGAAGAAAAAGAAGAAGAAGAAGAAGAAGAAGAAGAAGAAGAAGAAGACTGGACCAAGGGCAAAAGATTATGTGATCTGATGAGTCAATATTTACCCTTTTCCATAGGCATGGATATTTCAGGGTAACAAAAATTAGGCCTGTGAAATGATGTATTCATTATTCATACTGATGACTGATCAAGCCTCTGGATGCAGCGTTAAAATTTAAGGTTACTTCAATTTATCAGATCTTGCCTCACTAACATTATGTAGCAGTAAAATGAAGTCAAGTGGCTAAATGAAGATTCAGAATGATTTGTCATCATATCAAGGTGATTTCCCCTGTTGGAATGGGCATACATTTAAAGTTTAAATTGCATACAAGTTCAGGTCACGGGAACACAAATAATTATTTCCACACAAGAACTATCCACAGTGAAGTTCTAACCTGAACTACATTTTAGATTTTTGGGATGTTCTGAAGTGTTATGAAGTTGTTTGACTCTCGTGATGTTCAAGATATCAGATAAAAATACAAACTGGATTCCAAAAAAGTTGGCACATAATACAAATTGTGAAAAAAAACCTGAATGCAATTATGTGGAAGTGCCGAATTTCAATACTTTATTCCAAATAGAATACAGATGACAGGCCAAAAGTTTAAACTGAGAAAATGTATCATTTTAAGGGAAAAAATATGTTGATTTTAAATTTCATAGTATCAACAAATCTCAAAAAAGTTGGCACAGGTAGCAATAAGAGTCTGGAAAAGTCAGTTGTGTTATACCTAACAGCTGGAAGACCAATTACCACAATTGAGGCAGCATGATTGAATATAAAAGAGCTTCTCAGAATGACAGTGTGTCTCAGAAGTGAAGATTGGTGGAGGATCTCCAATTCCACCAACGTTGCACAGAAAGATCGTGGAGCAATATCAGAAAGGTGTTTCCCAGTGAAAAATTGCTAAGAGTCTGAAGTTATCATTATCTGCAGTGCATAACATCATCCAAAGATTCAGATAATCTGGAACAATCTCTGTGCATAAGGGTAAAAGCTGAAAAACCATATCCAACCGTGATCTTCGGGCCCTTAAACGGCACTGCACCACAAACAGGAATGCCACTGTAAGGAAAATCACAGAATGGGCTCAGCAATACTTCCAGAAACCATTGTCGGCGACAATCCACCGTGCCATCCACCGTTGCAACCTGAAACTCTACAGTACAATGAAGAAGCATTTCTAAACTGGACCCAGATGTGCAGGCGTTTTCTCTGGGCCAGGAGTCATTTAAAATGGAGTGTGGCAAAATGGAAAACTGTTCTGTGGTCAGACGAATCATGATTCGAAGTTCTTTATGGAAAACTGGGACGCCATGTCATACGGACTGAAGAGGACAAGGACAACCCAAGTTGTCGGTTCAGAAGCCTGCATCTATGATGGTATGGGGTTGCATGAGTGCATGTGACATGGGCAGCTTGCACATCTGGAAAGGCACCGTGAATGCAGAAAAGTTGTTTTAGAACATAGGCTCCCATCCAGACTTTTTCTCTTTCAGAGAAGACCCTGCATTTTTCAACATGATAATGCCAGACCACATATAGCATTAATTACAACATCATGACTGTGTAGGAAAATAATCCGCGTATTGAAATATCCAGATCTTTCACAAAGAGAACAAAGAGAATAGGAATGCTTCCCATTCATTGTCTAATACAGGCCTCTGAATGTTCAACTGTCTTGGGCCTGTATCAGACAATGAATGGAAAGCATTCCTATTTCTAAACTTGAGAAACTTCTCTCCTCGGTCCCCAGACATTTGCAGACTGTTGTAAGAAGAAGAGGGATCATTGCATTCCACATCCATCCACATCATTGCATTCATTTTTGATTCACAATTTGTAATAGTGTGCCAACTTTTTTTGGAATCCAGTTTGTATAACAGATGCTGTGATTTTGTGAGGCTGCCAAAACAGTGCCAAGGCAAATATAGTACACATGTTGAGTAATTGATAAAAACACATAAACAGTGCATTATTTTACAGTGGTTTGCTGATACTCTGACTTTTTACAGTTCAACAGAGCAACAGCCTGGAGAAAGAAACTGTCTTCACAAACAAACAAACAGACAAACAAACAAACAAACAAAAACAGACAGAGATTAAATAGCACCATCCAGATACAAAAAGACTTCTCCCACAAGCTTCTTATTACCTACTATTCTAATGGACAAGTTCATAAGAGGTCATTTAGAATAAAAACAGATAATGGAAAAGAAAGGACTGCAAATTAAATGGAATGGTCTGTACCAGTAAACATGCTGGTTAAAAGGCTTGTTTTGTTCTCTCCTGAATCCAAATGATAGTCTTCATTCTTCATCTGGAATCCTAGATGCAAGGAAAATGGAATCTCTTTTAAAGTGCTTGGTCATAAACCCTCAGACACTCAGCCATTTCTAAAAACATACTCTTCTCCTTAATATATTATTATAGTGACAGTGGTATCCCATCAATAATCAATATATATTACTCAAATACTGCAATTCTTTGGGGTAGTGGTGGTCTAGTGGATAGAGTGCAGGATCGCTAATCCTAAGGTTGGGGGTTCGAGTCCCCACAGGGTTGTCACTGTCCCCCAGTGCAGCTAACTGGGTTATCAAAGGCAGGCCATGTCTCTCACTGACTATGATGAGAGGTATGTAAAAGAACCATTGCTGACTTTTTCAAAAAGAGTAGGCTGCAAAGCTGTCAGCGTGTTTCCAGGAACAAGTAGCAAGCGTTCCCGCATCCCGGTTAATCTTCTCCAGAAGAGACCAATTGCTACACTACCCTACAGGGATAAGATATGATGATGATGACTGCAATTCTTTTAATAGCATTTATGCACAGTGGTACAGACAAATATAAACTGAGTATAAAATCATTTTGAATTTTATTTTTTCTTTTCACTTTACACACAGCAGAACTTCATCTTTTCTATTTGAAGTTACTTGTCTTCTTTGGATTTTTTGTTGTGAAAGGCACTTTATTGAAGCATAATGTCTATTATAAGAAAATATAGCATTTATCATGTCATCAACACAAGCAACTACAAATATACATGAAAGGAGATGGCGAATTAGAGGATTTCGAGGATTAAATGTCCAGGTTTGTGATGCTTACCAAAATTGGGTGTACTGGGGGAGTTGCTCTGACTGTTCTGCACCACAGCAGCAACAGCATGTGCTGCATTCACAGCAGTTTTTGCGGCATAGAGATTGGCCTCCTCTTGAAACTTTCCAATGTTCCTCTTGTAACGGATCCTCTTGTTGCCAAACCAGTTAGATACCTGGGGTAAAAGAAGTAAAAAAGGGACTTGTGGGAGAAGTGGGAAGAACTTTAGTTGTCAAGGTGGATGAGACATCACAGATCACAGTGTGACACTTTGTTTTTCCTGTGCCTATCAGAGGATAATCCTTTTTGCAATATTTTCTGTTTGGCTCATGGGATAAGTGTATGAGTATCAGATGGAGCCTGTGGACTATTATACATGGGGCATGCTTTTTATTTGTGTCGAGACAAGATACACACAACACATCTTGCTTGTCTTGTAATGATACTGAACTCAGTGCTACTCTACTACCAAGGTTACAGCCGAGGCTGGCACATACTAATTTCTTTCAAGTTTATAATTAAAATTAAATCTAGAAGTATAAGAATGAATGAATGAATGAATGAATGAATAATTATACTTCTAGATTTAATTTTAATTATAAACTTGAAAGAAATTAGTATGTGCCAGCCTCGGCTGTAACCTTGGTAGTAGAGTAGCACTGAGTTCAGTATCATTACAAGACAAGCAAGATGTGTTGTGTGTATCTTGTCTCGACACAAATAAAAAGCATGCCCCATGTATAATAGTCCAAACTACTTGGTCACTCTAGAGTGGGCAACCACCAGGGATTTCCAAATCCTTGCTATATTGGATAATTCCATAGTGGGTGTCTAACAAAGCTAATGTAATTCACATGGGATGCCACACCACAAATAAATACTGTGGGACAAACTGGAAAAGATCCTTCTTTTGTCCCCATTTTATGACACAAGCAGCATCTGTAGCTTCTTCCTCTGTCGAGAGAATAGGGTAGGAAGCACTACCTAAAGGGTATTCACCATGTTTGTCATACATATACACCATGAACCTGGTAAGAAGGGCTAAGGGTGTACTGTCACTTGCCCAAGGTGAGCACCCAGACTAGTGGAGGGAAGGAGGCATTTTAACTCAATTCTAGACCGGCTCCAAGCTGGGTCCAGCCACTGCCCACAACTTCTGAACAGCTTAATCCTACTGTAATTAGGGTTGTGGGGAGGCTGGCGCCCCTTGGCCAGATGGAACACATGTTTCTTTCAGCAAGTTCTGGATCTACCCTGAGGCCTCCTCCCAGTTGGACATGTTTGGAACAACTCTTATGAAATGCTTGTACCACCTCAACGGACTCCTTTAAATGTGGAAGTGCAGCAGGTTTATCCCAAAGTCCCCCGGTTGTTGGAGCAATTTGATGGCTGAGCCCAGATACCTTCCAAGGAAAACTTGTTATTTTTTTGTCACTACCCAAATCCCATGACCACAAGTGAGGGTTTGAATGTAAATGGACTGGTAAATAAATAATTAAAAAAAAGCTTTTAGGCTCAGCTCTCTCTTCACCATAATAGACCAGTGCAGTACCCTCATCAATGCTGATGCAGCACCAATTCGCCCATCCATCTCCCACTCCATTCAACTATCACTCATGAATAAAATCTAGAGATATATGAACTCCACAGGAGGCATAGTTTCATAGCAATTCAGAGGAAGCCTTTCACCGTTTATAGTTAGGAACCAGATTTGAGCAAAGTGGGTATTAAGTCAGAAATGATTAATTGTGAGTTAATATTACATCTCATGGCTGACATCTTAAACGTTAAAATGATGAGTGTTTTGTAAAAAAAAAAAAAAAATCTAACCTAAACCAAGAATTTCAGCTTTTAAAGCATAGAAGTTTGAACAAAATCAGATTTAAATTTCAACAAAGTAATCATTTCCAATTTAATACTCACTTTGTGATAAGTCACATTTGGAGGAACTGACTGTCATCCTAGCAAATTCACACTCAGCTGCAAACCTCTCCGGTGCCTACTAAAGGTCATGTTCTAAACAGACCCAGAGAACCACATTATCTGCAAAACACAGAGATGGAATTTCGAAGATTCCCAACCAGATTTTTTTATTTTGTTTTTGCTATACTGTATTAATCCACCAAGAGAAATTATTACCTCTGGAACACATAAGCAAAATGCATGTTCACACTCTGAGCAGTTGGCTTCCAAACACATTGGGGACAACCGGAGGAAAATTAGGGGTTAGTTGCCTCGCTCATGACACTTCCGTCATGAAGGTGGAGAATGGGTGGGGGCAGCTCACTACCCCACTATGACACATTTTTCCTGCTGGTTCAGTCCCAAAGCACCGCTGTCCAGCATGTACTGTTAATGCATTCAATTTTGTCCCAAGGATGAGAACACAGCATTCAGTTTCGCTATACAGGGACCAGGTGGCTCACAACTGTGACCCTGGTGCCCCAAACTCCCTCAGCATCCGCCATAAAATCTCCCAGGGTCCTCTGAAGAACCAAAAGTTGTTCAGGAAGAAAAAGTGTTTTCTGGGATGATCCCAGATGTTTCAGATAGTGAAAGGGTTCCTCAAAAATATATAAGGTCCTTTGAACATTACCATCATGTTATATACACAACAAATACACCATAGAAATAGTAGCAGTAAGACCTACATGTGTATTAAAGGCCTACTGATCCTTATTATTATTTTGCCAGTTAAAATGACATCCTTTGGCCACCAAACCAGAATCCCCCAGTGGTCCGGCTATGCCTAGAAATTGTGTACATAAAAATTATGAACAGAATCAGTGAGAAAGGACAGCCTTGACAGACTGCAACCATCACAAAAAATGAATTCGACCTGTTGTTACCAATGTGGACCACTCTCTGGCTTCGGTGATACAGAGTCCTAATGGCGCATAGCAATGGGTCTTGTACACTGTACAACGGCGCACACTCTACAAGACAACCCGAGAGACATGGTCTAAAGCCTTCTCTAAATTCAAAAAGTATTTAAAAAATATTTAAATCTATTTTATGCAGTTCAGACAAATTACATTATTGATGATTTAATATTTTATGCATGCACACAGGCATATGTGCGTTAACGGGGTTTACGTTAAATATACCTGTTAAATGCCTATATTAGGCAAACCAGTTACATAACCCCTTTAGCAGATGGATGCACAACTGAGCATATTCTTTTTTTTCAGTCTCAGAAGCACAGGTTCCACAATAGGCCATTTCAGTACTCAAGCACACAATTGTACATTTGTTCACCCCGCATGAAAACACATGAGGCATCTGGTGGTTGATGTTGGAACAAGACATGTGCCTCTTTGCAACGTGGCTTCCTATATGCTTGCAGCAAGTGATATTTAGGGCAAATTCTTCTCAAATTGGAGGAACTGCAAAGGCAAAGCAGAAATGCACGGCGCGCAAAGTTCGAGCTGCCTCCACTTCCATCGGACGTGTTCTGTGTGTGCAAGAGCATTTTGGGCTTGGATTGACCTCATGAGCCATCTCTGGACCCACAGTCAAGGATCACAGATCTGATATGGTCATGGTCATTCTCGAACTCGAAGGACAAACAACAGCAACAAAAACAATTTTGTGTAGGGATATCTGTGAAAACTGACCATTTGCTTATTTTTTCAGTTGCTTAAATATTTGCTCAGCTATACATAGGCCCTATAACTTTAATATCCACTTGCCCAAAGCCCATTAAAAGTAGAAAAAACAATCTGCTTCTCTTTTTATTGTTATGGTCTATGCTGGCTGGCGGCATTAACTCTCTCTTCATTCATTGCAAGCCTATAGGGGAGGTCCAGAGAGTGCACCTGTTTCCAATCAGCAATTAGTGAGCTATAAATGTGAGCAGCGCGCTTCCCTCCGCTATCCCTGCTATCTCTCTGACTCCTGGTTTCCTGTTTCGTTCTCAACCAGTTTCCCTCAATTAAATTTCCAGTGATTTAGATTTCCAAAAGTGCAAAATAAAATAGTTGAATCATCTTACAAAGTCTCCTGCATCTTTGGGTCCGACGCATATGCTCCAGGCACAACAGAATCTTCTGACTGGAAACATGGACCCAGCGGAGACCACTCAGCTTCAGCAGGCATTATCCGACCAGGGCGCCCTGTTGGGACGACACGATTCCACCTTGCACCAAAGGATGGACAATCTCCAGCATATAACCACCAGCTTGGCGCAGCTCGGTGGAAGGATTAACGCTATCGCCACTCACCTCGCTGCCGTGACCCCCTTCACTTTCTTCTTCGGCAGCAGCACCAGCACCAGCTATACTCCCCGCGCACAGAGAATCCCTCATTCCTACGCCAGCCAGGTATTCATGCATGATCGGCTCCTGCGCCCAATTCCTTCATCAGTGTTCACTTGTCTTCAGCCAGCAGCCGCTTACATACTCCACCAGTCAAGCAAAAAATGCCTTCATCATGAGCCTACTCAGGGAGCAAGCCTCGTCCTGGGTGCTAGAAGTCGCCACCCATACCCCAGAATTATGCTTCCAATTTGACCAGTTCATGTGAGAAATGAAAAAGGTTTTTGATCATCTGGCAAAAGGGGAGGAGGCGAGCTCCCATCTCCTACGAATTCGGCAAGGTTCACAGTCGGTGGCGGAGTATGCCATCCGATTCCGGATTCTCACCACAGAAAGCGGCTGGAATGACCCCCCCGCGCTCTGGGGGGCTTTCCTGCAGGGTCTAAATGAAAGGCTGAAAGACGAGCTCGTGGCATGAGATGAGATGACTACTCTTAATCGCCTTGTCCACCAGGCTGGTTAAGCTCAGTTTGTCCGGGAACCACCAGGAATATTTGGAGCTGTTTGTTCTCTCTGTCTCTCTCTCTCTCTCTCTCTCTCCCCTGGTGCTGGGGTGGCCGTGGTTGCAGACCCACAATCCCCACATCGACTGGCGCACCCTCACCATACACAGCTGGAGTGACTACTGTAAGCAACACTGCTTAATGGCGGTTGTACCCTCCCAAGCTTCACAAACCCCGGTCGACCTGGAGGATCTGGACTTAGCTGGCGTGGCAAAAGAATACCATGACCTGCAAGAAGTCTTCAGCAAGGACTGGGCTCACTCATTACCTCCTCATTGACTGTACAACTGCGCCATTGACCTACTCCCAGGTTCCACGCTCCCATCCCAGAGACTATACAACCTCTTGAAGCCATAGAAAGATGCTATGGAGGCATATATTAACGAGTCAATTACTGCAGGTCTCATTTGGCCCTCATCTTCCAAGGTAGGTGCTGGGTTCTTCTTTGGCAAAAAGAAAGACAAGACCCTGAGACCTTGCATCGATTACACGGCCTGAACCATATCACCATAAAAAACAAGTACCTTCTCCCATCTTACCGCCGTACGGCCAAGAGGTTGAACTCCCATCAGACACAATGGTCGCTCTACTTGGGAAGATTAAACTTCACACTAACATACTGACCCGGCTCCTGGAATACGAAACCAGATGCTCTCTCCAGACAGTTCTCCTCGGGGGAAGACACTACCATGGAGACCATCCTGCTCGCCTCCTGTATACTTGGAGCAGCTCAATGGGAGGTTGAATGGCTAGTTCAGGACGCCAATCAGGGAGAACCGGAGCCCGTCGAGTGCCCCCACGGTCGACTATACGTTCCCCCGCTGGCCAGAACCCCAGCACTCCAGTGGGCTAACTCATCAAAATTAGCCTGCTACCCCGGAGTCCACCAAACTCTCTTCCTACTCCAACAACTCTTCTGGTGGCCAACGATGGCAGCTGACACCAGGGAGT